>JAAALK010000288.1:20253519-20316785 GCA_019279435.1 Zizania palustris
GAGAAAAGGTGGCTCCGGCATTCTGCAGCCCAAAAGGCATTCTTACATAACAAAATACTCCGGAAGGAGTTATAAAGCTTGTCTTGGCTTCTTTTTCGCGTTTCAGCCATACTTGATGATATCCGGAGTAAGCGTCGAGGAAACTTAGCAATTCGGAGCCGGCTGTGGAATCTACCAGCTGATCTATTCGGGGCATCGGGTAGGGGTCTCGCGGGCATGCTTTATTTAATGAAGTGAAGTCAATACACATGCGCCATTTGTTCGAGTTCTTCTTCCTTACAAAAACAGGGTTAGCCAACCACTCGGTATGGGCTACCTCCCTAATGATGCCAGCCCTTAACAATTTTTCTACTTCGATCTTGGCGAGGCTTGCTCTTTCTGTTGACAGCTTGCGGAGCCCCTGGCGCACTGGCTTGGCCTTCGGGTTGACGAGCAGACTATGCTCGATGATGCTTCGATCGACCCCGGTGATGTCTTCGTCAGTCCAAGCAAATATGTCCAGATTTTTCCTGACGACTTCTTCTAACGAGGCAGCTATTTCTGGAGATAGCCCTTTGCCGAACTGCACGGGGTACTCTTTGCCATCTTCCGCAATTATTCTTGTCTCGACATCGCCCTCCGGGCTTGGCTTGCGAGAGGACCCCTTCGGAGGGTTTGAGGCCTCCGGCGCTTCGATGCTTTCCGCCACATTATGCACTTGCCGGGGGTCCAATGGATGCCCATGGCCATACTCCGTCCTCCTGGCTACAGCTTGGTCTCCTGAAATAGTAAGCACTCCACCTTGCGTGGGCATTTGAGACAAAGGTAATTATGGTGTGCTATAGCCCCAAACTGGTTCAACATCCCTCGGTCGAAGATAGCATTGTAAGCGTATGGGGCGTCAACCACATCGAAGATCACCTCTTCTACTCGGGCCAAAGGCCCCTCTCCGAAGGCAACCTCGAGGCCTATTTGGTCGAGGGCATCGAGAGGCGGTCCTGAGAACCCTTGAAGTGGTCGGGCTGCTGGAAGTAGATGCTTCCGAGGTCACTCCGGGCATAAAACCCGAACCCGAAGCCCGAACCCGAGAAAACCCGAGCCCGAACCCGAGGAGCCCGAAACCCGAAGCCCGATAGCATTTTTCGGGTTGGGAACGTGAAAACCCGATAGCAGTTCGGGTATTTTCGGGTTTCAGGTCACGGTACCCGAATTACCCGAGGTACCCGAAGTTCCAGCGAGCGAACAGCGATCTGCGATCCAGGGACTCGCGCGGCTCGCGCGTGCAGCCTGCTCACACGGTCACACCGCGTCCACTGTCCAGCCCAAAAGCCCAGCCGCCCCAACACCCTGAAGTCCTGAACCCTAGCGAGTAGCGAGCGGCCAGCCCCGAAGCCCCGACCCCGCTCCTATTTATGGTTTTCTGCTGGCACTGTTGCTATTTTAGACTGAAATGAGCTGCTGTGTTAATGTAATGGGCATGTCCTGCTGTTTTAGACTGAAATTATAAGAGTATAACTGTTAAACATGCCTTGAAACAGTGATGTTTTATTAATTTCGGGTTTTACGGGTAACCCGAAACCCGAACCCGCAAAAGCCCGAACCCGAAATGTCGGGTTTTCATCTGTTCGGGCCCAATCTCGGGTTGGGGCTCCTAAAACCCGAACTTTCAAAAACCCGAAATACCCGACCCGATCAACCCGAAAAACCCGAACGCCCAGATTGATTCCGAGGTATGCACATCTGATCGAAGGCCTGGACGAAGAGTATGTCCGCGGAGCTCCCACCATCTACCATGATCCTTCGGACCTCCACTCCTGCTATATCAGCGGAAATGACCAATGGGTCAGCATGGGGGAACTTCAGCCCGCAGCATCACTGGATGTAAACGAGATGGGCATGCGGGACCACTCTGGCATCCCTTCGGCGGAGCTCGAGGTCCCAATGTGTCCGACCTCGCGGACGTATTCGCATCGCTGCCTCTTGGACATGCTTCCGAGGGTCCCCCTCCGGAGATGGGCAGGACCACTCTCTTGCCGCGGTCCTGCGGGTCTTCCTGCTTTGGTGGTGGCATAATACTGGCCACCGGCAGCCGCATAGGGGCTTCGAGGGCACCGGCTCGGGCCACAGCTTGTACAGGCTCCGAGCGTGCCGATGGTGGTGCCCGATCCGAAGTACCCCGCCCGGTACTTCGCTCAAGGTAGTCTCCCCGAAGGGCCAACACTGCCTTGCAATCCTTCGTGTCATGGCTTCTATTGTCGCCATGTACGCAACAGAAAAAACTCTGGCGCCTGCCTGGCATCCTTTCTTGACGCTTCGGCGGCCCGGCCTTGAAATTCTTCGCCTGCTGGAAATTGGCAGGTGCCTTCAGAGCTGAAGGTGCAATGTTTAGCACCTCCGAACGGAAATGCTTCTTCCCCCGCTTGTACTCGTTGAAGCGGTTGTCTTGTGGAGGTTGCAGAGGAGCGGAGGCTTCGGGCTCCCTTTTGACTTCTCGGAGGGTGGGCAATGGTGCTTCAGCTCGCTGAAGACAGCCTTCCTCCACCTTGGCATACTGTTCAAAGTATGCCATGAGCTGCGCCACAGACGTCACCGGCTTTCGATGGAGTTTGCTGAGGAGGTCGGGGTTCAGCACCCCTTCGCGGGTAGCATCAACTACCGAAGGGGTAGACGGGCCCTTGATCTGTGACTTGGTGTGGGCGAAGCGCGTGAAGTACTCCCGGAGGGTTTCTCCCACCCGCTGCTTTACCTCGAACAAACTTCCTGTGGACATTGGGGCCACGAAGGTGCCTTAGAAGTTGCTCACAAATTTCTTCTTAAGCTGCTCCCAGGAACTGATCGATCCTGGCTTTAGGGACCAGAACCAGCGGAGTGCCACGCCTTCGAGGGCGAGGGGGAAGCATTTTGCCATAGTGCTTCGCACCCCTCCACTCGCTTCTATTGCCAGGGCGTAAGAGCGGGCGAACTCTCTGGGGTCCGACCCCCCAGAGTACTTGTGCAGTTTCGAGGCCTTTAATCTGGGGTCGAAAGGCACTCTCTGCAAATCCGAGTGTAATGGAGACTCGTTATCGAAGGAAGCATTCTCGGCTTCCTCCGGGACTTGGATAACTTCTGGGGGGTTGTGGGTACCACCGTCTTGAGGCCCTCCTGGAGTTTCGGTGGAAGCTTGAGTGCAGAGGCGATCGGCGGCCTCTTGCCTCCACTGGATACCTCCTCCTGAAGCCTGGATAGCTGCATAGCCTCGGTTTCGGGAGGGCCTTCGCCTTCGTCGGAGGGCACTTCTGGGTCTCGGCTAGCTGCGTAGTCAGTCTAAAGCACCGTAGGAGGAGCCAGAGGGCCCCGGGGCGCTCGACGCCCAGCAGTCTCGACGGGAATCGCCGGATTAGTCGAGGGTCCGGCTCCTGTGGTCCGAGGAGACCTTCGGAGGGGACCCGAAGCCTGACTTCGCTTCGGAGGCATAGCTAGCCACGAAGAGGTCTTGGAGATAGAGGACTTCGAATGACTCGAGGGGTCGAGAGAAGGCCTTCGGGCTGCACTAAGAAGACCTTAACTAAAGGGTGCGCGGAATCCTGAGACTCCGAGGCTCCCTCCGTAAGTACTCTTCGAAGTGCAGTCAGCAGCAGAGAACAAGCTTTTAGAACTTGGTTCCCCACGGACGGCGCCAACTGTTGGCGCAAACGTTACGCCAACAGGTTCTCTGAAATCAAGAACGGACAAACTAGGAGTTTGTGTTTTAGGACTACTTTGAGCCTCCGAAATGGATAATAGCTCAAGTGGTCCGAATAAGTGTAAATGAATAACTTGTTTTGGATACCCCTTTTACAAGGTACAAAGGGGGGTATTTATAGGGGAAAAAGCATAAGGAAAAGACCTATTTACCCCTAGATTACAACCGACATAGTGGAAACTATTTGGTACTATAAACAAGGTTATACTCGGTAAAGTACTGCAAGGTAGATGGATAAGCTGGACATCCAATCAATCATGTCCTTCGGCTTCGAGGCCTCCATCTTCCCTTCGGAGGGTTTTCCAGGGCTTCACACCAGTTGCACCCTTCGGCGTGGCGACGCATGCTTCGAACAACAGTTCACTAGCTTCGGAGTCCTCCTTAGCCTTTGAAGGATTAATCTTTAAGCCCTGGAAATGGAGTAATTTCCCCAACAGTAGCCCCTCGAATACGCCTCTCCGAAGACTTCGAGCCCAACGCGTTCGAACCTCCCCCTTCGAGTTCTTGATGACGTGGGAACGCTCGTTGGGAAGGGAACGGTCTCAGAGTGCGAACGTCGTGGGGCACCGTTAGATGTAGCCGTTACAGCGCAAGTAGCCAGTTACACTTTGTAAAAAAGGTAACGGTCGATTTTTACAGCGGTTGTACGCCGTTCCAATTATCGGACCCACTTGAGCTATTATCCATTTCGGAGGCTCAAAGTAGTCCTAAAACACAAACTCCCTGTTTGTCCTGTTCTTGATTTCAGAGAACCTGTTGGCGTAACGTTTGCGCCAACACTTATTCTCTCTCATCTCTTGGGCTCGAAGACAGTTGTAGACGCCTCTTCTGGGACTTGGTCATGCCTGGAGGTGCTCATGAAGGTTGTGGCTTTGTGCCGGGTGGAAATTTTGGCCAGATGGGAATTACTTTGATTGGCCTCGACAATTTTACTCTTAGTGGGGGTACCTTCCTATACTCTGTTGGTCAGACCGGCCTTACTGGGCTGGTCTGACCGCCCATTGCCAGATGACCAAAATGGGCGGTCGGACCGGCCATAGAAGGCCGGTTAGATTGGGGTGGTGAAGGTGATCTGACCGGCCCTAAGGCTGCGGTCGAACCGGTAGGTCCCTCCTCAGCTTTCTTCTGTGGCTCACCTTCGTTCTGCTCTAGTGTGGCCCCCTCGGGGATTGGGATATCCTAGGAACCCACATTGATGACGATGTCCTCAGAACTTTGATCTGGTCGTCCCTACAGTGCGACGGACAGCAAACTAAAGACATAGCCTCCCGCTGCGCTCATCTGCCCCTACATGTTATGGATCTCGGGTGGCACAAATGGAGCACCTATGAAGAAGTAAGGGAATGGGTAACTAGTGGGTGGAAAGTAATATGGGGCCCACTACACCATCGTGAATTGATATTGAGGTGGAGGCATCGGTGGCTCTAGTGGTCTCGCCCATCGTGGGCCGAACTCATTCCTTCGCAGAGGGTTCGACCTTGTTGGAGGTCCCGGCTGAGTACTCGCCTTCTCGGCCTCTTCTTGTGCTTCTGGAGCAGCATCCTGTATGTCACCTTCGGTTTCTTGTGCAATTTAGCTGAAGACGTCGTAATGGTGTTCACCTTCCAAACCCTTACCTCGGGATTCTTTGGCACAAGCATCTCTGCGGGCGAGGCTCTCCAATAATGACCGCTTTCCCCTTGGCCGATTCGGAATGCTCGGGCCGAATCAGCACCTTCTTCCCATCGAGGTCGATGGTGTTCACGACGAAGGGGTCTTGGTTGAGCTTCATCTTGGGATTAGTGTCCAACTTAAATCGTCCTTCCTCTATGGCTGATTGAACCCATAGACAAAAACATGTTGCAATCATTAGTAGAATTAGAATGTGAATCATGCCACTTACAATAAGTGTGTTTCTTCAAATCATCGGCAGTGGGAATGACGTGACCCTTCGGCACCCTGTGGAGTTTGTTCTTCAACAAAAAATCAAATATCTTGTCGCATTTGGTCACATCAAACACGTATTTGACCTCACTGGGCTGACTCTTGGTGGGAGATGGTCGTATCCCGGAGTAAGTAACCGGTTTGGACTTTCTAGACCAAGTACACTGCTATCAATGCAGCAAATCTCAACCCTATAGATATTCGCAACACCACACACTTGCGCACGTAGCCACCGGCCACGAGCGGTGCTTCTATCTCCTAATTTCCAATGGAACAACAGATAACACTTGAATTTCCCAGTAGAAAACACACCAGATCGAAACAAAGTGGTAGAGGTAAAATTCCAGATCGAAACAAAGAGGAATTTGTGATAACAGTAGACGGCAGAATAGCACTTCAATCTGAATCAATCTAATTTCGAAAATAAACAGCCAAGTTTTCTAGGGCCGGATACCTCTATATATAGGGGTATTTAAGAGGCTAGGGACGTGTGGGAGTCATCCAAAGAGAAACCTACATGAGTACAACTCGGTTACAAGGCCCATGGGCTTCGGACTGAATAAGTAACACGCAATTGTTGTCGTGATTGCGATCTGCTCGGATAGAATCTGGAGGTAGCTAGATCCATTGGAAAGAGGACTTCACAAGCTTTCCAAATTGGAGCTTCCATGTAAAAGTTATGTACGTTTTAATCTGGTATTGTCCCTACAGTCCGAGTCCGAGTCCAAGTCCAAGATGTGTAAAACTTTATCTCCACCTTCTCTTGGCACAAAAGTAACGTCCCAAACTTGTATATTATCTTTAGATGGCCTTGACTTAGTCCCCAATCAACTTCCATGATGATCCATTGCCTTGATGTGCTCTCAACATGTCGTTTTATCCATGTAAGTATTTCTGTAATTGAATAGCAACACATTTCATGGTGTAGCGTACATTGTTCAAATAAATAAAATGTAAATCTAATATAGAATGCATGCACCTTGAGTTGTTTATTATAAAGCATATGCATGGTAGTATCCCAGCTGGTGATGTCCTCATCATTCTCTTCTTCTTGGCTACAAATTGTCCTCGGTTTTTTCTTGTATTTGTAGTAATTGTAGCTCCTAGCAAAAAATATCATTGTGCAATATCACTTGTTCTTTTGTTACATTGAGAGTAGGAGGAAACCAACTCACCTTAGCATTTCGTTGTTTAAGTGTCAGTAAAGAATCACCCTTGATGAAAAGAGAGGAGACTATGGTGTTATTGAACAGCTCATCACACTCTCCTTCTTAAAAACCAACTTGTGTATTTAAATCAAAACAAGAGAGTCTCGAGATAATAGGATTAGTTAAAACACCTTGCTCAAAATCATTATTTTTAGGCTTTACATGCAGTTTCAAATCAGAACATATATAAACTCAATTCATAAAGTATACTCCTTTATCATTAAATTTTCCAATTACATGAAAAGTGATATGAGCGGGACATGGAAAGTCAGTTCTAGTGAATAATTTCTCATTTAAAGTACTAAGTTCACAAAGATTATCAAATTCAATATAACCCCAAGTGTTTAAAGAAGATAACACTTTTCATTCTTCGTTTTCACTAGCAATGTGAACAACATGTATCAAATCATTTAAATGTTCAGTAGCAAAATCAACATGTTCATTCACTAGTTGTGGGATAGATATAAGTGAAGCATTGCACAACTCTTCTTTATCACAAGGAATAGCATCAAAATCATCTTGTGATAAAGGAATTTCAGAAATAGGTTCCACTATTTGCTCCATACCTCGTAATGGTGGCAAACCAGCAGGTACCTCCTCCGGAAACACGTCACAAAATTCCTGCAAAACAGTAGAAACACCAAGAGAGGGAGGGGTAATGTAATTAGTAATAAAAATATCACCCCTGCACATGAGCTCTTGTGGAACATAAGTGGGATCCTTGCGAAACTCTGTCATATCAGAATTCAACTCAAATTTTTGCAAAGATTCATCCACTATTTGCTGCGTTGGCATTGGCCTCAAAGTAATCTTAGAGGCAAGAACAACATCATCACCTATCTCAAACTCTAAATCCTCATTGACCAACATTACCTTTTTATTTGGACAATCCCCCTTGAAATGACCCTTGCAACCACATGTATAGCAACTCATATCTTGATTTCTTGTTGTAGATATTGAAAAATCGGCACCACTAACTGCAGGTTGCACTGTGTTTCTTGCAATAATTTCTGACTTGCCCACAGAAAAAACACGGAGGTAGTGTCGTACGTATGTGCTACACTAGTCGGTCTAGAAGAAAATTGACCTCTAGCTGCAATGGAACGACAAGCAATCGTTATGTCTTTGGCAATCTGAAGTTCAACCTCACGTGCTTGGTGGAACAAATCTGTCATGTTATCATCTTTGTGATGCCAAACAATGCGCTTGATGTTGTATGTTAACCCTGAAAGAAAACGTTGCATGGTCTGCTCGGGTTGTTCACGTACTCTATCTCGCTGCATGATCAACTTCATCTCTTGATAATAATCATCCACAGTCATAATACCCTGCTTCAAATTCTGTAGTTTGTCATATTGAGAGGGGATATAGTTTTGAGGAACAAAACGCTCATGCATGACTTTCATAGTTCTCCATGTAACAATTGCTGGTTCACCATCTTCTTGTCAGGTATGCACTAGATTATCCCACAAACGCAAAGCATAACCAGCAAATTCAGAAGATGCCAACTTCATTTTTCTATTCTCTGTATAATCATGTAGGCATCAAAACTTTTCCATCTTTAACTCCCAAGTGAGATATTCTTCAACATCAGTAGTTCCTGCAAACATGGGTATAGAAAATTTTGGTTTGCCTAGTCCATCATCTGCACAGTTAGCCGGTGCAACATCGACATCAAACTTTAGACGACGAACAGAACCACAGATTCCATTGTCACGACCTCCATTGCCATGTCCTCCATTGCCATGACATCCATTGCTGCGGCCATGCTGATCATTATAAACACTTGTCTCTCCATCAACATCATATTCATCCACATGTTGCTGGTTGTGTTGACGATCAAATGATGTTTGCAAGGTTGTTACAATATGTGTTAAGTCTATGATAGAACATTGAAGCATTGTCACTTATCTTTGTGTTGCTTGAACCGTGTGAACAGCGCCATCTACTTTCAGCTTTACTTTCTGCAAATCAGTAGAAAACAATTTAACAGCATAGTCATTTTTTACCTTCAAGTGATCGTGGAGTGCTTCATATTCATTCCAATGCACCAGCGAAGCAGGATCCTTTTTTTGCAAAACATTAATACACTCGTCCTCGAAAGACATTATTTAGTAGACACAAAATAGATAAACAGAACAAGAAGAAAAAATGGGATATATGTGAGACGACTCTCAACTCTCTCAACTGAAAGAAAACAATGTATCTTACCGTTCTAGAGTGAATTAGAATAGCTTATCAACTTGTATGGGCAGAACATGTACGGGTGTGATGAAGCAAATACTAAGGGTGAAAACTATCACACAATAGACCAGGGTATATAGTGGAGTTTGGTTGGGAGACCTAACAACATCAATTCACCTATCCTAGTGTTGTTGTATGATGAACGACACAAATGGAAACACACACATGTAGATAAATGGGGCGATTGCAACTTTAGGAATGAGCTAAAAATCAATGTCGGAGTATTGCTCGTGTTGCAACGCACAAGGAGAGACACTAACAATAACTCAAATAAGGGGTCACAAGATTGCTCACATCTAGTAGTGAAACAAAAGAGGTGGAACAGAACTTGAAACTTCAAATAAAAACTCCAAACAAAATTAAACACTTTCAACCACTTTTCTTTTTTTCTTCCTTCTTTTTTGATATACTTTGGACAGAACACTTCTTTCTCTCTTCTTTTTTTTGTATTTGGCCAACTCGAATTTTTTTCTTGCAATGGAGTAAAGATTAGCACTACCAACAATCGGAAACACTTGACAAACCTAAGTGAGTAGTCCCCGGAGTAGTCAATATGCTAGTCTCGTGGATTAGGGAAAAAATTCCTACACAATATATTGTCTTGCTATGGTTCTCAATCTGAAAAGAGAGGAATTTATGTGGACTTGGATGCAACAAACAGAAATAACACAATCTTAAAACGAAATTTCCAGCAACTAAATAGATATTGAAACCTTTAAATTAGACTCTTGACTCTGATGAAAACAACAAGACAAGATTGACACTTATACTCTATGACTCTCAGTTCAGAAAAAAATAGAGAAAAGTTACGCCAAAGAAGGACTACGACCAGCACCAAAACTAGGTGAACCGATGCAATCTAGGCTATGGAAACAAATCTAACCCTCATAATTTTCGTGGCTTTTTCTGGATGGGACAGAAATAAAAACCTAACTACGGATTAATGATGCTCACCGAGTAAACCCGATGCTCTAATACCAAGATGATATGGGGGTGGCTCGATCTTCTCGCTGAGCTCGATGTAGATGGAGGATAACTTGTGAGACGCTGATGATTATCCGGTTGTTCCCCTGCTACCAATGCAGCAGATCTCAACCCTATAGATATTCACAACACCACACACTTGCGCACGTAGCCGTCGGCCATGAGCGGTGCTGCTATCTCCTAATTTCCAATGTTACAACAGATAACACTTGAATTTCCCAGTAGAAAATACACCAGATCGAAACAAAGTGGTAGAGGTAAAATTCCAGATCGAAACAAAGAGGAATTTGTGATAACAGTAGAAGGCAGAATAGCACTTCAATCTGAATCAATCTAATTTCGAAAATAAACAGCCAAGTTTTCTAGGGCCGAATACCTCTATATATAGGGGTATTTAAGAGGATAGGGACGTGTGGGAGTCGTCCAAAGAGAAACCTACATGAATACAACTTGGTTACAAGGCCCATGGGCTTCGGACTGTTGTCGTGATTGCGATCTGCTCGGATAGAATCTGGAGGTATAGCTAGATCCATTGGAAAGAGGACTTCACAAGCTTTCCAAAGAGTCCAAGATCATCCAAATTGGAGCTTCCATGTAAAAGTTATGTACATTTTAATATGGTATTGTCCCTGTAGTCCGTGTCTGAATCCGAGTCCAAATCCAAGACGTGTAAAACTTTATCTCCACCTTCTCTTGGCACAAAAGTAATGTCCCTATTGATAGCAAAAAAATGGCATTAATGGTCGAAATTGTCAAAATATCAATTTTGGTAATTTGGGCCAAAATATTTCTTCCCTGGCACAGACCGGTCCAACCGGCCATATAGGCTCAATGAGACCAGCCCAATGGGTTTGGTCAGACCAGCCCAGTCCGAAGGGTAGAGATAGAGGTGGTTTTCAGTTTGATTTTATCTCCAAGTAAAATCCCAGCTAATTTGGTTGAATCCTACTTGATGTAGGCGCCAAGGAGTCTATGTCCAACCCCTATAAATGTAGGGGTGAGGCCAATTCATAGAACATCTACCCAGATCAATACTTCAAAACCCTAGTTTTGAATCGTACGTCTACTTTTCATCTACTTTCCGCATTAGTTCAGTCCATCTTCGTGGGTTTGCGTTGAAAGCCCTCCATGCATCACGTCCTACCATGGTAAGCCTTGTTGATTCGCCTGTGAATCACCCGTTTAATCCACGTAATGGATTTTTATCGTCTTTATCGTTTTATCAGTTTTTCTAGCTACCCTTGGAAATTTTGTATCTAGGCCAAATTACATTTGATCTTTCCCTGTTTTGCAGAGATTTCGCCCTCGAATTCTTTTCCAAGGAGTTTGAGGGCAATTGGTCATCATCTACAAAGTCATCGGAGCCGCTAAGCGATCAGGTCGAAGTCTGTTAGTACGACCGGTAGCACTTCGCCGGTCTGACCGGGTGTTGCTGTGCCGGGCCGTCAGGATATTGTCGGCATGGTCCTCGTAGCCCTTCACATCGGAGCACCCTTTGCACCGGACCCTGTGACACAAGATCCCTTAGTCCGACCGAGGTCTACTATTGGTATGAACGGACGTCCTCCGCCGGTCCGACCGCCCGGAGACTACTTCACATCAGAACGCCAAGGGTATCTTCGGTGACCCCCTTCGCAGGCTCGGTCTGACTGGGAGTCCTACTCCGGTCTGACCAGCCAATAGGACGAAGCCCTCCTACGGGAAGCTTCAGGCCCTTTTGCTGGTCTCAGTAAAGTTATACACTTTGCACGGTCCGACCGACTTAGTTTGGCCGGTTTGACCGACTCCTCTATTTTTGGTATAATCGGCTTGAATTGGCCGATTAGATCTAACATTATCTATTTAGTCTAATTGAACTTTATTTCTGAATATTTGTTTGATTACCTGGTGACTCTGTTTTCTCCTTACCACTGATTAAGGGTTGTCGGAACACGACATCGATGTCTCGTGATGTTTTTGGATCATCGAACCGGCCCAAGTGCGGGGGCACATTTTCGTGTAAACAAACTTTTTGGCGTCTCCACTAGGGAAAAATGCCAACATGACGAGTACATCTACATCAGTTGCGAGTAGCTCTACAATTAATACTACGTCTACAACGCCGATGGATCCCATAGGGGTGCAGAGATCGACAACCGCAACATCATGACGCCCACCCTTGCAAATATCCCCAAGGAAGGTCGGGCGGAGATCGAGGCAGAGATGAAAGAACTTCAAGATCTCATGCTTGGGAGTTACGTCAAGACACGCGCGGGCTTCATCAAGCGTGACGTCAACATCCCCGACCTCGCCCGGGCTTAGGTAACACCAGTGTCGCCTCCTTTATCTTCCTTAGAGATTGAGCAGAAGATAGTCGCGTCTGTAGACCAAGCCGTTAGCACTTCGCTATCCAATCGTCTAGAGCCAGCAGTTAGCTCTCAGGTAGAGGCAACATTTAGAAGGTTCAGCTTTACCGAGGTCGTTCCTCCAACTCCGATCACTATCATACCCCCGGTAAATCGCATTTATAGCAGAACTGATGGTAGTACTAGCAAGGCTATCACGTCTCCAGCCTCGACATCTACGGCCGAGACCAACCACTACACTTACGGCCAGACTAGCCCTGCTTATTATGCGTCGCCGCCATCTGCGTATGCGCCAGCTTTTCTCGAGCTACCTGCGCCACATGCTCCTACACAATCGCATAGGCCCGAGCACGCCATATACCCCGAGCCAGCACGTGAGGAGGACCCCTGTGGCCGACACGCCGACATACCACCGCGTGTCGCGCCCACGCACGAAAGACGTGCATAAGCAGGAGGCCAGGATGACATTGAGGAGCGAATTCGCGTGCTGTTTAGAGAGTGTACTGGCTTCGCGCCTCGGGATCGGGCTAGGATTTACCGAAAGTCGTACCCCGACCATTTTGATACCATACCCTACCCCCGCGGCTATAGAATCCCTGAAGTCACCAAATTCAATGGTGAGGGTAACAAAACCACACTAGAGAATGTCAGCCAATTCTTAGCACAGTGTCGAGAAGCTAGTGGGTCGGACGCATTAAAACTTAGATTGTGTTCTCTTTCGTTGTCCGACACCGCTTTCACTTGGTTTTCGGCACTGCCGCTGAACTCTGTCCAAACAAGGGCCTAGTTAGAATAGAAATTCCATAACTATTTTTATACTGGCGAGACAGAACTTAGGCTTTCACACTTGATGGCGGTCAAACAGAAATCTAGTGAGAGTGTATCTGAGTACATCAAGCGCTTTAGAGACACCAGGAACCGATGTTTTAGTCTCAATATTTCAGAAAGATATTTGACAGATCTAGCTTTTAACGGATTACGTTCTGAGATTAAGAAAAGGTTAGATAACCAAAACTTTTTAGAGGTTAGCAAAGTCCTACAGCAGGCTCTGGTACAGGAAGGCCGAGCCAAGGATAAAAAAATAATTAAAATATTTAACAAACCTAGAGCTGAAGTTCACATCATGGAACACTCTAATGAGGAAGAGTCGGAGGAAGAGGATGATTCGGTCGATATGTATGTGGCCGAATGGGCCTGGAACACCAAGAACAAACCTATCACTTGTTTTGAGCTACGGTCGTCTCCCACTAAGAGTCGGCCCAACGAGGTTAAGTACTCTTTTGATGTGACTAAATGCGACAAAATATTTGATTTCCTCTTGAAGAGCCAGCTTCTCAGGTTGACCAAGGGCCAGGTCATCCCGACCGCCGACGAACTAAAGAAATGCCCCTACTGTAAGTGGCATCACTCTCATTCTCATTATACTAATGATTGCAATGTTTTCCGTTGGTAGGTTCAATCAGCCATAGAAAAAGGACGATTGAAAATAGATTCTAGTCCGAAGATGAAGCTGGACAAAGACTCCTTTTCCGTGAACACTATCGACCCCGACGAGAAGAAAGTGTTGATTCGGCTAGAACATGTTGAGTCATCTAAGGGGAAAATGGTCGTTATTAGAGAACCCCACACACGCACACTCATACCAAAGAACCCTGAAGTAGGAGTGTGGAAAAAGAACATCGACAAGTCATCTTCGGCCAAGACTCGTAAGAAGACGAAGGTAACATAACAGATGCTGCTAAATAAACACCAGAAGAAGGCTGAGAAAACAGACACTCAGCCAAGAGTGTCAAAATAGCTGAAGGGGCCAAGACAGTTGAACCCTCCGAGGGGCAAGTTCGGACCCCAACAGTCGAACCCCTGAGGGGCGAGTTCGGACCCCAATAGTCGAACCCTCCGAAGGGTGGGTTTGGACTCCAATGGCCGAACCCACCTCCGCTCTAGGCGAACCCCCCGGAGCGAGAGCTTGGCCCGCAGTGGCCGAACATACCTCTAGCCTGGTGGGACCCTTCACTGATATGGTCCGAAGTACCTTCGACGTGGCTGAACTCCCCTTCGAGCAATGGGTTCGGCCCTCAGTGGGCAAAGCCACTGGAACCTCCGATGCCTGCGCCATACTACTGGACAGGGTCCCCGTGGGCTCCGAATTACACTTCGCCACCAAAAAATCATTCGCAGTATAGTGTTGCCCCCTTTGTTCTTCGGAGTACTATGTTTGGTAGGGGTAGATGGATGCAGCGAAGGGGAACGTCTTCCACAGGCTATCCGTGGTACCACCGAGCCGACTTTCTCAAAATGAAGCAAAAGAAGACGGGCACAAAGGGAAGATGGAGAGGGAGTCTGAAGCCATCACCATCAAAGTAGGGTCTCAAGGAGGTCCCAATCCCGAAGGCCCCCTCACCGAAGCACGCCGGAGGTAAGTCTCCGGGTCCAGCCGAAGACATCCCCGAGGCTCGGTCCGACTAGCTTATCTCGGGATCCCGGCACAGTCCGATCCGACCAGCCTAGCAAGGCTGGTCCGACCGATAGGATACAAGAAAGGATTCTTGCCAAGCGCAAAGATTATGAGGCTGACCTGGGTAATTCCCGTTCGGCCAAAAATAACAGGAACAAGTTGGTGGCTCCTAGTACTAAGCCACAACCATCTTGGGCACCTCCGGGTATGTCCAAATCACAGAAGAGACGCCTGCAACATCTGCGATCACAGGAGATGGGCGAGAAAGGGGTCGAGGATGAGCGAGATGCCATCTTCGAGGAAATCCGCCCTTGGCCAGTCGTGAAGCAAGTATGGAAGCCCAAGCCGGTTGAGGCGAACAACCCGACTCCCGTTACGAGCGACGACGATGACATGGTCGACGACGACTACACGCCCGTCTCCAAGGGGCCCGCACCTCAAGCAATGGACATAAATGTCGTCATACTTCCCGCCGAATTCGTGTTACCATGAGGCGAGGCAGAGGTCGCTCAGTTGAGCCTCAGCCCATGAGATGTTGTTTTCGAGAAACCCGAGGATACGTCTCATCACTTGAAGCATATCTACGTCAAGGGGCACATTGACAGAAAGTCGATCTCCTGGATACTTGTTGATGGGTGCGCCACTGTCAACTTAATGATGTACTCTCTCTTGAAGAAGCTCGGTAGTGGTGAAGAGGATCTAAAGAAGACCAACCTAATGCTCAACGGCTTCAACGGTGAGAGCTCCGAAGCCAAAGGTGTACTTTCTCTAGAGCTGATGGTGGGCAACAAGACGTTGCCAATGGCATTCTTCATCGTCGATGTGCAAGGTAAATACAGTGTGCTACTTGGGCATGATTGGATTCATGTAAATTGTTGTATTTCGTCTACTTTGCACCAGTACCAAATAGAGTGGAACGGCGATGATGTGGAGGTTGTACCAGCTAATACTTCAACCTAGGTTGCATTGGCCGATGTATCTATTAACATCGTCCATTATAAGGTAGAGTGTCTGTCAGGTAGAGATCTCGCGGATTATGACTTTGTTAGCATATCCGAGGGATGTTTTGTACCCGTGTCTGTGAAGTCGGCTGGTTTAGCACGGCTATTTCTAAACTAGTAGTCATGTCTAAAATCTCGATTGGCTAAAATCTCGTTTTGAGCAATATCGGTCTTCTAAAGACTGTATTGTTGAATCCATTGAGGATTTTAGCGAAGTAGAAAAGTTAGGTCAAGGTTTTGCGTCGATCGTTCCTCTAGAAGAAGTCGATATAGGTGATGGTAGCATTCCAAGGCCGATTTTTGTGAACAAAAATTTACAAGCTGATGAAAAGGCAAGAGTAATAAAGTTGCTTCGTTCGTATGTCGATTGTTTCGCATGGGAGTATAGCGAGATGGCCGGAATAAGTCGTGAGCTCATGGAGCATTGGTTGTCTATCAAACCCGGGTTTAGGCCTTATAAACAGCCCCCTCGTCACTTTAATTCGGTCGTATACGACCGAGTTAAAGAGGAGGTAGAATGATTACTCAAGGCTGAATTTATTAGGCCATGCAGGTATGCTGAATGGGTTGCTAATATCGTGCCTGTAGACAAGAAAGAGATCGGAAAAATATGAGTTTGCATTGATTTTAGGGATCTAAACAAGGCCACTCCGAAGGACGAGTATCCCATGATGATAGCCGACATGTTGATCAATGATGCTTCAGGACACAAGGTACTAAGTTTTCTTGACGGCAACACTAGTTATTAAGCCCAATAAGAAGAAAATTGAAGAGTTCCCTAAAAGGTGGCATGAAGTGCTTTCTGGGGCATTATGGGCTTGTAGATTTGCAAAGCATGGTGCTACCAAAGTTAATCCATATGAGTTAGTATATGGACAAGAAGTCGTTCTACCAGTAGAGGTAGATCTTAGCTCATTGAGATTTCTTAAGCAAGATGGCTTATTGGTCGATGAATATGAAACTCTTTTGAAGGATAAATTGGAAGAAGTGACCGATAAGAGGTTAAGGGCTTTAGAGGCTATAGAAAAGGATAAGAGGAGAGTAGCTAGAGCCTACAACAAAATAGTCAAAGCAAAATCGTTTCAAGTTGGTGACTTGGTTTGGAAGACGATTTTGCCCTTAGGCACTAAAAGCCCCAAATTTGGTAAATGGTCACCTAGTTGAGAAGGTCCTTTTAAGGTAGCTGAAATCGCTCCAGGTAATGCATACTTGTTATATTCTCTACAAGGAGAGCAATTTTGAAGAGCTTTGAATGACAGGCATTTCAAAAGGTACTTCCCAAGTGTGTGGCAAAGCGTTAAAGTGTCAAAAGGCCGATATGGAATATATTGTCCTTAGCTCGTTGTGCTTTTAGCTCACTAAGTTTGCTAAAAGACAGGGGGCATGTGTTGATAGCAAAAAATGTCATTAATGGTCAAAATTGTCAAAATATCAATTTTTGGTAATTTAGGCCGAAAATATGTCTTCCCTAGCACAGGTCGGTCCAATCGGCTATGGTAAGCCGGTCCGACCGGCCATGTAGGCTCGGTCAGACCAGCCCAGTCCGAAGGGTAGAGATAGAGGTGGTTTTCAGTTTGATTTTATCTCCAAGTAAAATCCCAGCTAATTTGGTCGAATCCTACTTGATGTAGGCGCTAGGGAGTCTAAGTCCATCCCAATAAATATAGGGGTGAGGTCGATTCATAGAACATCTACACAAATCAATTATCAAAACCCTAGTTTTGAATCGTACGTCTACTTTTCATCTACTTTCCGCATTAGTTCAGTCCATCTTCGTGGGTTTGCGCTGAAAGCCCTCCATGCATCACGTCGTAACTGTGGTAAGCCTTGTTGATTCGCCTGTGAATCACCCGCTTAATCCACGTAACGGATTTTTATCATCTTTATCGTTTTATCGGTTTTTCTAACTACCCTTGGAAATTCAGTCTCTAGGCCGAATTGCATTTGATCTTTCCCTGTTTTGCAGAGATTTTTCCCTCGAATTCTTCACCAAGGAGCTTGAGGGCAACTGGCCATCATCTACAAAGTCGTTAGAGCCTCTAAGCGATCAGGCCGAAGTTTGTCAGGTCCGACCGGCAGTACTTCGCTGGTTTGACCGACCGTTGCAGTGCCGGGCGATTAGGCTGTTGCCAGCACGGTCCTCGCAGCCCTTCACACTGGAGAACCCTTCGCACCGGACCCCGTGACACCAGAACCCTCGGTCCAACCGAGGTCTACTATCAGTCCGACCGGTCATCCTCCGCTGGTCCGACCGCCCGGAGACTACTTCGCACTAGAACGTCGAGGGTATCTTCAGTGACCCCCTTCACAGGCTCAGTCTGACCGGGAGTCCTACTCCAGTCCGACCGACCAATAGGCTGAAGCCCCCTTCGGGAAGCTTCGGGCCCTTTTGCTGTTCTCGGTAAAGTTATACATTTCGCACGGTCCGACCGACTTGGTTTGGCCGGTTTGACCGACTCCTCTATTTTTGGTATAATTGGCTTGAATTGGCTGATTAGATCTAACATTATCTATTTCGGCTAATTGAACTTTATTTCTGAATATTTTTTTGATTACCTGGCGATTCCATTTTCTCCTTACCACTGATTAAGGGTTGTCGGAACACGACGTCGACTGTCTCGCGATGTTTTTGGATCGTCGAACTAGCCCAAGTGTGGGGGCATATTTTCGTGTCAACAGTCCCAAACTTGTATATTATCTTTAGATGGCCTTGAATCGGTCCCCAATCAACTTCCATGATGATCCATTGCTTTAATGTGCTCTCAACATGTTGCTTTATCCATATAAGTATTTCTGTAATTGAATAGCAATGCATTTCATAGTGTAGCGTACATTGTTCAAATAAATAAAATGTAAATCTAATATAGAATGCATGCACCATGGGTTGTTTATTATAAAGCATATGCATGGTAATATCCCAGCCGATGATGTCCTCGTCATGTGATGAACAAGGGGTACACTAGCAATCGGAGTCGGAGAAGCAGCCTCGGAAAAACTGAATCTCTTAAACATCGCCTCCACCTCGGGCCCTAGACAATTTGCAAATGTGGCACTAACCTCTTGATCTACGGTTGCTGCTATCTTTTGTTCAATGTCTAGAGATGATAGAGGGGGAGGTGACGTTACCTTATCCATCGAGATGTTGGGGAGATTGGGGGTACACTTGACGAAGCCCGCGCGAGTCTTTGTGTAGTGCCCAAACATGAGGGCATGCAACTCCTTCGTTTTGGCCTCGATCTCAGCCCTGTCTTCCTCAGAGATGTCATCGATGGTGGGGAGGATGGCTTTGTCGTCATCGATCTCCGTGCTCCCTGCCATGTTCATCGATGTAGAGGGTACCGTTGATGTAGTTATAGTAGTCGTACCCGTCGTCGGCGTAATTTTGCTTGGCATGTATGTCCCCGGAATCGCCAAAAAGTGTGTTGACGCTAAATCCTGTCAATAAAGCACCAACGGACATTGACGTCAGTTAGGTAATCCAAAAGTGCGCAGACACCTAGGGTTCGCCCGCTAGACATCACACAACGCTGACACCACGTTCCAATGACCCTTGACCGTGACAAGGGGATATGGGTGGAGTCGCCAGGCAATCAAACCGAATTATGAGAAAACAACTTAACTAATCGAAGTGTGGAGTAAACAATCAAACCGGCCAAGTCAGGGCCAGTTGGACCAAAGTGGAGATGACGGTCAGACCGGCCAAGGCGGATCGGTCAGACTGACAATAGGTCACCGGTCAAACCGGCGGTTCAAAGTGGTGGCTGAAGAGGGGCCTTAAGTGTGTATAGCGGAGGGCAGCCGAAGGGAGCCTCCGGCGTGCAGTGCGAAGGGTGTTTGAAGCTTTCAGTGGTGCGAAGGGTGGCCGAAGGGGCTTCGGTGCGGGCGATCAGACTAACCTAGAACTACCGGTCAGACCGATAGCTCACGGGTGGTCGCACCGGCGGACGGAGAGGGTGATCGGAAGGGCTCCTGCGCACGGTGCGAAGGCGATATGAGGCCTCCGCACGTGGTCGGTCGGACTGACCTTGGGCCACCGGTCAACCCGGAGTGTGTCGGCACACCAGATGATGGGGCGGCACGGGTCGGTCAGACCGGGGGTACCACCGATCAGATCGACAACGTCGGGAGGTTGATCTCCCGGCCTTCGGCGATCGTCTCCTTCTTGGTGGATGGATGCAGTACTTCTTGGTGATGAAGATGATCGTCCTCACTTCTGCAAAACACCAAAAACTAATAGCAATTCGGCCTAGAGACCGAATTACCAAGGGTAACCGATAGAAACCGATAAAAACGATAGAAATCTGTTACGTGGATTAACGGACGATTCACAAGCGAATCGACAAGTATTAACGTGATTACGATGCGATGGACGTATGGTTTACCATGCAAACCAACAAAGATGGACGTTATGGCTAATCCAAGGGCAAGAAAAATAGTAGATTGAAAAGAACGATTCAAAGGATAGATTGGATCTATTAGGGATTTTTTAGAGAGTCCCTTTGAATCGGCCTTGCCCCTATATATATAGGGGGTGGTCTTGTCGTTCTTGGTTTATCTCCTACTCTAATTTGATAAGGAGACGAGTCCAATTCGTTAAAAATTAGTTAGGGTTAAAATCATCCCGAAATAGATCAATCTATCTCAGACTCGGGTTAGGCCAGTCTGACTGGGCATGTATGGCCGGTCTGACCAGGCATATATGACCGGTTGGACCGTCTTGTGCCAGGATGCATATTTTCGGCCCAAAATTACCAAATTTGATATTTTGACCATTTTGACCATTAATACCATTTTTTGCTTTCAATAGGTTGACCCTACGATGTCCAAAGCATGAAAATTACTATGGTGTAAATAAAAGAGAAAGATTCTTATACGACACTCCCTCTCACTAGCATGTAGTCCTAGGACCCACATGTCAGTGAGAGGGAGTGTGACATATAAGGGAATAAGTGAATTTTCGGTGGCATATAAGAAATTATCTCTAAATAAAATCTTATACGAACTTAGTTGGAATTGAGGAATTTCACGAAAATTTGAAAGAAATTAAACTAAAGTACTATAAAATCTATATGTTTAAAAGAGCCCTACATTAAACAATAAGGTTATCTTGTTTTACATGTCCCACTATTCTACTCAAATGTTCTTGATTAGTCAAACATAGAAGTGTATCTATTTGCCGAACATATGATTTTTATATCTATTTACTGAACATAAGAAACCATTCAAATCAATTTTTGTGTTAGTAGTTTTATCATCTTTGAGCAGCTACCATGAGGTTTCTTTAATCCAGTTCGGGTCAGTTACCACTTCTGGCTGGACAACTAATTACCATCTTCTACCTTGGTGTCTAATCTAGTTACCACCAATATTGGTCTGATTTGATGGTTAGTAGTCTGATTATTGTAAATTGATGGCCAACAAGATGGCAGAAAACCATGATATTTAAGCTAGTTTGAACTGTTTGGGGAATTATATACCACTAAAATCTAATTGTTTGATCTATATGTGTGTATTCGTCGGTGTTATGGAATCTAGGATTCCCAAACCATATGGCTAGGATGACACAACACTATGTCATCATATCTCGATCTCATCACCTTTAGGAGGTGTGACCCAAGCCTCGGAAGAATGTTTGGAGCGATCAAATGATCGATGCTAGCACAGACAGTCAAGATTTTCCTAAACCCAATGATAGACTATTAGTACCTTGACAGCTAGTTCTCTTCTTGGATCCCCCGAGCTCAATGACCTTGGGACAGGATCGCTAAGCTCGACCTCCCTGAGGCTAGTGAATCATGTGAAGCTCGGGAGCCAACGAGAGATTTACTATTTTAGCATTTTAAAGAAGTGACTTCGTGTTTTTAGTATTTGGACCCACTTTCATTGACTCAGACGGTTCTACATGTCAGCCTCAAAAATACTATTATAACAAAGTGCATATCTTTGGAGTGCCAAAATAGTAAATCCTATGGAGCCAACTATCTGCACGGCAGTAAATTATTTTTATTTTAAGGAAATGTAGTTTTTGGTTTGGTTTCCAGAAATGAAAAAACAAACAATCAAAATACCGAACATGTTTAGAATTTATAATGTTCATATCTTAATAAGTTGATATATTGATTTTTGATGTAGTTTTTATCTTATCTAGTTTACCAATTGGTAATTTAAAAGAGTGATAATAATATATTTCAATTAAAACGGAAAAAACTAAACCATATTATTTTGATTTTGGTTATTCTATATTTCTAGCTTATTATTCGATTTCTATTTCATAAAAACTTAAACGAAAAAACAGTTGCCCACCGATTGTGAAATCAAGTGAGCTGAAAAGGACGTCCTAAAATGAGGGCACCGATTGGTCCGTTATAGATTAAAGTAGATTATATCGGTCTAGATTAGGACGTTGCATGTATTAAACTTCTAAGCATTGTAATTTCTTCAAGGATTTTTTATATAAAAGTTGTTGGAAAAATTATTTTAAGTACGTTTATCAATGTTTTGGCATTCAATTTATTCGTTTAAACTATCTGGTCAAATTATCCACCATGTAACATGCTCCCTCACTTTAGAGCGGCCCCGAGGAAAACTTGACATACGAAATGGATACTACCTACTAGAGAGGGGAGGGGAGTTGTGTAGTTTGGATTCCTATGGGTTTCTACTTTCTACAATGTACGACGTGTCCTGTCTACGCTTTTCATGTTTCTCCAAGGTAGTATAAATGTTTTATTTGCCTACTTTAGTCGGTTAATACTAATTTCAGAACTGTCCCATTCCATGGCACCCTCTCAACCAGGTAGTATTCCTTAACCCAACAGATTGACACAAAATCATCCCTCAAAAAAAATACGAGCGACATTGCATCTAGACTCTAGAAAGCCGCAATAGGAAATATCTCTGGAAACACCGGAGCTTCGCAATACGGGACACAGACACAGAAGCATCCATGCAAAAGGTTGTATCTACTAAAAGCACGATATACCACAGCACAATAGGAAATAGGAAGCAACCTAGGTTACATGTTGCAATACCTCTTTTTCAGCTCGTCAGGCCCATGACACCATTGGAACAAACAAAAAGGTTGGCTCTAGAATTACAGCATAGCAGGTGTCATTTGCTCTCAAGGCAACACTTCCAAATTGACGACCCGATCATCACCGCCATCACATACCAAATGCCAATGCAACATGCAAGTCAAACCTCAGCACTAGACGAAGAGTACAAAATATAGCATGGTTTGGTTTGCACCACAGCAGCTACTAGCAGCATCAACACCCTAGAAGAGAATGCACCAAACTAGATAAACTTTCTAAAGAAGATTAATTTATTTTTAGTCAAGGTCGACGTTTGAGAATCAGTGGTTGCCCCGGAACAGGAAAGCATCAGGAATAGAAGCTGGGTCCAGCTCATAAAAACCACAAAGCTTGCCACCGTTTTCTTTTGTCAAACGGAAAGAAGGTATCTGGTGAGAAAACCTCAAGTTTTCTTTTGAAGGTATCTCCAGAATATCCCTTTCATTGTCAGGCTTGAACACAGTTCTGTAACCATCTACCTGAGTCAAAAATAAGACTTTTGTGCTAGCTTCAGTGCGCTCGGTAATCTCACCAATTGTGTATTCACAAGCATCCTTGTTCAAAGGAACCCAACCAGGTGCCCAGTTATTGTAGATGGCCCAAATTTCCCCTACTTGTGGATGAATTTCAAAATATCGTTTCCAGCCAACTTGGCTAGTTTCTACTAAATGAGAGAAAGTATCATTTGTGTCATACTTGATCCTCCAATTACGGATTTTAAAAGTCCCACAGCTCACAGGTACATCCTTCTCTAACCACATTTTCTCTTGATCCAGCTGAGGGCATACTTCAAGCCAAGTCAAATGCACTCTAAACGGTTCCATATCAACTTTGGTCACCCAACCATAATACTTTGGAAATTGATCAAGATCACTGTAAAGAGCCCATATCTGGCCACGTTCAAACTTACTATATGACCGACATTCTTCAAAGTCATAAAATTCAGAGCTTGGGTATGTAAAAGTAGTTGGGCAAAATTGCCGAGAGGAATGTGCATCACTCTGTTGGTGTGCCGGGGTTTGTTCAAGGGAATGATCTTTACGTTTACCTCTATTTATTAGATTATCTTTTTGATCACCTTGCTCAGATCCAGAGATATCATGAAATCCACGGTTCATTGTATTGTAGATAGGCATGCAAGAATCAATAGTAACTGATGGAAATGCTATATCCAGGTTACTAGGAAGTGATGCTGTATCCAGTTCAAGAAATCCACAAGCAACTCCTGCCTTCTCACTTCCCTTTGTTCTAAAAAATGGGATACTGTGTGAGAATCGAAGTATTTCACTTTGTGGTATAACAAATGATGATTTCTCTACTTTTGCAAACAGACTCACAAAACCCTTAATCTTTACCAAAGGGAGAACAGCTACACCAGCTTCCAATGTGAAATCTGAGAGGACTTCCACAACTTCATACTCATAGGTTCTATGCTTTTCTGCATCTGAGCTCCACTGCATACTCCAACCCTTATACAGAGCCCATACCTCACCCATCCTGGGATATATTACATATGAGCTCCTTTTTCTACCTTTCACCCATGACACAATGTGAGAAAACATGAGGGAATCTTGTGACACCACTGTTTTTCCTAAGAAAAAGTTTCCGCAAGCTACAGGCAGTCCTTCGTCAGTCCATTTGTCCTCTTCCTCATTCATTGCATCATGCTCCAGCCATGTGAACTGAACTCTGAAGTTAGTAGTGTCAATACGCTTTATACGAGCATAATATCGAGGCATGCCATCACGGTCATCATAAAGTGCCCAGATCTGATCAACTGCAAACACACTAACATCCCTGCACTTATCAAAATCAAAAAATTCTGGGTCCGGATAGGAAAAGTTCCCAGAATCACAGGGCTTCTTCTGAGGAGTTACATCATGCCAAACTTCTTTCTTTCTTTCCTGGCTGCCTTCATTAATTGTACTTCCTTTCTCATGGTTGTTTGCTTTGCTAGAGACATTAGGTTCACAAGCTTGTCCTTCAGCACGAACAACATTATCATCAGTCACTTTCTTACAACTGGAGTCAGCATTTGAAAACCAATCTAATATGGTTCGCCTCTTTTTCCCAGGCGAATTCAGGATGTTGCTGGCATCAGTGTTTGCCTTCCTCCTAGTCAATCTCCGTGGATTAGGAATATCGGTCACAATGGGCTCTGCTGATTTATCTATCCTACCACCACGATTTGGTTTACCAGCAACATCTGGATTAGCAGAGTCCGATGTCATCTTTCCTCCTGTCTTATCATCTGTGTTTGCTGCATTTGCTGCAGAAGATTTATGCAGTGCTGAAAATTCAACTCCCCCTTTTCCAATTGACTCTGCACAGTTAGTTGTCCCCTCACCACCTGCTCTGACACTGCTCTCCATGTGTTCATTCTGTTGTGCTCCATTCACGCAGGGCTTGTCATCTCTATTCACTACAGAAGGGAACTTCATATAGTCATTTCGTTGTATGGGAATGTCGTTCTGTTGTCCAGCACTTTTGGCTGCATTTGACGAGAATACAGAAGGCACATCCTGCTCATTTAGCTTAAGTGCAACAAAATCATTCTTGCAGTTCTGGCAGCGGATGCGACGATTTAGGACATTGGAGTAGTATTGATATTTTGTTTTACAGCTATCGCACGTTGTCCAGAATGACTGATCAACACTTGGTGGTGGAACTGATGATCCATACCTTGTGTTAGCCTTACTGGTTCTATTTGCATCTGTTTTCTCCATTGATACAGTTGACTTCATTGATTGTGTAGCATGCTTTGGCTCAGTAGCCTGCATTGGTTTTGTAGCCTGCGGTGGTTGTGTAGCCTGTGGTGGTTGCATACCCTGCTTTCGCTGTCTAGCTGATGTTGGTTGTGTGCCCTGTTTTTGCTGTGCAACCTGCACCGGTTGTGTAGTCTGCTTTGGCTGTGTAGCCTGCTTTGGTTGTGTAGCCTGCTTTGATTGTGTAGCCTGCTTTTGTGCAATTTTAGATGCAACTCTCCATTTGATGTCATATGTGCATCGTTTTGTTCGATCAGACAATGTTGAGTGAGCTTCAGAAACTAATTTGAAAGCAGCTTCTGCACCAACAAAGCTGTTTTTATCAGGGTGAAGTGAAAAGGCAAGTTTGCGGTATTGCTTTTTTATGGTTGCTTCATCTGCCGTTATCTCCAATTGCAGAATTCCGTAAAAGTCCAATAGTCCATTTATCTTTGCTTCTGCAGCACAATGTACTTCACAGACAATTAACATCTGGGATATATTCTCAAGCTCTGGAAAAATCCTTTGTGCTTTAAGTGCAATCCTTTTAGCACCATCAAAGTCTTTGTTTTCCATCTTCTTTAGAGCAATGTCCCTAGCCTTCAGAGCCTCTTCTCTGTTGCACTCCATCATATGGCTTACGAAATTAGTTCTAAAAACCACAATCCTCACATAAATAACTTATAATTGCTTTGAAGCCCTTTTCCAAACTATCTCAAAAGCATATGAACACCATGGATCGGTTCCCTTCAATGCAAACAGAACCTATCAAGTCCTGCAAATTTATGAAAGTGTAAATAGTAAGCAACAGGCTATGTGTATATAGCAAAATATGCACTTATGGATTCCATGGTGAGAGTGCTATTTTGTGTGGTAATGACACATCATGCATCCAACCAACAACGTTACACAACAAAATATATTTCCTCAACAGAAATAATGTGAGCCCAATACTGGTAGTTTGTTACATTTCAATTCTATCCATTTCTCATTAATATTAGCATGATATGGCAAATTGAATGATGAAACATGGTCACCAATCCTGACCATCTATTGTTTGTTTGTAACTAAGTTGTATTACTTATGCTTTACAAAATCATGTTTTAACATCCAGGTAGAACTATTTGTGTCACCAGTGATTACAAGTCAGCGATTAGTCACGATTAGTCAGCCTGATCAGTATTTTTCAAGCAATCAGGTACTTCGATGTGACTAGAGCGATCAACTTTCTGATTGGTCGACTAATCGTGATTAGTCGACCGACTAAACGGTGGCTGACTTGTTCTGCCCACTGATCTGATAGAAAATTTGGCCCAGTCACCCAGCCCAGCCCAAGACTGAATAAACCCTGGCAGGTAGAAGCAAAATAGACCTAACAGCCACACAACCACCACCCCTTCTAGACCTTCCAGCCGCATGCCCGCACGAGACCTGGGAACCCTCTCCAGTCCTTCTCCTTCACCGTGCCAGCATGCCTCCAGATCCAACCTTCCAGCACCGAACCGTGCTGCTGCCCCTGCCTGTCCGTCGTCGAATCAGCGATCTGGCCTTCCGGCCTCTCTTCCCTGCTCATCTACTGCAGTGCTGCTCGCCCTGACACCGTCCAGTCTTCAACTTGCTAGGCTACAAGTGACTTGCTCAGCTGCTCTGTCATCTGTGTCTGCTCATTTGCTTTCTGAAGGTGTGGTTGTGCCCTCGGCCCTTGCATTCTGAAATTTATTGTTTCTGCAACACAGTGTGCAAGTCAAAGACTAATCTACGATTAGTCACGACTAATCGACTAGTTGGTGCCCCTATGACTAGTGTCGACTAGACGATTTGAAATCACTGTGTTTCACTATTATGTGCAGCTATTCTGTTGTTAGAGATAAAACAGAATTAAATCTGCTGTTATGATTCTGTAATTAGAGATAAGATAGGATTAGCCAGATTAAGATAAGATTAGTTAGGATTATTTAGATAGCAATAAGATAGGATCTATGTTAGGGATAAAGTAAGGGAATTAGCCCTATAAATACTAGGCCATTGTATTAGATTAAATCAAGCAGAAAGAATTATTTAGTTCCTACTCATGCTTCTACTGATTTGGTATCAGAGCCGCTACTTTCAAATGCTGCAACTGCTTCAGCAACATCACAATGGATATTGTGATGACAATCATGATCAATCTGCAAGCAAAGATTAGTGACATGGACGTGCAGATGTCCCATATGTCGTCCTGCATCACCTCCCTCGAGAAGCAAATGGCCTCCCCTGACGAGATCTCATACTCCACCAACAGCAATGACAACGGTTTCCATGCTGAGGCACCGCCACCGTCGCCGGATGCAGAGGCAGAAGCGCGGGAGGAGAGGGGAGACCGGGAGGCAGAGCAGCTCAAGGTGTTCAACCCCATCCTTGTCAAGGAGGCCACAGACCAATAGGGTCAGGTGGCCATCATGGAGCTCTCCGCAGACAATGGAGCCCTCGGCCATTGAGCATGCCATGTCGCAGGCCGCCCTCACCACACCCCTCCGTGCCACTGCCAATGAGGTCTTTGCACCTGGGCCACCACGCCACTGTCCAAGATTTCCCCCAAGCCGTGGAATCGAGGGCGGCTCTCCATCATGTACCCCTACAGGGTGTTGCGCGGCGCCACCACCAACTGTCACGCGAGCCACCACTGCCTTGCAAGGCACGGCACTGTCGCCGGCTGTCACTACCCCGCATAGAGGCCATCGTATCTCTGCCACACTATTTCCGCCTCTGGCCAGATCTGCGTCCTTGCCAGGCACCTCATCTCCACCGGGCACCACCAGCTTTCCCCTTCCTTGAGCCACCACCATTGGATGCAGACTCTTCTCCGATATCGGCGAGAAGGCCAAGGATCTGCTCACGAAGTACAAGAATACTCTCGTTGATATTAAAGTCAACGCTGAATCTAATATCTCTACTACTTGGCTGTGTTGGATGTACTGCCAGACAAGATCCATACTCCATATGGAGAAAGGGAGAAGCCAACCAGGAGAAATTGATTTCTCTTATCCAGATTTCCAGCTCGAGGACGAGCTGTTTTCTGAGGGAGGGAGAGATTGCTATGTGCAGCTATTCTGTTATTAGAGATAAAACAGAATTAAATCTGCTGTTATGATTCTGTAATTAGAGATAAGATAGGATTAGATAGATTACGATAAGATTAGTTAGGATTATTTAGTTAGAGATTCTATGTTAGGGATAAAGTGGATTAGCCCTATAAATACTAGGTCATGGTATTAGATTAAATCAAGCATAAGGAATTATTTAGTTCCTACTCCTACTTCTACCAGCCACAAAATTGGTTATAGCTACTCCCTCCATCCCACTAAGACTTTATTTTTAGCTTGTTTCCTTTGGTTAATGTGTGCACAATTAATGGGTCCCGGTTAACTAGTGACACCATCCAATCAGTTTGTTTGGAAATTAGAGCTAATGGGATTAATGAGAGATACATAAGTCATTTCTCTACACTACTATTATGTTTTGAAATTATGGTTTTCAAGTCATCGCCTAGGCGTTGCCTAGGCGTCTAGTCGAGATTATGAGTTGGGTGTCAGCCTAACCATAACCAAATGTCACAAGGCATCTGCCTTGTGTTGGAAGTTGTGCCTAGGCGCGATTTGGCATCGTTTGAGCCCTGCGCTGCCTAAGGCGGATGCCACATGAGTGGAGCAGAGGAACAGTGCATGGCATGTGGCACACACATGAAATTTTCTGCAGGAAATAGCGCAGGAAGAAAGAAAGACAGAGGAAAACCTCACGTGTGGCCTTCACCCATCTGTCCAGGGCTCCAATCGACGGAGAAGGGTAAGGAAGAAGAGGGGCAGAGGGCGCCCAGCCACACCTGTTCTTGGCAGCACTTCCTCTGTTGATTTGTGCCTCCATAGTCCTTCCTCTTATCCTCTGATTTGCACCCCCGAGTGTTGCCTCCTCCCTCCTCTTCTCTGATTTGTGTCCCTGATTGTTGACTCCTCCCTACTCTTCTCCACCTGTTCTCGCCTCCTTCTCCGCGCATCTGCGCCACCAGTTTTTGTCCTGAGAGCCATACATGCACCAAGGACACGTGCGTGCGCGAAAAGTTGTGGCGCAGGATGTAGTGCGGTAAGTCAGGATGCAGCACGGGAAGGAAAGGTAAAAGCCTAAAAGGAGTAAAGGACTGCGCGCACACACAATAGAGAGGAAAGAGAGGGAAGAGAGAACTGCGAGGGAATAGGCGACGACGCCAACTTCCTCTCCAGCGGCTGTCAGAGTCCTCTCCAGTGGCTACCAGCGTCCTCTCCAGCGACAGCCGGCGGCTAGCGGCCAGCGTCCTCTCCATTTGCGCTCGCCATTCTCTCCAGCTATGGCCCCAAGCCTCCACCACTCCAGATCTGCTTCTGCACTTCTGTTGCCTTCAGCACAGCTCTTCACCCTTTCGGTCAGTGTTGTACACTTGCATTGGTGTGTTGTGCACTTGTGTTGTACTGTTGTATACTGTAAAGCCTATAATAATAGTTATTAAGGCGGCAAGGCGAGGCGAGGCGGTGGACTACTGCCTTACCACCTAAGCGATAAGGCGTAAGGCGAGGCGACGTGTTATGTGCATTGGCATAATTAGTTAGAATTAGTTAAGATAAGATTAGTTAGTTAAGATTATTTCTGTTTTAAAGATAGAGATAAGGTTGGCAGATTACTCCAAAGATCTGACGCCATGATGACGTTCATCCCAATCACAAAAGATATGCAAGCCCTCGCAGATTTGCAGCAAGTTGTTGCCAACCTTCGGGCGTACCTAGGCTTGGCTCCGGTAGCCTCCACGCTGCCGAGTTTCCCCCACGGCGCAACGAGTTCCCCCACCGCGTCGTCACCTCTGCCACGAGCCGCCTCCGACTCCAGGAGGGTCACCAGAGACGCCGGCAGGAAGCTGCCCCTCAATGTTGCCGCCTGCTCCTACGGTTCCACGGACGGCGACACGGTCAATCCGACGCCCTAGCCACTGCCTCCGCCCACTGACCCGGCCCTCCAACAGCGGGGGAGGGAGGTAGTGATGAAGAGGAAGGTGCGTCGCATACAGAAATAGAGGAAGAAAAGGAGGCGGAGGACCACCTTGCGGCGCACGGGGAGGCCTACCTAGAGCAGACCGGCGAGGCAACCAAGGTGCTCACGTCCTGCAAGGAGCTGTTGCCTCCGCCCACTGACGTTGGTGCCAAAGATCAGGGGAAGGAGGATGGTGACAAGGACGCCGCCCTCCCCATGGCGGTTGTGGCTCCAGACAAGGTGGGGGGGTCCAGCGAAGGGGCTGAAGATGGCCCGAAGTGCGTAGGTCATCGATTCCCCGCACAGGGTGGCGCTGCCGACCGTCGCGGCCAGCACGTCGTCTTCTTCCTCGGCTCTGGCGGCATGGCGGTGGCCGGCAGAGAGAAGTCGAGGGTGGTGGGTGGCGACCACGAACAAACCCGTCCGGAGCCATTGGCGAGAGGGAAGACAGTAGTGTCGCGCGTGACCTGGTGGAGGCAGTTCGTGGCGTGACCTGGTGGAGGCAGTGCTGGACGTGGGTTTCATCTACCGGAAGTTCTGGACGTGGCACGTAGGGCTGTCGGTCATAGAGGGGATCTTATCCGGTTTTTAGCTCGAGGACGAGCTAATTTTCGAGGGAGGGAGAGATTGTTATGTGCATTGGCATAATTAGTTAGAATTAGTTAAGATAAGATTAGTTAGTTAAGATTATTTCTGTTTTAAAGATAGAGATAAGGTTAGTAGATAGATTGTATTAGGCCTATAAATACCCCTTAAGGCTATGGAATAAATCAAGCAGAAGGAATTATTTAATTCCTCCTCTACTCCTAACACGACACCTTATGCCTACGAAAAAATATAGGTTTTAGAAAAAATATCAATATATAAGTAGTAAATTACAAATAATAATAATAAGCATTATAGTATGATATAATAGCAATATAATATCAAATTGCAATATTGTCACTTTTATATAGGTTAAAATTGAATAATACATTTAAAATTATGTCTAATATTATATTTAAAATTCAGTTAATAATTTATTTACATAAATTTAATAAAAAGTATATTTAAAGCACAGTCCATTTAAAGTCCATTATATTTTCGTCTTCCATTTATAAATTTAAAGCTCATTACTGTTTTTCATCTCATTTAAATAATTTAAAACCTATTAGTATTTTTCTTTTCTTTGACACTAACTTTCTGTCAGCTCCCTTTCCAGAGCTCAAGCCGCACACCCCTCTTCTCTCTCCCCTCTCTCAGCTTACTTTTCAGCTCCACTGTACACCCCTCTTCACTTTTCAGCTCCACTGCACACCCCTCTTCACTCTCATTCTCTCTCTCTCAGCTCACTTTCCAGCTGCCCGCACACCCCTCTTCCTCCTCTTCTCTCCCTCTTGTTCTCTCCCCCTCTTCTGCGTCGTGCCTGGGCTGGCCTCGCCGCACGCCACTCGCGCATGGCCGCGTTGTGCCTAGCTGCGCCGCACTGCACACACGCTGCGTGTCTCTCCGTGTCGGATCTAGCCTGTCCACGCCGGACCTAAGTTAGGACACATGTGTGGAGTCACCTCGCCACATGCCTTAAGCGCCTAGTCGGCTAAAATGGGTTGGTCACCACGACTCGACTTACTACCTTAATAACCATGCTTATAATTGTTAAAAACAAAGTCTTTGTGGGACAGAGTCGTAGAACAATAATAGTCATTGTTTTAAATGGCGTATGTCGTCTACAAATGTGGTGGTGGCCAGTGTGCCGTAATCTACGAAGCTCTGATACGGCGAAAAAGCAGCGTACCGGTATCTGATACGCATCTGGATACTAATACGTATTGGATACGGTCGGATACGCGTCCGATACGTATCCTGTGATTTTTCTTTTTTCAGATAAATAAAAATATTCTGATACGTATCCCGAACATCTGGATACGCTAAGCACGGGAGTTTTCTCCTCGCGCATGACCCCGTCGCCCTGACCCTAGCGCGCAGACTCCACTTCTCTAGACGTGTTGTCGCCTCACATTTCACCACCATGCCGCCGACCGCTGCCTCGCCGCCGCCGCGCTACCGACTGATGCTGCACCGCCGCGCTACTGGCTGATGTTGCACCGCCGACCACCGGCAGCCGCCGTAGTGTTGTCTCCCCCGCGTAGATCTCTTCACTTCGTCTGCTCATTGCGTCGACAGGGCTTGGGGTCGCCTCCGCCTGCTGGGGCTTGGGGTCGCTGTCGCTTGCCAGGGCTTGGGGTCGCCATCGCTCGCCGGGGCTTGGGGTCGCCATCAGCCACCACATCCTCCACCTCCCAGTCTCGCAGAGCAGATCCACTGCATCGGGTAAGGGTGCACATGGAGCAGCGCCGTGAGCCAAAGGACTAGAGTAAGCATGTCCCTTCACTTCTCTTCTTCCTATTTTTCTTAAAATATTGGTTTGCTACTTTGTTGTGTTTCGTTGTCTCTAGCTAAGTGGCTGAGTACTTGTTCAGTTTTGATTTTGTGCATTTGATGCGTGACTTTGTGTATTTGTTGTATGGTTTTTGTTGTTTTTATATGTATTACTAATATATATATATATAGAAGTATCATTGTATACATGTTTTTTAGAAAACGTTGTATCGAAGTATCGCCGTATCACGTATCTGTATCCACGTATCTGGGCTACATAGGCCGTAATTACACATAGCAACCCAATTTGATAGTCAAGCACACTATTACAGTGGTTAAGATGAACTTGGAACTCAATTGCAGCCCCCAGAATAAATACTTAATTTTAAGTTGTGTGCTTTTCTTTAACTTTTATATCAAAGACAGTATGGCCTCATGGCACCAAATGATATGTTTGGAATTCCACTGTTGAACCATGTGCTTTTCTTTGATAAAAAATGGCCTATATAAATGACAATTTGTTAAAATTATCTTGCACGGTTGCATTAAGAACAAAAGTGAAACAAAAGGAGTAAATAACATTGTTGGTATGTGCAAGGAATAGAGAATTGGGACTAGATTGAGAGTATATAAAGGATCCTTGCACTACTGAAATAAAGAGGTCACAAAATGGTTACAAGAGAATAAGAGATGTGAGGTTGACAGAGAATGGAGGAAAAAGGGTAGGAAGGTGTAGCCCTTCATAATAATCTACTGATTTTTATATAGCTGTAAGAGGAAAATAGCATTCACTTTCTTGGCATACCTTCTTCCCTATGAGATTTGCTTTTGAGATGCCATCTGATTACAGAAATTTCTTTTGAAATAACAATATGAGGGCATCTGATTTCATGTGTTGAATGTCTTATATGTGGATAATGCTAAAAATAATCAATTAAATAGCAAGTGTACTGGTGTATAAATATATTCAAATGAACATGCACACAATGAGGTCTGAAATTTATGTTAAAAAACTTTTTAACAAGAAAAACACTGTCATTGAGTTCAGAGCACTTCAGACAGTTTAACCTTCATCTACAATCTAGCAATCCCCAAGCTAGTCCAAAAGATAAACTGATGAACAATTTTGTTGCGTGTTAGATCCCATAGTCACAAGCTACTTCTACACCGTAAGTTGGAAAAGATATTCTGGACAATCCATACCCCAAATAAATGGGCCTTAGTTATATGACAACTTTTGTTGCCATTACTAAATTTTCAGTTCACACTCGAAATTTTTATAGCATCACAAATCCAATATACCCAGTACAGAATTTTGTAAACATATACTGTATAAATATTGAAATATGGCAATAATATCTCATAACATCACAAATTAACTGAAATCAACAATTAAGTTTGAAATTTGCAAAAAAAAAAAACATTCATGTTCATATCTTAACGATTCTGCATTGGCAAATTGGCATCAGCCTTATTGTGGTGAAAGTTTTTTTAAAATAAAAAAGACAGCAGCATTATTGTAAAAGTTATCACAATGAGGATCGATTCCGATTTCTACATACAGATTATAACTAGAGGACAGTGAAAAATCCCCAAACCAAGAGGGTAATCTCGATAGTCAATAGAATGCAAACGCAATGAGCTGTAAATTCTTTTGAATAAAATGAGCTGCAAATTCAAGTTACCTTACAGCATATAAGTGCATAACCGGGCCAGTGAAGGCGTGGCTCTCAACAGTCGGAGGGCGGAGGCACCGTCTGTCGAGGTGGAGGACTGGAGCATGGAGCACAGGCACAAAGGAGAGAGGGGACGGTCTGCGGGATGCAGACGGCAGGAAGCGAAGCCTCTGAATGGCGGAGGCGGAGGCGGAGGCGGAGGCGGAGGCGGAGGCGGAGGCGGAGGCGGAGGCGGAGGCGGAGGCGGGGGCGCGGGGCCGTGGAGGAGACGAACCGAGGAGGGACGAACGAACGCCAGCCGGAGGCAGAGCCGCAGAGGGGATGGCCAGAAGAGCGGCCGGAGACGGAGCCGTTGTGCCGCGGAGGCTGGACCGCCGTAGCCCGGAGCCCCGGAAGGGACGGCGCCGTCGACCAGCGGGGGAGCGTTAGGGCAGCGCGGTGGGGGCTGGGCGTGAAGGCGGCTCGACGATTTATGCGCTGCCTTGATCTTTTGAGTCGTTGCCTTGAGATTAGGGATGGCATTCATCGGGCTGGGCCCGGCGTGGAGCATGAACAAATCTAACCGAGCCCATGAGAGGGGTGTTTGCTGCAGATTTTTGCAAGCGGCTTTTTCGGCTAGAAATTAAAAGCATGAGATACCTAAAATTTTAGTTTAAAATCAATATTATAGAGTATTTTTAATAAAATTTAATTTTCAAATTTTGTATAGATTCTCAATATTATATTTTCTATATTTTACTCTTATATTATCAACATGTGCATTATACTCGTCAAATATTGTTGGCGTAAAAGATTACGCTAACAGGTTCTCTAAGATTAAGAACGGACAAACAGTGAGTTCGTATTTAAGAACTATCTCAAGCCTCCGAATTGGATAATAGCTTAAGTAGTCCGAATGTGTGTATTGAATAGCTGACTATTCGATGCCCATTACAGGGTAAGAAGGGGGATATTTATAGGCAAAAAAGCCTAAGGAAAAAGACCTACTTGCCTCTCAATTACAACCGACATAGTGAAAACTATTCGGTACACTGAACATAGTTGAAATGGTAAAATCTACCCGAAGCAAGTGGATAAGTCAAACATCTTATCAACCTTGCCATTTGGCTCCGGAGTCTCATATCCTGCGGAGGGTTCCTTCAGACCGTAAGTCGGAGCACCCTTCGGCTTAACGGCTCCTCCACCTTCGTGCATAAGCTCATCAGCTCTGAACCTGATAAGTTGTTTTGAATTGTTAATCTCTAAGTCCTGAAAGTGAAGCATTTTCCCCCAACAGTAGCCCCTCGAATACGCTTCTCCGAACTTGACCTATATAGAAGGGAAGCAGTATGCGCAAGGAACATTTTCATATTCTGAGACTTAGAGAAATTTGAACACTTTACAGTCATTCGAAGGGTCTTTGACCCCGAAGCATTCGGACAACGGCTTCGAGCCCACAACCGCCGTGTGAACGCTTCGTGGGAAAGAGAACCTTGCGAAGTCCAATGTCGTGAAGAGCCATTTATTTAGAATCGTTACTATACAAGTAGTCGTTACCCTCTCAAAAGGTAACGGTCGAAATTTACGGCGAACTCACACCGTTTCGCTTCCTGGACCCACCCGCCAGCGATGGAAGTCGAACCTGCAGTGTGAATGTAATCGATGCATAGAAACTAGCGGAAGGTTATAAAAAGGGGATTGGAATTCACCAAGAGTTTTTACCGTGCCTAGCATCCGAAACTTACTTCCTTCAACCTCCAACTTCCTCAACTTCCTGAGCAACTGAGCTATGGCGAGGACCAGCCACACCGTGCCAACGGCGGCGGGTACTTTGGCGCAGAGGCAAGCTTGGGCGGCTTTAGCAGTAGCAGCAATGGCGGGGGCTCCGGGAGACGCTTGGCCCAAGAATCCTCGAGAACTCCGCCCGCCATCCAAGAAGAAAATCCCCCAAAGCTTCCTCATCGGCCAATCCACAAGCACCACAGAATCCATCGAAGAAGTCGTGGGAGGGAAGTTGGGGTCCAGAATGAGGACTCGGGTCCCCGGACCAGAATCAACTCCGAGGCCATGAAGCGGAGAAGTCGTTGTCTTCGAGGCATTCTTCGAGGCATTCTTCGAAGCGGGTCTGGGGCTTCCTTCCATCAATTTCTTATCTGAGGTATTGGACATGTTCCACATTACCTTGCCTCAGTTATCTCCCAATGCTATCGCCCGGCTGGCCATCTTCGAGTAGGCGCTTCGAGCCGAAGGGTGCAAAGGGCGATCAGAAGTCTTCGCCGCCACCCACAAAGCCATCTGCCAGCCAAAGCCGCAAGATGGCCCCGGAGACACCAAAGTGATAACGGCCTTCGGAAGCGTCAACTTCCAGTTGTGGAGGGAGCACGCCCAGCACTTTCTAGCGAAGGCCATCAATGATCGATGGTATACTAACTGGATCCTTCGGTGGTTCTACGCCGAAGTTGGAGAGGACTCCCCCTTCGCTAGACCCCTCCAAGAGATCTGGTTTCGAAAGGAGGTGGAGGTCACCCCGAACCCTAGCCTGCTCTCAACGCGGCTAGGACTATTAACTTCAGTGGCCAGTCGCATGAGCATGCGCGACCTTGCCAAGAGTTCATCGCTCTTCGAATTCCACCCCTCGGGGCTGACTGGCCGATAGTGTTTCAACACGCTTCAGAGGGTGAGCTCCAAAACCTAGGTAAGACTTCGACTCTCCTGCAATAACATGTTAGATGAAGAAATAACATACTCATAATATGTTAACTTTTTTCAGCGGCTCCACTGGCGTTAGCCCCGGAGCAGATAGCACGGGCCACCGAACGGGTCCTCAGAGCCCCTACAGTGGCCGAAAGGCAAAAGAGGATAGAGCTGGTAGGGAGCTGGGAGCGCTCCAACAGGGTGTGGGAAGCCCTCAGAATGGTGCCTCCTCCTCTGCCGGATTTCAACCCGACCGGAGCGGCCCCTCGGAAGAGTAAAGCCGTCACCGAGCCTCCGAAGAAAGCCAGCAAAACCCCGCCAAAAAGGGAAAGAAGGTAGTAAAAATCCCTCCTCAGCTGACCCCGGCTTCATCTGCCTCGTCCTTGGGCATTCGGAGCTTAGCTTCGGAGGACTTTGGGAGCAAAGGCTTCGGAAGCAAGGGCTCCGACGTCCAATTGGCGAAGGCTTTTGAGAACTACCTTCTGGAAGGCGATGAAGACAGAGCAGGGACCCCAACCGAAGCTTCTGCTCGAGAGGCTGCGAAGGTAGACTCGGCACACACTCCAGCGCCCGCTGCTGTGAGCTCGGAGCCGGAGGCTGTCGCTCCCAACTCACCCGTAGCTGGGGTGATCACGGCGGAGGTTGAGGCTCCAGCGGCAACTACACCGGAGAGGACTTAGGGGGACGACCTCGACGAGATTCTCCGGATGTATGAAGTCCTGGAGGACCCGACCCTTTTACCTCAAGGTGCCTCCGAAGGTACACTTGGAAACTTTTGTTGTGGTCAATTCCTGTAAAAGTTATTACTCGTGAATGTTCACCAAATACCTCAATGTTGTAGGCATATCGAAGGGCGACGAAGCCCCGACTGCAAATGAAGCTCTAGCCTCTTCTAAGGTTGCTGCTCCGATGGACACCTCTGCTCCACTGGATGCCCCGGCTCCGGTGGCAGGAGCCGTCTCCGCCGACATGGCTCCGGTGGTAGGGGTCGTCTCCGCCGACGTGGCTCCTGTCGAAGAGACAGCCGTCGAAGGAGGATCTACCTTCGCCGGAGTCGAGCCTCCAGCCTTCGTGTCGGGGAGGGGAAAAAGCATGTCAAGCCTCGGACTCCCTCCCGCTCCGGCGACAACACCCTCTTCCAACGAGCCCTCAGCAAGCAACTCGGAGGAAGAGGCAACGGTAGATGACCGCCAAGCTCTGTCTTGGCTTCCTTTGCTGGCTCCCTTTCTGGAGCAATGGACGGGCCTCCGGGCGCTTCTGGAGCCCTTGGCGGAGAAAGGCCAGGAAGTCGTTAACTCCGACTTGATCTCCGTCTTGAGCGAAGCCAGGGCCTCGGAGCTTAACTTAGCCCTTGAAAGGGCTGCCCTTCAGGTATAAAAAGTACCACAAATATCTTCAATTAACAAATGTAAATGTTTGGTACTTACTTGTTCCTCTTGCAGCAATTTGTTCTTGCTAGAGCGGCAGCAACTTCCAACGAAGTCGAAACTAACCGACTCAAGAGGAAGGTTACCACCCTCCAATCCGCGCTTAATGACTCCGAAAGGAAAACACTTCGGTTGGAGGAAGAGCTTCTTGAAGAACGGAGGGCTAGGGCCGAGACCAACGAAGCCCTCTGGCTCGAAAAGCAGAACAGCGGCACACTCCACACTTCAGCCCAAGAGGCTGAAGCCGAGTGCTTGGTGCTCCGAGCGGAGGTCGAGAAGCTCCGGCAGGCATCGGCTACTTCGAGCACTCAAATGGTAGAGCTCCAAGGCTCTCTCAAGCAGGCGATGGCTAAGAAAAGCTCCCTGCTATCCCAGATGGCCAAAGTATCTGCTACTGTTACGGGGCTGGAGGCGGCAGAAAAGAAGAGTGCCATTATAGCGGAGCGTACCTTGGATGCCCTTTAGGGTACCTTAGAATATTTTGGCACCATGTGCCCTTCGTCTTCTGCTGCGGCCAACGAGTCCCTTGACTGGAAGATGAAGAGGATTCAAGTGGCAACGTCGCTGATGATGGGCTCCGGTGTCCGATACGAAGAGATCTCCGTTCAGTGCGCTGGAATCGGAGTCCTCCGTCACCTCGAAGCCCTTCGAATTCCTATCGCTCTAGTCAGGGGTTCGACACCTGGAAGCTTTGCCTCCGAGAACTTGTTGCATCCTTCGCCAGATGTAGCCTCGGCTTGGGAAGTTTTCCGGTCAACCTGGAAAACAGACCACAAGGCTACAGCTAAAGCCTAGATCGACGAGGCCCGTCGGCAGAAGCAAGCACAAACAAGGCCGCCGCTTCCAGCTTCGCCGGCTCCGACACCTCCTGCTCCGCCAACCGACCCGCAGGTTTAGCTCATAGGGCGCTTAATCATGTATAATAAATCTTGTAAAGCCCTTTGCATTAATGAAAAGTTTATAAACGAAGGACTTGTTTGGGTGTTTTATTCTTTTAGGTCATGTCATGTCCTTCAGAGCTTGACTTCGAAATACTGGAAATTAACGAAGTGCTCCATCGGCAATGGTCAGTCCTTGAGAGCTTAAGGCCTTACCGCCGCTCCCGCTTCTCTTTTCCTCGCGGAGATAAAGGAGAGGTAACCCTCGAAATTTGTTAGGAAGTCTTAACTTACATAAAGGATGAGGAAAAGGAGAAGACATCTTCATCCTCCGAGTATATAGATTGGTCTGACTCGGAGTACCAGGCCGAAGACCCTGCGGAGGCTAACTCCGAAAGGCTTCTGACTTGGTCTGAACTTCAAGAGGAGCAGAAGAAACTGCGAGCTTCGAAGAAGAAAAGAAGCACTCGAACTAAAAAGATATTCTCGACAACTTCCAGCTCCGGAGGTCCAAGTAGCCTTAGAGGTAGCTCTAGAGGCCGAAAGGGTCTCCGATTTTACCTAGGCTTAGACCAAAATTTCTCTTGATGTAAAAGTATGACAAATTAATACGAATTGCACCGAAAGCATCTTGTTGTTCTTTACCCTCCTACCCCTCCTTGTGGGTGGGGGACCTTACGCGCTGCAATAAGGTCTGTCGGACACAATAACGTGCACAACAATTCGATGCTTCGCACTACACTTAATAACCATAGTTTACTTTTTCGTAGAGTTCTTCGAACCATACGTTCGTATTATGATTTCTGTAAGTTTTGAAGCTGAATTTATATTTGCAGACTCCTATACTAGTCGCTTAAGACTTTAAAAGTGTCTCATTGGCCGGAGCCTTGAAACCTTATTGCTTGGTCACCTTCGACTCTTTTACAGATGCTTCGAACTCGGAGGTCGGAAGTCTGTTCTTTTAAAGTCCTTAGACTCTTCTACGGATCCTAACAAGCCGGGGCCTGGAATCTGTAGGCTGGCCACCTTCGGCTCTTTTACAGATGCTTCGAACCCGGAGGCCGGAAATCTGTTTATTTTTAAACTCCTTAGACTCTTCTACGAATCCTAACAAGCCGGAGCCTGGAATCCGTAGGCTGGCCACCTTCGGCTCTTTTACAGATGCTTTGAACCCGGAGGCCAGAAATCTGTTTATTTTTAAAGTCCTTAGACTCTTCTACGGATCCTAACAAGCCGGAGCCTAGAATCTGTAGGCTGGCCACCTTTGGCTCTTTTACAGATGCTTCGAACCCGGTGGCTGAAAATCTGTTTATTTTTAAAGTCCTTAGACTCTTCTACGGATCCTAACAAGCCGGAGCCTGGATTCCGTAGGCTGGCAGTGAAGCCCTTGAACCAATGGTTCGCGGGCTGTTGCATGGGTCCTTAGAAAGATGCTTGACTCCGCAAGCATCTCCGTCCTCCTGATGCGTCCACCAGGAGTAAGGGATATTCAAAGAACAAACAAGATTCAAACCTCCACTTTATTTTAGAAAAGGAACTTTACAGTTGATTACAAGGAGCCCCTAAGCGTAGTAACGCTTAAGGTGCTCCGCATGCCATGCATGTTTCAATTCTTCCCCTTCTAAATTAGCTAATTTAAACGATCCGGGGCGCCCTGAGCGTAGGATAATATATGGTCCTTCCCATTTATTTCCTAGCTTTCCCGGGGCTATTACACTTCGCAAAACTAAATGACCTGGTCTAAGCTCGTTTAGCTTTATCTTCGGGTCATACCATGTTTTTGTTTGGTCTTGGTACTTCGTCAGATTGGCGACAGCTCGAAGCCTTGTTTCTTCTGACAAGTCTAGCGAAGTGTTCCTCTCGTCTTCGTCTCCGGGTTGTACTACACGAAGGGATCCACCCCTGAGCTCCGTAGGAGTCATGGCCTCATCTCCGAATAGTAGTCTAAATGGGGTAAAGCCTGTGGACCTGGCTTGAGTGGTCCGAATGGACCATAAAATCTTGGGGAGATATTCGACCCACAGCCCCTTGGCCAACCCGACAATCCTTCGATTCAGACCGGAGAGAATATTCCCATTGGCTCGCTCGACGGCTCCGTTGGACTGTGGGTGGCGTACTGCTGCGAAGCATAACTTAATGGCCAGTTCTTCACAAAATTCTTTGAATGTGTCAGCTTCAAACTGGGTTCCATTATCCACAGTTAGCTCCCTTGGTACTCCGAACCTGCATATAATATTTTGCTAGAAAAATTTTTTCACATTCCTTGAAGTGATAGCAGTCAATGGCTCTGCTTCGACCCACTTGGAAAAATACTCGATTGCTACCACTGCAAACTTCAAGCTGCCTTTGGCCATTGGAAAAGGGCTGATGAGGTCCATGCCCCACCAATCCATTGGCCATACCGGGGCAATAACTTGAAGTGGTACTGGCAGGCGGTGGCTTCGTCTTCCTATCCACTGGCATCCTTGGCAGGTTCGAACCAACTCCTCCGCATCTCTTACAATTGTCGGCCAGTAGAGCCCCTACCGAAGTGTCTTTCCTGCTACAGCACGAGGGGCTAGGTGGCTTCCACATAAACCTTCATGAATGTCCCGAAGTATATCTTGGCCTTCGGGTTGGGAGATGCACCGGAGTAGAGGAGAACAAACTCCGGCTTTGTACAACATTCCATTGACAAGCTTATAATTTTGAGCCCTTGCTTGTAACCTTCGGAAATCCGGACCTTCTGAAGAATCTGCGCTACCTTGCAAGACATCCATTATCGGAGCCCGCCAATCTGTAGCTGGAATGCAAAGGACTTCTGCGGAGGGTAATTGATTGACTGTAGGCTTGACTAGTTCTTCATAGAAAGCACCCTCCGGGAGGTCCAATGCTCCGGCTGTAGCCTTTGCTAGAATGTCTGCAAGTTGATTATCTGCTCGAGGGATGCTTTGAACAGAAAATCCTTTGAATGCTGCTTCTGTTTTGCGGATTTCCTCTAGGTACTTCGCTAGATGTGGGTTCCTTGCTTGAAAGATTTTGTCAACATGCCCTGCGACGACTTGGGAATCTGTTTTAATTATTATCTTTGCTGCTCCAAGTGCTTTTGCCTTTCGGAGGCCTAGCAGGATTCCTTCGTATTTTGCGATATTATTTGTGGTCTTAAAGTTGAGCCTCGCAGAATACATGGTATTTTGCCCTGACGGTGATATAATTACCGCTCCAGCTTCGACACCAGATGCCTGATAAGCTCCGTCAGAAAATATTGTCCATAAATATACGGAGGGCTCCTCCGGAGCCCATACTGCAGATGGAGTCCACTCTGCTACGAAGTCATCTATGATTTGGGATTTGATAGCTGTTCTTGCCGTGAAGGAAATTCCGAAGGGGGCTAACTCGACAGCCCATTTTCCGATCCTACCTGTAGAATCTTTGCTTCGAAGCATATCACTAAGAGGATACGAGGTAGGAACGATTAGGTTATGCTCCAGAAAGTAATGCCTTAGCTTCCGCGAGGCCATTACTAGGGCATAAGCAAATTTCTCGAGCTTGGAGTATCTTGTCTTTGCTCCGGACAAAGTTTCTGAAACAAAATAAACTAGGTTTTGCACCAGCTTTCCCTTAAGCTCAACTTCTCTGACCAGTACTGCACTTACTACGGAGCCCGTTGCTGCAAGATAAAGGAGGAGTGTTTCCTCCGGAAGGGGCACAGTAAGCGTTGATAGGCTTCCGAGGTATGCCTTGATATCATCGAAGCTCTTCTGGCACTCCGGCGTCCAGTTGAAACTTTCGGACCCCTTTAGGGCTTTGAAAATTGGAAGGCTTCGTTCGGCTGACCTGGCCAGGAATCCGCTAAGAGTTGCGAGCCGTCCTGTTAACTTCTGGACTTGCTTCAAATTTTCTGGTGGAGCCATTCTTTGCAGTGCACTTATCTGCGTTGGGCTAGCTTCGATTCCCCTGCTCGAAACTAAGTACCCTAGCTGTTTTCCTGCTTTTGCCCCGAATATACATTTTTCAGGGTTGAGGCGTACTCCACATGCTCGGAGGCTCTCAAACGTTTCAGCTAAGTCTAGACTATGCTGATGCTTTTGAGCACTCTTTATTACAATGTCGCCCATATAGGCTTCGACATTCCGGCCTGTTTGGTGACCTAGAGCTTTAGCTATTAAACGTGAGAATGTGGCTCCAACATTCCGCAAGCCAAAAGGCATTATTACATAACAAAATACTCCGGATGGAGTTATGAAACTTGTCTTGGCTTCGTCTTCACGCTTTAGCCAGACTTGATGATACCTAGAGTAAGCATCGAGGAAGCTTAGCAATTCAGAGCCAACTGTGGAATCTACCAGCTGGTCTATTCGGGGCATAGGGTAGGGGTCTCGCGGGCATGCTTTATTCAATGATGTAAAATCGATGCACATGCGCCACTTGCTCGAGTTCTTTTTCCTGACAAAAACAGGGTTTGCTAACCACTCGGTATGGGCTACCTCCCTGATGATGCCAGCCCTTAACAATTTTTCCACTTCGATCTTGGCGAGGCCTGCCCTTTCCGTAGACAGCTTATGGAGCCCCTGGCGCACTGGCCTAGCCTTCGAGTTGACGAGCAAGCTGTGCTCGATGATACTCCGATCAACCCCGGTGATATCTTCGTTAGACCAGGCAAAGACGTCCAAATTTTGCTTGACGACTTCTTCCAACGAGGCAGCTATCTCTGGGGATAGACCCTTGCCGAACTGTATTGGGTATTCTTTGCCATCCTTCAGAATTATCTTCATCACGACATCACCTTCCAGGCTTGGCTTAAGGGAGAGCCCCTTCGAAGAGTTCAAAGACTCCGGAACCTCTTCAGTGTGCTCCGTCACACTATGTACTTGTCAGGTGTCCAACGGCTGGCCGTGACCATATTCCATTCTTCGGGCTATAGCTTGGTCTCCCAAAACAGTAATAACTCCACCTTGCGTGGGCATCTTGAGACATAGATAGTTGTGATGTGCTATAGCCCCAAACATGTTCAGCATCCCTCGCCCGAAGATTGCGTTGTAGGCATAGGTGGCGTCGACGTCGTCGAAGATCACCTCCTCCACCCTGGCCAAAGGCCCCTCTCCGAAAGCAACCTCGAGGCCTATTTGGCCGAGGGCATCGAGAGGCGGACCTACGAAACCTTGAAGTGGCCGGGCCGCTGGAAGTAGATGCTTCCGAGGTATGCACATTTGGTCGAAGGCCTGGACAAAAAGTATGTCTACGGAGCTCCCGCCGTCCACCAGGATCCTTCGAACTTCCACCCCAGCTATATCTGCTGAAATGACCAAGGGGTCAGCATGGGGGAACTTCACCCCCGTGGCATCACTGGCAGTAAAAGAAATAGGCACATGAGACCATTCAGGCATTCCCTCCACGGAATTCGAGGTCCCAATGTGCCCTACTTCGCGGACGTATTCACGTCGCTGCCTCTTGGACATGTTACCGAGGGTCCCCCCTCTGGAGATGGGCAGGACTACTCGCTTGCCGCGGTCTTGGGGGTCCTCCTGCTTTGGCAGTGGCATAATGTTGGCCACCGGCAGTCGCATGGGGGCTTCGGGGACACCGGCTCGGGCCACGATTTGCACAGGCTCCGACCATGCCGCTGGTGGGGTTCGATCCAAAGTACCCCGCTTGGTACTTCATCCTAGGTATTCACCCTGAAGGGTTAATACCGCCTTGTAGTCCTTCGTGTCATGGCTTCTATTGTCGCCATGCACGCAGCAGAAAAAACTCTGGCGCCTGCCAGGTACTCTCTCTTGGGGCTTCGACGCTCCAGCCTTGAAGCCTTGCGCCTGCTGATAGTTGGCAGGTGCCTTTGGAACGGAGGGTGCGATGCTCAACACCTCTGAGCGGAAATGCTTCTTCCCTCGCATGTGATCGTTGAAGCGGTTGTCTTGAGGAGGTTGCAGAGAAGTTGAGGCTGCGGGCTCCGTCTTCACCTCTCGAAGGGCTGGTGCAGGTGCTACGGCTCGTCGAAGGCATCCTTCCTCCGCCTTGGCATACTGTTCGAAGTATGCCATCAGCTGTGCCATGGATGACACAGGCTTCCGATGGAGCTTGCTGAGGAGATCAGGGTTCAACACCCTTCGTGGGTGGCGTCGACTACCGAAGAGGTAGACAAGCCCTTAATCTGCGACTTGGTGTGGGCAAAGCGCGTGAAGTATTCCCGAAGCATTTCCTCTGCTCGCTGCTTCACTTGGAATAAGCTCCCCGTCGACATCGGAGCCACAAAGGTACCTTGGAAGTTGCTTACGAACTTCCTCTTCAAATGCTCCCAAGATCTGATCGATCCTGGCTTCAAGGACCAGAACCATCGGAGAGCCACACCTTCGAGAGCGAGGGGGAAACACTTTGCCATAGTGTTGCGCACCCCTCTGCTTGCTTCTATCACCAGGGCATATGAGCGAGCAAATTCTCTAGGGTCAGACCCGCCGGAATACTTGTGCAACTTTGAGGCCTTGAACCTGGGATCGAAGCGCACCCTTTGCAAGTCCGAATGTAGCGGAGACTCATCATCGAAAGATGCATTCTCAGCCTCCTCTGAGACTTGAACAACTTCAGGAAGATTGCGAGCACCACCGTCTTGGAGCCCTTCTGGAGTCTGGGTGGAGGCTTGGGAGCGGAGGCGATCAGTGGCCTCTTGCCTCCACCTAGCCACTTCTTCCTAAAGCCGCGCTATTTGAGTAGCCTTGGCCTCAGGAAGGTCTTCGTCTTCGTCGGAGGGGAGCTCCGGGTCTCGAGAACTGACATAATCAGTTTGGAGCACCGTAGGAGTAGCCCGAGGGCCTCTAGGCACTCGGCACCTAGCGACGCCTTCAGGAATGGTTGGAACAACTGAGGGTCCGGCTCCGTTGGTCCGAGGGGACCTTCGGAGAGGACCCGAGGGTTGGCTCCGCTTGGGAGGCATAGCTAGCAATGAAGAGGTCCGAAGACCGAGGACTTCGATTGGTCTGGGAAGGCAAGGGAAGGCCTTCGAACCGCACTAAGAAGCCCCTTACCGAAGGGTGCGCGGAATCTGGGGACTCCGAAGCTCCCTCCGCAAGTGCTCTTCAAAGTGTAGTCAGTAGTAGAGAACTAGCTTCTAGAACTAGGATCCCCACGGACGGCGCCAACTGTTGGCTTAAAAGATTACGCTAATAGGTTCTCTAATATTAAGAACGGACAAACAGTGAGTTCGTATTTAAGAACTATCTCAAGCCTCCGAATTGGATAATAGTTTAAGTAGTCCGAATGTTTGTATTGAATAGCTGACTATTCGATGGCCATTACAGGGTAAGAAGGGGGGTATTTATAGGCAAAAAAGCCTAAGGAAAAGACCTACTTACCCCTCAATTACAACCGACATAGTGGAAACTATTCGGTACCCTGAACAGGGTTGAAATGGTAAAATCTACCCGAAGCAAGTGGATAAGTCAAACATCTTATCAACCTTGCCATTTGGCTTCAGAGCCTCATATCCTGCGGAGGGTTCCCTCGGACCGTAAGTCGGAGCACCCTTCGGCTTAACGGCTCATCCACCTTCGTGCATAAGCCCATCAGCTCCGAAGCTGATAAGTTGCTTTGAACTGTTAATATCTAAGTCCTAAAAGTGAAGCATTTTCCCCCAACAAATATCTTCTCTTTTCTTTGAATTATATCTCCAGTTGAGAAACCATGTTGAAGTACATGGGTTTGATACTCCAGATGTGATTAGTGATTGTCAACGGAAGTCAAAGGAAGGGAGATATGAAGACCTGCCGAGTCTGAGGCGCATGTGACTCAGGTACACGGGCAGTGAGCGACGACCGGGCAGAGGAGCCGCAGAGTCGGGCTGGCCCAATCCGGGTATATGGCTAGGAGCGGCAGAGGATCCACCGGTCTGTTGACTGGGTTTGACGCAAGTACACGAGCGGCGAGCGATTGCCGGGCTGAGGAAGCTGTGGGGTCGGGTCGGCCCAATTTGGGTACAAGGTGCAAAGACGGTGGACGCTTTGTCAGTTTCGACGCAAAACTGACAACCTATGATTAATTCGTTTTTAGGATATTAATATTTAGTTGTAAGTTTAGAATATTTTTATTTGAGTCAGGTGATTTTTCTAAGAATATTTTAGTAATTTTCGGAATTTATTTTAGAGTCAGTTTAATTTATCCTAGGGGTAAATTAGTCTTTTCATGTATTAGGAGTCGCCTATAAATAGGCCCCTATCCCCCTGGGGATAGATTACTGTTAATTTTTATTCTCGAGATCAATCTACAGTCCGACCTTTTTCCGCCGCAGTTCATCTTCCACCAAAAATTTTCATCTACAAAGTTTTCTTCTCAGGTACTGCAACATTTCCACGGATCGGTCCTTTTTTTTCAGGCACATTGCCGTCGGCAACCAACGGGCAAGGCACTCCGTGCGACGAGTGTGGGCCCCGCGCCTGGCAGGCATTGCTTCGGCCGGCAGCAAAGCCAGCCGCTTGCAGGTGGCGACTGTCTTGGCGCTGATGCAAGGCGAACGGCGGGAGCAGCAAATTGCAGGGTGCTAGCACTAGGCCGCGGGCCCCACGGCGCGTCGATCAGAGTTCTTTTCCTCTCGTTCTCCGTTTGCACGCAGCTATCAAGACACCGGCGTTTGATTTCCAAGGCACGAGCTGGCGTACTCAGGCGACAGCACCAAAAAACCACGGCAAAGGCTTCCGCACGGCGGTGCACGACAGGTTCGGGCGGAGTTTTTGCGAGATGCAGGTTTGTTATTCATCTCCTAATTTTTAGTTAGAATAAATCAGTTAGTTATCTATTTTAAATTAATCTAGAAATAAAAATTTCGCAGTTAATATTTTTATCTGTTTAATTGTTTTTTATCTCGTATTATTTAGTTAAGTATCTTTATCTCGAACTTAAATAACACATTATCTCATTAATATTCACAGTAAAATTTTTATTCTATTTTTTACCTGCAATATTTTTGGTTTAATTCTGAATTAATTTTTTAGTGATTCATGTTCTATCAACTTGATTAGTATTTTATTTCTAGACTGAAATATAAATATTTCGTAAATTTTTAGGTGTTTTTTATTTACTGCAGTATTTTTATTTAGATTATTTTTAATATCATTTTAATTAGGACACCGATCATTTTTAGGCTAGACAACTATTGTACCAGTAATTCTCTTTACTAATATTGTTTGTCTGGTTAAATTGGTTGGGTGTTGCGATTTCGATATAGTTTAGCAAGCCTTAGACGAGATTCTTTCGAAAGGCTTTGAAGGACTACAGGCGTGAGAACAAGAAACGAGACAAGGCCTTCTTCGCCGAGATGGAGAAAAGCTACTCCAAGAGATCCTCGTCTTCCTCCTCATCTTCGAGCTCAAGTGATGAAGAGATCATGATCAGGAAGGGGAAGGACAGGGATGATCTGGCGGGCCTCTGTTTCATGGCCTTCGGGGACAAGCCGAAGAGAAGCTCACGTGACAGCCGAAGACTCCACAAGAGCTTCTGCTCAATGGCTCTTGGGGAGAAGAAAGAAAAGGACTCCTCCGACGACTCCGACGACGACGACGATGAGAAGGTATCATCCTATGAAAAAGAAGTTGTTAATTTATTAGAACAGAACCGTCAGGAGTTGAAGTATAGGGAGAAACTGCTTAGATGGGCGAAGAAGAGGATAGATGAGCTTGAGAGTGAGCTTGCCACAGCAAATGGCAAGATTGAGAGTCTGTCTTCTTCCCCTTGCTTGGGTGATAGTGGTGAGTGCCCTAACTGTGAGGTGTTGTTGTGTGACCTGACGACTCTTAAGTCCAGGTACACAGAGAGAGTAGATGAGAGAGACACATTGGCCACTGAGCTAGAGAGCGCTCAGCAGGAGCTAAAGATGCTCATGCCACTATCGTCGCACCTTGTGTAGGCTGCTCATCTCATTTAGCTAGTATAGCTGAGCTGAGAGCCAAGAGTGATGAGCAGTTGAGCGAGTTAGCTAGAGTGAGAGCTGAGTTGGAGCAGACTAAGCTAGAGCTTGAGACCTTGTCAGTTCCACCCACTGTTTGTGAGAACTTCCTGACCATTAGAATGGAGTTGATCAAGCTAAAAGCTGATAAGTCTGTCGAAGTTGATAAAGAGTGTGAGATCTGCTTGTCTCAGGTGGAGGTGTTAGCTTCTTTGAGAGAGGAGCTAGCTGATGTTCAGAACGAGAATTTTTACCTCCGTCAGATCCTGAGTTGGATTAGTGCCAGAGAGCCACAACTCGGCATGATGATCTAGCAGTTCAAGAGACAGGATGGGTTTGGGGTAGGTTACACCTATACCAAGGCTGATTTTGAGAGTGCTATTAGCCGTGTAGTGGAGTGGAGTAAGATGACTCCCGAACAAAGATATCCCAAGAATCACTCCATTGAGTCTTTTCAGGATAGTCAGCCCAAGGATGGAGTGATCCAAGAACAACCTAAAGCTCCACCTAAGAAGCAGATCTGGGTTCCAAAGCCTAAACCACTCCACACTTCTCTTGACTCTTTACCTGGACCCTCTCACACCAAAGATGCTACATCCAACACCACCAAGCCTAAGAATCCTAAGCCACAACAACATCCCAAGAAGCCTACCTATCACTGTGAGTTTTTTAGAGAGACGGGCATCTTGAGGAGTTTTGCTTCAGGAGGAAGAGGGTTGAGCGAGCAGAGAGAGCTCGAGGTGGGCAGGAGCAGTTCTACCAGCAGGATGGTAGACAGAGAGTCCCTCGACGTAGAGAGAGGCTAGAGGCCAGGCCACGTCGTGTAGGTGGTGGTAGAGGAGACGGTTTTCATGACCGTGCTGCAGAGGGTGGTTTTCGTTCCGGCAGAGTTCCAGATCGTTATGGATACAGTTCTGGACCTCGTGACCGTGATTTTAGGCAGAACAAAGGACCACGCTTTGAGCCGCGTTTTGGTCCCGACTCATATGATTCCTTCTGCTTTCCTACTTACGAGAAGATGACTCGACACTGGTTTAGTACTTTTGCTAGACCTGGTGGTCGACCATCTGCTCCCACTCATGACCATTGATCTTGCAGGATCAAGGACTGGAGGACGTATGGATCATGGATTCAGGTTGCTCTCGCCATATGACGGGACACCGCAGATGGTTCTCCAGCCTCACTCCCCCGAGCTCCAAGGAATACATCACTTTCGGGAACAATGGTCAAGGGAAGGTACAAGGTATTGGGTCGATTCGTATTTATGATTTTTTCTTTTTAAAGAATGTTGCTTTAGTTGGAAATCTGAACTTTAATCTAATCTCTATTTCGCAACTGCTTGAGAATGGTTTAGAAGTGCGCCTTAAGAAGGGCATGTCTTCTGTTGTTGATTCTAGAGGATCTTTAGTTTGCCAGATCTTACCTTTTGGTAAGGTTTTTCGTATTGATTTCTCTAGTACTTCTGGCCCTTCTCGTTGTCTGATGGCCGGATCCTCCTCTGAGTTATGGAAGTGGCATAGAAGGTTAGGCCATTTGAGTTTTGATCTACTTGTTAGATTGAGTTCTATGGATCTTATCCGAGGATTGCCTAAGCTTAAGATGGAGAAGGATCTAGTGTGTCATCCTTGTCGTCATGGAAAAATGGTTGCCGCTTCTGACGCACCTGTGACTTAGGTGATTACTTCGTACCCGAGAGAGCTGTTGCACATGGACACAGTAGGTCTAGCTCGAGTACGCTCAGTCGGTAGGAAGTGGTACGCTCTTGTAATAGTTGACAATTTTCTCGATTCTCGTGGGTTTACTTTCTAGAGTCTAAGGGTGAGACTTTTCAGTATGTTCATGACCTGATTTTGAAGCTGAAGAACGAGAACAATGGTCTGATGCGAGCAATTCATTCGGACAAAGGATCTGAGTTTAAGAACTCTCAGTTCGTCAGCTTCTGTAGTGAACAGGGTCTTGATCATCAGTTTTCTGCTCCTTACACTCCCCCACAGAACGACATTGTGGAGCGAAAGAACCACACGCTTGTCGAGATGGCCAGGACGATGCTTGATGAGCATAGGACTCCTAGGCATTTTTGGGCTGAAGCTATGAACACAGCTTGCTATCTTGCCAACCGCATTTTTCTTAGAGCTTACTTAGGTAAGACGTCATATGAGTTGCATTTTGGTAGACAACCCAAGGTGAGTCACTTGCGAGCTTTTGGATGCAAGTGCTTTGTGCTTAAGAAGGGAGGACATTTGGATAAGTTTGAGTCTCGTTGTTGGGATGTAGTCTTTCTAGGTTATGCTTTGCATTCACGAGGCTTTCGTGTTTGGAACCTAGACTCCCAGATGATTGTTGAGACATGTGAGGTTTCCTTTGATGAGTCTTTGCCCTCACCGACTCCTTCTTTTGAGCTTTCTGGAGATGATGAGCTTGGAGAGTCCATCTTCGAGGAAGATGATGACCCTCCTACTGATGATGAGGGTGGGCCCTCTACACCGCCTGCTGACCCCACACCTTCTGAGACTTCAACTGAGGATGAGGACGGACCTCGAATTACTCCTTCTACTTTGATCGAGCCTCCTCAGTCGAGTCCAGAGGTGCCAGGTGCTGACTCCGGTGAGATGATTTCTCAACCGAGTCCGGAGGAGCCAGTTGCTGACTCTGGTGAGGTGACTTCAGATCACCTAGGATCCCGAGCAGTTCAGCGTGATCACTCTTCAGAGCTCATCATAGGTTCTCTTACTGAAAGATCCTTACGTTCCTCAGCTGGTTCACTTGTTATGTTTGTTGAGTCTGCTTTTGTTGCTACTTTTGAGCCCAGAGACGTTTCTCATGCTCTTTCTGATTCAAATTGGATAAACACCATGCAAGAAGAGCTTGAAAATTTTGTTCGCAATCGGGTTTGGATACTAGTTGAGCTGCCACCTGGATGTAACACCATTGGCACCAAGTGGGTGTTTAAGAACAAACAAGGAGAAGATGGTGTTGTGGTGCGCAACAAAGCTCGATTAGTGGCACAGGGTTTTTGTCAAAAAGAAGGTATTGATTTTGAAGAGACCTTCGCCCCTGTTGCTCGCCTTGAGTCCATTCGTATTCTTTTGGCCTTTGCTGCTTCTAAAGGTTTAAGCTTCATCAAATGGATGTCAAGAGTGCTTTTCTAAACTAGTATATAGAGGAGGAGGTTTATGTTAAGCAACCCCCCGATTTTGAGAACTCTAAATTTCCACGACATGTTTACAATTTGCAGAAGGCTTTATACGGTCTGAAGCAGGCCCCCAGGGCTTGGTATGATCGCCTGAAACAGTTCTTGTTGCAGAAAGGTTTTTGTGATGGGTTCTGTGGACAAGACCCTTTTCTTGCTTAGAGATGGCGCAGACTTATTGGTTGCTCAGATTTATGTGGATGACATTATTTTTGGTGGTTCTACTAATGAGCTTGTTTCTAAGTTTTCTGAGCAGATGCATAGCGAGTTTGAGACGAGTCTCATGGGAGAACACAAGTACTTTTTAGGGCTCCAGATCAAGCAGACCAAGGACGACATTTTCATCCACCAGGGTAAGTATACACGGGACATGCTAAAGAAATTTGATTTTGGTGGAGAGCTAAAGCCACAGATGACCCCAATGGGCACATCTGGAGGTCTGGACAAGGACGAGGACAGCGTCAAGGTAAATGAGAGAGAGTATCGAGGGATGATCGGTTCGCTTCTATACTTGACTGCGACGAGACCGGACATTCAGTTTGTCGTGGGTGTGTGTGCGTGTTTTCAGTCCTCGCCACACGCATCTCACCGGCAGGCTGTAAAGCGTATTTTCAGGTATCTTACTTATGCTCCTGATTTAGGTCTCTATTATTCTGCATCATCGTCTCTTGATTTAGCTGATTTTTCGGACGCTGATTTTGTGGGTGCCGGCTGGATCACAAGTCTACTTCCGGTACTTGCCAGCTTCTTGGTTCTTCACTTGTTTCTTGGTCCTCTAGAAAACAATCTGGAGTTGCGCTTTCTACTACTGAGGCTGAGTATGTAGCTGCTACTAGCTATTGTTCTCAGTTGGTTTGGATGATTTCTACTTTGCGGGATTTTGGGTTGGTCTTCCCCGCTAGAGTTCCTTTGTTTTGTGATAGAACTAGTGCAATTAGTGTAAGAAAAACCCATGTCTTCATTCGAAAACCAAACATATTGATGTGCACTTTCACTTTCTGAGGGATCAATATGAGAAAGGAGTCATAGATCTTATTCATGTTGATACCCATCAGCAGTTGGCTGATATTTTTACTAAACCCCTAGATCAGTCTACTTTTGAGCGTTTATGAGGGGATTTGGGAGTTGTGTATCCTTTATAGGATACTTTGAGTCAGTTTTTCTTTTCTTCTTTATTTATTAAGTTTTTTTGTGTGCGTTCATATCATGCATAATCATCAATCACATTTTGAGCTTGCTTCTGTTATATGATTGATCCGCTTTACTTTCTCTAGCTAGTACATGCTTTTGATTACTTGTCGATGATCATGTTCTGTTTCAGTTCACATGATATATCTGATATTTGTCATATGCATGGCTTTTATGCTTTTAAAATTGAAAATGATCACCATTGCTTCTGGTAACTAGCATGTGTTGGCTGAATGCTTTTGCTATCTTTTACATGCCTTGTAGCTAGATTCTTAATTAGATGCAGATATGCAACTTGGACATTTATATGCTTTAAATATGTAAAATGTGCTATAAAAATGATAAAATTATGAAAAATGAAAAATTTACGCATTTTTATGATTATTAGAAAAGATCCAGGTGGGTTTGCTTTGTCGCATTGCATTGTTCTGGACTGCTTACCATAGCACTTTGGTATGAACTAGGACGGTGTAATGTATGCCAAGACCAATGTCTTAAGCTTCTGATGGTCCAGTTCTGGCCTAGGCTTGACTTGGTCGGTTAGAATAAGGTTTGACATGCGAATAACCCCTGGCAGAAATGAAAAATAAAAAGAAAAAAAAAGTCTGAAAAATTTAAAAAGATGACAAGTTTGCTGAAGCACTTTGTTTTGGACAATGCTTATATTAGTAGATATCAGTTAGCTTTGCATCTCACGCTTTACTTTGCTTGTCAACTAGAAAATGTGGTGATGCTTTTATTTACAAAAATCGAAAAATGCGTGCTAATGACTCTCCTTAGATATCATATGTTGCGCTGATCATGTCATGTATCTTAGACAGTATATCTTTTGCTATACCTGTTAGATGTTGTAATTGCAGTTAATCATATCTAAGAAGCATGCTTTTCACACTCCACCTGCACCCCATCTGCATTAATGGCATTTTTTGAGGGGGAGATGCATTTCAGGGGGAGTTTGTGTCTATGTCTCTTTAAAGTGCATTTAGTCTCACTTGATGAGTCCAATTGTCAACAAGGGTGAGAAATTTTGGAGTATATTTTTTAGCTTTCTCTGGGATTTATTTCAGGTGGAGTTCCTTGTTGGTAATTCTAAGATTGCACTTACTTTTGAGTCTTTATTTTTTGGTTAACCATAATGACCGTTTTTCTTGCTTCTGTTTGGCTTTTGGTCATTAGAGTTAAACTTTTATTTTCTTTCTTCTATTTTCTTTTGTCTTTGTTTTTTCTGTTTCCACATGTTTTGCAGGTTCTGAAGATGAGCTGAAAAGGGTGTTGACAATGCACTCATCAAGGGGAGATTGAGAAACCATGTTGAAGTACATGGGTTTGATACTCCAGATGTAATGAGTGATTGTCAACGGAAGTCAAAGGAAGGGAGATATGAAGACCTGCCAAGTCTGAGGCACATGTGACTCAGGTACACGGGCAGTGAGCGACGGCTAGGCAGAGGAGCCGCGGAGTCGGGCTGGCCCAATCCGGGTACATGGCTAGGAGCGGCAGAGGATCTACCGGTCTGTTGACTGGGTTTGACTCAGGTACACGGGCGGCGAGCGATTGCCGGGCTGAGGAAGCTGCGGGGTCAGGTCGGCCCAATCCGGGTACCCGGTGCGAAGACGGTGGACGCTTTGTCAGTTTCGGTGCAAAACTGACAACCTATGATTAATTCGTTTTTAGGATATTAATATTTAGTTGTAAGTTTAGAATATTTTATTTGAGTCTGGGTGGAGGCTTGGGAGCGGAGGCGATCAGTGGCCTCTTGCCTCCACCTAGCCACTTCTTCCTGAAGCCGCGCTATTTGAGTAGCCTTGGCCTCAGGAAGGTCTTCGTCTTCGTCGGAGGGGAGCTCCGGGTCTCGGGAACTGACATAATCAGTTTGGAGCACCGTAGGAGTAGCCCGAGGGCATCTGGGCACTCGGCACCCAGCGACGCCTTCGGGAATAGTTGGAACAGCTGAGGGTCCGGCTCCGTTGGTCCGAGGGGACCTTCGGAGAGGACCCGAGGGTTGGCTCCGCTTGGGAGGCATAGCTAGCAACGAAGAGGTCCGAAGACCGAGGACTTCGATTGGTCTGGGAAGGCAGGGGAAGGCCTTCGAACCGCACTAAGAAGCCACTTACCGAAGGGTGCGCGGAATCTGGGGACTCCGAAGCTCCCTCTGCAAGTGCTCTTCGAAGTGTAGTCAGCAGTAAAGAACTAGCTTCTAGAACTAGGATCCCCACGGATGGCGCCAACTGTTGGCGTAAAGATTACGCTAATAAGTTCTCTAAGATTAAGAACGGACAAACAGTGAGTTCGTATTTAAGAACTATCTCAAGCCTCCGAATTGGATAATAGCTTAAGTAGTCCGAATGTGTGTATTGAATAGCTGACTATTCGATGCCCATTACAGGGTAAGAAGGGGGTATTTATAGGCAAAAAAGCTTAAGGAAAAGACCTACTTACCCCTCAATTACAACCGACATAGTGGAAACTATTCGGTACCCTGAACATGGTTGAAATGGTAAAATCTACCCGAAGCAAGTGGATAAGTCAAACATCTTATCAACCTTGCCATTTGGCTTCGGAGCCTCATATCCTGCGGAGGGTTCCTTCGGACCGTAAGTCAGAGCACCCTTCGGCTTAACGGCTCCTCCACCTTCGTGCATAAGCCCATCAGCTCCGAAGCTGATAAGTTGCTTTGAACTGTTAATATCTAAGTCCTGAAAGTGAAGCATTTTCCCCCAACAAATATCTTCTCTTTTCTTTGAATTATATCTCCAGTTGAGAAACCATGTTGAAGTACATGGGTTTGATACTCCAGATATGATGAGTGATTGTCAATGGAAGTCAAAGGAAGAGAGATATGAAGACCTGCCGAGTCTGAGGCGCATGTGACTCAGGTACACGGGCAGTGAGCGACGACCGGGCAGAGGAGCCGCGGAGTTGGGCTGGCCCAATCTGGGTATATGGCTAGGAGTGGTAGAGGATCCACCGGTCTGTTGACTGGGTTTGACTCAGGTACACAGGCGGCGAGCGATTGCTGGGCTGAGGAAGCTGCGGGGTCGGGTCGGCCCAATCCGGGTACAAGGTGCGAAGACGGTGGACGCTTTATCAGTTTCGGCGCAAAACTAACAACCTATGATTAATTCGTTTTTAGGATATTAATATTTAGTTGTAAGTTTAGAATATTTTTATTTGAGTCAGGTGATTTTTCTAAGAATATTTTAGTAATTTTCGGAATTTATTTTAGAGTCAGTTTAATTTATCCTAGGGGTAAATTAGTCTTTTCATGTATTAGGAGTCACCTATAAATAGGCCCCTATCCCGCCTGGGGATAGATGACTGTTAATTTTTTATTCTCGAGATCAATCTATAGTCCGACCTTTTTCCTCCGCAGTTCATCTTGCACCAAAAATTTTCATCTACAAAGTTTTCTTCTCAGGTACTGCAACATTTCCACGGATCGTTCCTTTTTTTTCAGGCACATTGCCGTCAGCAACCAACGGGCGAGGCACTCCGTGTGATGAGTGCGGGCCCTGCGCCTGGCAGGCGTTGCTTCGGCTGGCAGCAAAGCCAGCCGCTTGCTGGCGGCGACTGTCTTGGCGCTGACGCAAGGCGAACGGCGGGAGCAGCAAAAATGCAGGGTGCTAGCACTAGGCTGTGGGCCCCACGGCGCGTCGATCAGAGTTATTTCCTCTCGTTCTCCGTTTGCACGCAGCTATCAAGACACCGGCGTTTGATTTCCAAGGCATGAGCTGGTGTACTCAGGCGACAGCGCCGAAAAACCACGGCAAAGGCCTCCGCACGATGGTGCACGACAGGTTCGGGTGGAGTTTTTGCGAGATGCAGGTTTGTTATTCATCTCCTAATTTTTAGCTAGAATAAATCAGTTAGTTATCTATTTTAAATTAATCTAGAAATAATAATTTCGCAGTTAATATTTTATCTGTTTAATTGTTTTTATCTCGTATTATTTAGTTAAGTATCTTTATCTCGAACTTAAATAACACATTATCTCATTAATATTCGCAGTAAAATTTTTTATTCTATTTTTATGCAATATTTTCGGTTTAATTCTGAATTAATTTTTTAGTGATTCATGTTCTATCAACTTGATTAGTATTTTATTTCTAGACTGAAATATAAATATTTCGTAAATTTTTAGGTGTTTTTATTTACTGCAGTATTTTTATTTAGATTATTTTTAATATCATTTTAATTAGGACACCGGTCATTTTTACACCAGACAACTATTGTACCAGTAATTCTCTTACTAATATTGTTTGTTTGGTTAAATTGGTTGGGTGTTGGGATTTCGATATAGTTTAGCAAGAAATTTTTAGGCGCCCATTCACCCCCCTCTGGTCGCTACTTTCAGTCCTACACCAGTATCACTAACTGGTGGGACCATAGTGGACCGGAAATGTGAATCACTTCTAGAAGTAGGGAAAATAGAAAAATATTTTAGGAATCTCTAAAAATTAAGGACCAATTAAAAAAGTTGTTGGAGACATTTTAAACTAAAATCCTTACTTATAGAGATTGAGAGCTTGTTGATACCAAGATTTGGTAGAAGCTCATGTCCACTAAAGATGTCACATGGTCAACACAAGTCAAAGAAAATTCGGTCAAAAAGTCAAGAAAACTCGGCCATGCTGTTACAAGATGACCGAACGCAGAAGAACCGATGGTGATAAAGATTAGAAGGAGATGAAGATTATCCGAAATCCGTTAAGATAGAGTGTTTTGACGGCAAGTCTTCGGACTATAAATATGTACCCCTAGTTAGATTAAAAAACATATCTATGTCAATCAAATATTTGGTGCATCGCCACTCTTAGCTTCCAAGGTTTATCCGATGGGGTTCGTCACTCAAAGTTAGGCTGCATCGTTTTGATCTCCGGCGAAGAAGTGAGTCCCGTCACCCCCGATGTTCGTACCGATTATATCAGTATCCTCACGACTGCATCAGATTGATCTCTTGAGGTGAACGTTGAAACAGTACGGTCGCTAGTTGTTCTTGTGTATTAGCTAGGTCTAAGTCTACATCAGTTCAGTTTGATCTGTTAGATTGATGTGATCTAGGTGTGATGGTTTGAGGTTTCATCGGTTAAGTCCGACATCTCTTGCTATTGTATCTCTTTCATGGTGTATACCGTTCATCTAAATAAAGCATGCCCGATTCTTTGATATATTATTAAGATCATCGTGATTAGCTACTGTCTTGGTTATGTCCGATCTAGTTAGTGTGATGATTTTCATGATATAGACATATTATCTTCGATTCCATGCTACATCTTACAAGTTATCGGAAAAGCACTCATAGTCCTATGTGGTTAAATGTTCATCTTATCGGCCGATGGCACGCTCGCTCGATTGCTTCATCCCAGGTCATCGGCCTTATGGTTGATCGGCACTATATTCCACGGATATCCCATCCTCGTCGCAATCATCGACTCGATAGCCGATATGCCATGCTACTAATACCATATTTTATGTTCTCTTATCAGTTGCAGGGTCAAACTAATTGGCACGTCATGAACCCTTTTTCTAAGAACGTATGACCTGCATTATAGTGAAGCAGATCTCCCAGACCACGCTTGTGTCAGAAGCACGCCAACACTTTGACACATGCGTGGCCTAGGAGATCTGCTTAACTCTAGTGCAGGTCCTACGTTCTTAGAAAAAGGGGTTCAGGGCATGCCAATTAGTTTGACCCTATAACTAATAAGAGATAAGAAAGATAAACATTAGTAGCATAGCCGATCGGCTGGCAAGCCGATGACTGTGACAGAAACGATAAAATAATGAATCAGCGTGTCGATCGGCCATAAGATCAATAGCCCAAGTTGACCCAATCGAGCGAGTGTGCCATCGGCCGATAGAGAAGATAGATCATGCATATAGGTCGATGTGCATCCTTCGACGGTGAATATGATATAGAGACAAATTAAAGATAACCTATCAGCTTGTACTCTGATAGAAATAAATAAAGCATGCCATATAACAAATCTATACCATGGATATCATCACAATAACTAGATCAGACCTAACCAAGACAATAGATAGTAATGATGATCTGAACAATATATCAATGAATCAGGCAAACTTTATTTAGATGAACAATATATGGCATGAAAAAGATACAATAGCAAGAGATGTCGGACCTAATCGATTAAGCCTCAGACTATCAGACCTAGATCACATCAATCTAAGAGATCAAACCTAACTGATGCAACCTTAGACCTAGCCAAATACACTGAGAACAACTGGCGACCGTACTGTTTCACTGTTCTCCTGAAGAGATTGAAATGAACCGATGCAACTGTGAGAATACTAACCTAGTTGGTACGGACGTCGGGGGTGGTGGGACTCACCTCTTTGTCGGAGATTGTAATGATGCAGCCCAGCTCTGAGCGCCCGAGTCCCGCTGGATAACCTTGGGGCTCAAGGGTGGCGATGCGCCGATTGGTTGGTTGAACGAGAGTTGTCTAATATAACCTAAGGGATACATATTTATAGTCTGTAGACTTGCCATCCAAGTAACTTATCCAGACGATTCTGGATAAACCTGTAACTACCTCCTGCTCTTATCTCCATCGACTCCCCTTCCGATCATGCAACTGTTGCGGACAGAATCCTTTGACTTTCCTTGACCGGATCCTATTTGACTTGTTGTTGACCGCGCGCCTTCCTTGGTGGGCCTTGGGCTTTACCAAATCTCAGTGTCAACACATGCCCCTAGTTTCAGAGCATTTAGGGATAACTGATTCTTTGAAATTATTAGTCATAATCACACCCTGCCAACACGTCCTTTCAAATGTCCTCTCCAATTTATTTCTAGTAGCTGAAACCCTTCATCTTCCAATTCTTCATATATGTTGCACAAGCGTCGACTCCACTTTATCTTCTTCCTTGTACCTTTCTTTCTTCTTTAGCCATGAACGACTGCGATGGATGTTGCTTGGTCTAACTCATCTACTTTTCTATGGTGGCGTCGGACCAGGATTCATCCCACACAGTCTAGCACCGGCGTTCTTTTAAATCAAGGGTCTTATTTTTCCCCGACCCTGCAATGATTTCGGCCTATTGAAAAACGTGTTAATGATTACCTTCTGTCAAACGTTGGGAACGACCCCACCAAATCAGTCGAGATCACTTTGACTCGACCACCGAGGAACGACTTCTCGCTCTATAAGAATCGCCAGAGCACTTTCCCTTTCTTTTTTACGCCTTCCGTGCACAACGTCTCTTTCTCTTTGAGCTCAGCACTACTTCTGTGCCCCTTGCATTCATCGTCTTCTTCGCTGGTTTCGTTCCTCAGCAGCCTCCGATGGCAACTTCCGATTCCGTTCCCGAGGTAAGTCATTGGCTCGCTTATCCTTCGTTTCTGATTACTTGCCAATTTTTCTTGGTTCTTCTGCCTCCTCTTATTACTTTTCCCCCTTTTTCCCTTTCTGCAGAATATGAAAAAAACCAAATCTTGATTCTCCTAGCCAAATACCCATCATGCTTCTTCTTGGGGCCGAACGGTGATCCTGATCCCACTGATTTCATTAACGCCGAAAACCCAGCGCATCCCTTTCAAACATTCAAAGATGCTCCTTTTTGACTGGCACCAAAGCTTTAGGGCATTCCCCTCTCCACTCCCTAGGGTGGAGCGACTGGTACCTTCGGGTCGCCACAGTCGAAATGGGGTCTCTGGGAGCACTCTGGGATCGCACACTACATCGGCCTCTCCCTCGCTCTTCCTTTCAAAAAAGAGCTGATGGTGGCGTCCTCCTATTACTTTTGCTCTAATGCGTTGAAGCATTTCGTTTTGGTCATGGGACGATGAACCCCAACCTTCTTGACGTAGTGGTCCTGACCTCCCTCAACATTACTTCTGTGGCCGACCCCTTTCGTTTTTGCTCCAAAGCCTCCCATCGCCTTGATACCAAGTCTATCGGTGGTTGGGCCAAATACATGGCCATTCATAACAAACAAACTGGCTCCGTTAGTGACCGGGAGCACGTTGCCTTTCTTAACCTCTAGCTCGAGAGGTTTATCTCCTGTGGGTCCACCCTCGGGCCCACTTGTCATCTTCAATTTCTGGCAGAATAGCTGGTCGTCGAAGATGTGGTCCCTGTTGGGCGATACCTCCTTGGCTCCCATTATTTCCTCCTCCATCAGGTATCGGCCCGACTATTAGCCGGTGACGCGGTAGGTCACCTAGGTGGTCCCTAGTGGTTTCTCCAACTATGGCTTAACGTGTACACATCCAAATATTCTCATGGCCCTTCCTTTGACACCCTCCATTTTCCGTCGAAACACCGTGAATCTGAACCTCCAACTACTCGCCCACGTTTATCCTGGGTGAGGCAGCCGCCTGTCGGCCCGAGTGACTTTGTAAGTGTGGTATGCCTACGAGTCCTTACCCGATTATGAATATCCTCACCAGTTGTCCCTCGACGATGTGCTAGCGACACAAAAAGTTAGGCCATATTCCTTGCTTGTATATCCCCTTGTCTTATTCCGACCAATTTACATCCCTCACGTGTAAGCCGTTATACGAATTTTACCATTCAATGGTTTGTGCCCGGTAGCTTGGCTTTGGTCCACTACTGATTGATCTTTTCTTCGTCGGTCGGATCTAGGTTCGTGGTGAAGTCACAAGCCGCATGGAGTTCAATCGGCTATTTTCCATGATCGATGCCATCCCTCTCAGGGAGTTCCCTTAGTGAGATGCGTGTAGGGTGGCATCAGTCTCCTTCAAGAAATTGTGGTCCGAGATGAGTCAGCATGTCTTCAACCGCCATACCAAATGCTTCTGCCTCTCGCTAGATCCATCTTTCACTAACATCGATCTCGAGGTTAGCTCTGGTTCCTGCAGCTTTGTTCGCTTTAGTTTTGGTTCCTCTTGTGCCCCCTTTGACTTTCTTTATTTTGTAGGAGGACAATATAGACACTCCATTAGTGAGCCGAAGCGGTAGGTCAATCCGCTATGGGTTGCCATCGAACACTACTAATCTGGGCAGCGGGGCCCCTACCCCTTTGGAGTGGCTTGCCAAAAAGCGAATCAAGACTCTGGCGCGCAAGCGCAAAGCACCGATCGCAATGACGCACCGCTCCACCAGGGCCCGTACTGCCCAAGCAATCCTCTTGGCCTTGTAAATCCTCACCTCCTTCCAATGATTTCTTTATCCCCTATTGGGTGACACCCTTCTTTCGTCAGTTGACGCCACCACGTCCCTAGCTATAGGATACTTCGTTGCCGCCGGTGTTCCCCCATTGGCACTAGTA
>JAAALK010000288.1:20316885-20340837 GCA_019279435.1 Zizania palustris
TGGGACCCTACCGCTCTTAGTCGCCCCTCCAAGAGATAATTCTCGAAGGTCTTCGCCAGTGGGTGCTGGAGTCCTCATTCCCTGAATCCTCCGAAGCCGAGCTCCGAACTCCAAGGACGAAGTAGACGAAGCAGGAGCCAATTGCGGAGGGATCTTCGCCACCTTCTTCTTCTTAGAGGGGTCTTGCTGGCCTTCTTCGAGGCTCGGCGATGGCCTTCTGTTTCCGAGGGCCGCGCTCGGCCGAGTTAAAATCTGGCGAGAGGGGCACCATCCCGAGCCCGCCACACTCTATTGGCGCTCCCAGCTCCCCACCAGCTCTAACCTCTTCTGTCTTTCAGCCACCATAGGGGCTCCAAGGACCCGTTCGGTGTCCCAAGAGCTATCTCCTCCGGAGCCAGCGCCAGTGGAGCCGCTGGAAAAACGGTAACATATTATAATATGTTATTTTCATCATCTAACATATTACTGCAGGAGTTGAAGTCTTACCTAAAGTTCGAGCTCTCCCTCCGAAGCTTGTTGAAACACTATCGGCCAGTTGGCCTCGAGGGGTGGAATCCGAAGGGCGATGAATTCTTCGGCGAGCTCACGCATGCTCAGGCGACTGGCCACCGAAGTCAGTAGCCCTAGCCGCGTTAAGCAGGCTAGGGTCGGAGCAATCTCCCCTCCTTCCGGAACCAGATCTCCTGAAGAGGCCCTGAGGGGAGAGTCCTCTCCGACTTCGACGTAGAACCACCAGAGAATCCAGTTGGTGTACCATCGATCATTGATGGCCTTCGCTAGAAAGTGCAGGGTGTGCTCCCTCCACAACTGGAAGTTGACACTACCGAAGGCCGTTATCACCTTGGTATCCCCAGGCCCATCTTGCGGATTCGGCTGGCAGATGGCTTCGTGGGTGGCGGCGAAGACCTCCGATCGCCCCTCGCACCCTTCGGCCCGGAGCGCCCATTCGAAGACAGCTAGGCGGGCGATGGCATTGGGAGACAGCTGAGGTAAGGTGATGTGGAACATTTCCAGTACCTCCGCTAGGAAATCGATGGCCGAAAGCCCCAAGCCTGCCTCGAAGAAGGCCTCGAAAACCACGACTTCTCCGCTCCGTGGCCTTGGGGTTGATTCCGACCCGGGGACTCGAGTCCTCAGTCCGGTCCCCAGCTTCCCTTCCACTGCTTCTTCAATGGACTCGCGGTGCTCGTGGACTGGCCGATGAGGAAGCTCTGTGGATCTTCTTCTTGGATGGCGGTCGGAGCTCCGGGGGTTCTTGGGCCAGGCGTCGCCCAGAGCTCCCGCCATTGCTGCTGCGGCTAAGGCGGCCCACGCTTGTCTTTGAGCCAGAGTGCCCGCTGCTGCCGGAATGGTGTGGCTGGTCCTCGCCATGGCTCGGTGGATTGAAAGATGGTGAGAATTGAAGGATGAAGGAAGTGAATCAAAGATGCTAGGCACGGTAAAAAGTTTTGGGTAACTTCTAATCCCCTTTTTATAACCGACCGCTAGCTGTTGCGCTTCGATCGCATTCACACTGCAGGTTCGACTTTCGCCACTGGCAGGTGGGTCCAGAAAGTGGAACGGCGAGAGACGGCCGTAAATTTCGACCGTTACCTTTTACAGAGCGTAACGACTATTTGCGCGGTAACGGTTATAATCAGACAGTTCCTCACGATGTTTGGGCTTCATAACGGTTCTCTTTCCTACGGTATTCACACAGCGGTTGAGAACTCGGAGTCGGGTCCGAACGCTTTGAATCAGAGATCCTCCGAAAGATTGTAATGTGTTCAAATTTTCTCTAAGTCCTAGAATATGAAATATTCCTTGCGTATACTGCCTCCCTTCTGGACAGGTTCCATTCCGAGAGGCGTATTCGAGGGGCTACTGTTGGGGGAAAATGCTTCACTTCCAGGACTTAGAGATTAACAGCTCAAAGAGACTCACTAAGCTTTGGAGCTGATGGGTTCATACTTGAAGGTGGAGGCGTTAAGCCGAAGGGTGCCTCGATCTGAAGTCCGAAGGAGCCCTCCGCAGGATATGAGGCTCCGAAGCAGAACAACCGGATTGATAAGACGTCTGGCTTATCCATTTGCCTCGGATAGATTTTACCATTTAACCCTATTAGGGTACCGAATAGTTCCCACTATGACGGTTGTAATCAAGGGGTACAAAGGTCTTTTCCTTAGACATCTTTGCCTATGTTTTGCAGGCGCCTAGTGAATCTATAGATGCCATATTTTCTCGTTTGATGCGATAGTGAGTAACTTGCGGTCCAACGGGACACTTGCTTACAATGATCATGATAGGCTATCAAGCTTCTCTATGATCTTGATCGTAGCATATGGGAAGTGAAGATATCCAGCATTGAGGAGTCCGCAGGTTATGACACATTGACCTGTGATGAGCTCTTTAGCAAGCTGAAGTCCACAGAGATTGCCAAGGCATCTCTTGTAGTGCATAGAAACTCTTTGCCACAACCATCGGCACTAGTTTCTAGCACTAGTCGTGACACCCCTGCAGAACCAAGCACATCTAGTATTTGTGTTCTTGCAGGTGGTTTTGCTTTGTCCTCCCTAGTCTCCGTCACTAAGGAGCAGGTGAATACTCTAGATGATGAAGAGCTTGCTCTTATTGCTAGAAGGTTCACCTGTTTTCATCATGAGAGACGGGATCAAAGGAGAAGCGGCTTTAGTAGTTGTTTTGAGTGTGGAGACACTTCTCACATCAAGGCCAACTATCCTAAACTCAAGAAGAGATGAGAGTGAGCGCCCCAAATACCACAAAAAGGAGAGGAAACCCTTTGTGATGGGAAAGCGCGCAAGGTGGCTAAGAGGTAGCCAAAGCCGCTTCTAGAGCCTTTGTTGCTGCTCTCAGCGACATCGACACTTCCTCAACTGAGGAGTCGAGCTCTAATGAGGAGGAGGAGTCTCCAAGGAAGGAGGAGAAGAAGGTCAAGAAGGGACGAGATTTCACCCTTTTGCTTCATGGCCGACAGCGATCAATTAAATTAGATGAACTGAATGAGGTACCACTATCCTATGACCAGCTTTCAATTAAAGATGAACTGAATGAAGTAGTTCTTGGTCAGGATAGGTTACTTGTGCAAGCCGCTAGAGATAGAAAAGACCTTAGACTTATGCTAGAATCTGTTTCTACTGATTATGCAATGCTTAAGTCTCGGGTTAATGATGTTGAATGTGAATCTTGCACTGTTGTCATGAATGAGCTTGTTCAGTTGCGTTATGTGCATGCTCAAACTCTATCTGAGCTTGAGACTAAACAGAAGCAGCTTTTGATGGTTGATTCTAGTCCTCATGATATAAATGAATGTATGAACTGTTCTTTATTACGTGAGAGCATTGATTTACGTGATAAGCATGCCATGATTTAGAGGCTAGATTGGAGGGCCGGTAGTTCTAAAGATATGCAACCTGTGTGTGACATGTGCATAACCCTTAAGGACTAGCTAGACATTGTTAGAGAGCGAGCTGAAAACCTCATGACTGAAAATGAATACCTTCTTTATGTGGTCAACAAATGCACTGAGGGGAAGGGTAGGATGGACTTGCTCTTGGCCAAGACCAATGTGTGCTGACAGGGCAGGGTTAGCTCTGGGATGGGTTTTGAGAGGATTCCTTCAAACAGTGAGAACAAAATTGTCTTTACCTCACCCACTACCTTAGAGAAAGAAAGAGCCCTGTTAGACACTCCATCAGCCAAAAATCCTACCCGAACTCCAAAGAAATCACTCCTCCTACAAAGAAAATTCCTCCCAAGAAACCACTCAGCAGAAGCCCAAGGAGCCTGTGAGAATTGCTCCTATGACCCATGAGAGTGCCCCTAGGAGAGTTTTTCATTGTTCCTACTGTAAGAGGGAGGTCACTTGTTGGGTTCTGTTTTCGTCGCATCAAGGATGATCGACGCTCTCAGGAGATGAGTTTCCAGGACATGCATTACCCATCTCGAGGTATGCATGAGTCTGAGTTTTACTCACGTCCTGTTTTCGAGGCTCCTCGTACTTCTTGGAAAGGTTTTGCTCCTCGAGGTGTTCACCATGTTCCATATGGTGGTAGACCTCGTGCGAGTAGCTTTGTACCTCGACAGGGTAGGAGACCTCGTCATGCATTTGGGTCACAACATGTAGGTAGACCTCACACTTTGCATCTTTCTGATTATCCTGTGCATAGACAGTATTTTTACTGTACCTATTACTCGTATCACTCCGTGTTGGATGCCTCATCATGTTTTCACTCACCCCAGCACTGAGCGATCGAGATTTTCTTATCATGTGTAGGCGCCAAACCGAGGTTTGGAGGGCACGTGGATCATGGACTCCGGTTGTTCACGCACATGACTAGAGATGCATTATGGTTCTCCAGCCTCACCACAACCAAGCAAAAGGAACATATCACCTTCGGCAACAATAGAAGGAGTAGAGTGAAAGGTAAAGGTGTGGTAAGAATCAACTCAAATTTCACTCTCAAAGATGTTGTTTTGGTTGAAAATTTGGGATACAATTTGCTTTCGGTATCTCGCTTTATGAGGGCTTCGAAGTGCGATTCCATCGTGATACTTCACAAGTACTCAATTCTGATGGCGTTGTGGTCTGTAAGATCTTTAGAGTTGGGAGAGTTTTGGAGCAGATTTTTTGAGTCATCTGGTTCTTCTCATTGTCTTATTGCGCATTCGACTTCTGAGCTTTGAAAGTGGCATAGGAGAGTAGGGCATATGAGCTTTGAGTTGCTTGCTTGTCTGAGTGCCCTAGGTCTGATCCGAGGATTGCCCAAGCTCAAGTTTGAGAAGAATTTAGTCTGCGCTCCATGTCGATATGGAAAAATGATTGCCGCTTTGCACTCGCCAGTCACCATGGTGATGACTGAACAACCTAGAGAACTTCTCCACATGGACACTGTAGATCCTTCTCAGGTTAGTTCTTTTAGCGGCAAGTGGTATGTGCTAGTCATTGTCGACGATTTCTCTCGCTACTCTTGGGTCTTCTTTCTTGTCAGCAAGGATGAAGTGTTTTCACACTTTTGGAGCTTGGCTTTAAGACTTTTCACTGAACTCCCTGATGCATTGAAATTCATTCGAAGTGATAATGGCACTGAGTTCAAGAACAGTCTCTTTGTTGACTTTTGCATGGAGCATGGCATAGAACATCAATTCTCTGCTCTGCGGGTTCCTTAACAGAATAGTGTTGTTGAGAGAAAGAACCGCACTTTGGTTGAGACGGCTAGGACGATGCTCGATGAGCACAAGACTCCTAGAAAATTCTGGGCTAGGGCCATGAACACTGCATGTTACATCTCAAGCCGAATCTTCTTGCGCTTAATTTTGAACTTGACATCTTATGAGCTGCGTTTTAGGAGACAACCCAAAGTTACTCATCTTCGAGTCTTTGGTTGTCGATGCTTTATCCTAAAACATGGAAATTTGGATAAATTTTAGTCACGCTCTTCTGACGGTATTTTTCTGGGATACACTACTCATGGTCATTCTTATCGTGTTTTCAATTTGGAAACTAACACTCATCGAGTCATGTGATGTGACTTTTGATGAATCAACCCCCTCTGTTAGTTCTACTTTTGAACAGGCAAATGAACACGACATGGAACAGACCATCTTCGAAGAGGAAGATCTAGAGAATTCGAGGATGAACCCCTACTACCCTCAACATCAACCCCCGAAGCCGACCCCGCTTTGACCACTTCGGCAAAAGGTCCGTAGCAACTACCTCGACATCGGTCATCTTGGACCACTCCAACGCACAAGTAGAGGGGGAGACTGCATCCCGCCACGAGGCTCCACATCATATTCAAAGGATGCATCCTCCGAGCAGATCATTGGTGAGCTTGATCAAAGGGTAACACGTTCTCATGCTCATTTCATTGATTCCACCTTTGTTGCTTCTTTCGAGCCCTTAGATGTTAGTCATGCACTTTTGATTCTAGTTGGATCAATGCCATGCAAGAAGAACTTGAAAATTTTGAGATTAACCAAGTCTGGACTTTAGTTGATCCTCGCCAAATGTTCATTTCATTGGAACAAATAGGATTTTCAAAACACAACTAAGGGAGGATGGGACTAAGTTCGCAAATAAGGCTAGAACTTGTAGCTCAGGGTTATTCTCAATTATAGGGATTGATTTTACGAGACTTTTGCAACTGTTGGTGTCTAGATTCCATTAGGATTTTGCTTGCCTTTGCGACATCCTGGGGATTCAAACTCTATCAAATGGATGTCAAAAGTGCATTCTTAATGGCTTCATAGGTGAAGATGTCTATGTAAAACAACCCCTGGCTTTGAAAACCCCAAATACCAACATTAAAGTCCTTAAAACTTCATAAGGCTCTTTATGGACTCAAGCAGGCCCTCGGGCATGGTATGATAAACTTCAGTATTTTCGTAGCTTGAGCGGAGGATATTTGATGGATCAGTAGACAACAACCCTTTTCACCTCTCAAGCATGGCAAATATTTCCTCCTAGTCCTAATTTATGTGGATGATATCATCTTTGGTTGCTCTCTCATGATTTGGTTGCCAAGTTTGCAGATACCATGAGCGGGAGTTAGAGATGTCCATGATGGGCGAACTCACATTTTTCCTTGGTTGCAAATCAAGCAAAGCAAACAAGGTACCATTCGTCCACCAGACGAAGTACACCAAGGACCTACTCAAGAAGTTCGACATGGCTGATGCGAAGCCCCTCACTACTCCGATGGCTACTTCGATAGCATTGGATCCCGACGAGGATGGAGAAGCTGTGGATCAGAAGAGTTTCGGAGCATGATCGGCTCACTCTCTACTTGACAGCTACGAGGCCAGACTACCACTCGTAGTGGGTATGTGCGCTCGTTTTCAGGCTTCGCCCGAGGCTTCGCACCACCAAGTGGTAAAGCGCATTCTCAGGTACTCAAGCATACCCTCGAATTTGGAATTGGTATTCTGCATCTTCCTTTTGTGCCTTCGAGGTTATTCTAATGCGGATTTTGCTGGGTGTAGGATTGATAGGAAAAGTACCTCCGGTACTTGTCATTTTTCTGGGTACCACTCGCTGGTTTGCTGGTCTTCTCGCAAACAGTCTAGTGTTGCACAATCAATGGCTGAGGGCCGAATATGTTGCTGTAGTAGCTGTTGCTCTTAGATTTGTGGATGTTTCCACTTTGTGGAGTTTGGGTTTAGATTATAAGAGTGTTTCCACTTTTCTATGATAACACTAGTGCTATTTGTAGTGTAAACAACCCGGTTCAGCATTCCAGAACTAAACATATTGATGTGCGATATTCATTTTCTCATAGATCATAATGAGAAGGGTGATATTGAACTTCAATATGTTGATACCCAACACCAGCTAGCTAATATTTTCACAAAACCCCTCGATGCTTCTCGTTTCGCCTACTTGCATGGGTAACTTAGTGTTTGTCACCCTTACGACATTCTGTGAGTGGGAGCACATTTTCACTGCTATGCATATGCTCATTGTGTGTGAAATTGCATTTACATGTTTTGCACTAATATGCCTTGTTTTAATTCATGTAATCATGTTAGCTCAGCTCTATTTAATATGTCTGATACATTTTGTGCATGATTTTTCTTACGAAATCAAATCATGCTCACTGCTTAGTCGTGATTCTAGCATGTTTAGGCAGGACTGTTTTAGCTAGCTTTTATCTGCTTGATAGCAAGAATCCTTTTCTCTGGATGCTAAAAATTACAACTTGAAAAATTGTATTGCTTACTCATGGATATTCTTCAAGTAGCCGAACAATTTGTACACTTATCGAAAATTCAAATCCATTGTTTGAATACTGACAGTGAAAAGATCCAGGAGGGTTTGTTGTCACACTATTTTATTCTAGACTGCTTACCATTGCACTTTGGTCTAAACTGGGATAATTTAGTGTATGCCAAAATCACTGCCTAAGCTTCTGATGGCTTCTTGCCTAGGCTTGGCTTGATTGGAAAGTATAAGGTAGACCAACAAATAACCGCTGGCATTATGAAAAGGACAGGCAAGCAGAAATTCACTATCAATCAAGTTTGCTTTCAATACTCCACTTGAATTGAACTTGTCTGTCTAGAGTAGAAATTGACTAGCTTTGCGCAGTCCCTGCTTTTACTTGTCTAGTACCTTGATTGAGCGGTGATGCTTTTACTTCCAAATGATAAAATCACATGTTGTCATCATGTTTTTAGATCATGTTAAAATTGAGCTGAGCACATGAAATTGGTATTAAGGTTGGCATATTTTTGCTTTATATGTCTTAGCAATTATGCCCATTCGAAGCTTTGAATCTTTTAAATGCTCCTTGATGCTTTCATTGCCAAAGGGGGATAATTTTTGAGTTCTCTGCAGTAAGGGGGAAATTAACTCAGGGGGAGTTTTTATCTCGCAAAAGGAAAGATTGGCCGAAGGGGCTTTTACTCTTTTGAAAAAGGGGGAGAGAAAGAAATCCTTCTGTTAAGTGACATGATCCGGCTCTTTTCTGAGTTTTTATGGGTCACTTGTGTGCTAAATTTTTCAAATTTTCTTGACTTGAATTTGGTTGTCAATGCACTCATCAAGGGGGAGATTGAGAAACCAAGGGTTGGTTTCGGAGTCTGTGATGAGTGATTGACAGATTTTATCCTCTGTTTCGAATGGGTCCCTCTGAAGGGGTTCGGAGGTTGCTTCACTGAAGGGTTCGGTTGCTGCGGCTGTTGCAGCTGAGTGTGCCTATCGGAGGGGTCCGACAGTACACGATGACTTGGTTGTACCGAAGGGTTCGGTACTTTGGGCGGTACACCGGAGTGTGCGCCGGAGGTTGTTTACCCGGGGAGGTCTCGGGGGTACTGGATACACTTGTCTGTCTGTGGTGCGCATGTGACTTCAGAGGCGACGGACGGTTCGCAACAAGTGAACCTTGGTCAAGCAGGAGGCTTGATGCCTAGCGAGCAGGGAGCTCGGTCACGAAGGCTGCGAGGGGTCGAAGTTGGTCCTCGGGTCAAGGTTCGCTAGGCGAAGGCAGAGAGTGTGGAGCGTAGCTCTGGATGAAGGTACCCTAAGAAGAAGTCCTCAGAGACGAGGCACTCAAAGGATTACCCGATGGAGGTCTCAGAAGTCAAGGTGCATCGAAGGAATGGTCCGGATGAGGTTCGTCGAGGAGTGTGCTCGGGGAGAGACACTACGACGAAGTGCTCATGGAATGCTTCATGCGGAGGCCTTGGATGAAGGAGGGACTTCGAAGGGTGTACTCCGAAGGTGGGGCTTCAGAGTGTGGCTGACTTGAGGTACTTCGGCCATACATGGCTTCGGTACATGGACTGACGGAGTTCGAGCTAGGAGGAGTTGCGAAGCCATGGTGATCCACTCCAGACGTGTTGACGCGAAAGGCTCAAGGGCTTTGACGGCTTCGGTTCAAAACCGTCACTATATCGAAGGCTGACTTCGGTGAAGCGAAGGCCGTCATGCTCAAGGCTTCTCGCCGAAGCTACCGCACCCCTCGCGTGTGAAGGGGGCTTTCAGAAGACTCCAAAACTGCAAAGGCTGATCGTGTCTGATCTACAAAAGCTGATGCTGTCTCCTCTACGAAGCTAACAAAAGAAGCTCCAAATAAAGTATACTACCATCTGTACCCCCAGATTCTGATGAGACAAACTTAGGGTAAACCCTAGGGGTAAAGTAGTCTATTCACAGGGCTAAATAGTGCCTATAAATAGTAGAGGCTAGCTAGGCAAAAATAACACTTTGAGCAGCCATTGTAGAACTCCTGTGCTAGCCGCCATCTCTTGTATCAGTCTGTGAGTTCATTTTGTGTTCCCTGTTCATGTAATGAAGTTTTTATTCTGTTATTTAACTGCTTGAACTTGTATTCTGTGTTGCACTGCATGCTTTGATTTCTCTGCGCACCATATTCTCTTGGGTTGAGTTTGTGCACTGGATCTCTTCTAGAGAGGTGTGTGAGAGATCTGGCCATGTGAAGTGTGATTTTCAGTGTGTTCGCTCTGTGTAAACTGAGGTAACCTCTCATCATTTACTAGCAAAGCACAAAGTGGTCTGAAGTTGAAGTCTGGTTTCTTCCTTGTCGGAGTCCTCGGTGCAGTGTGTTCAGTGTGCATTCAGACCTTCGAAATACGAAGCCTAGTACTAGTTGCTAGTGCAGAGTATCTGGTCGAAGTCCTTAGAGGGAAGTCATCTCTTGCGAAGGGTGAAGTGCGAAGTCTGCTCAAAGGCACCCTGTGTGCGGAGCCTGCACTGACTTAGCAGAGTTGAATTTGTGATGTTGTGGGTGGAGCGAAGTCTTCTTGATTTCAAACTTTTGCTCCTTGCGAAGCCTGGTTTTAGAGCTGTGTAATACCTCCGAACAAGATTTCGAAGGGTGTATTCGAAGCCTATTCCACAGAAGACAGATTTAAAACAGAAGGGTATTTTTAGTTTGAAATTTTAAAAGCTCCCAGTCACCCCCCTCTGGTCGTCGTTTCCGGTCCAACAATCCATGAGCACCCAAAGCAATTGTGGTTGTGCGTAGAGAAGTTTATACAAGCTCCCCCTGGCTTTAACAATGTAACTAGTAGAAATCCAGCTTAACTTCGGTTAAGGCTTGGCGAGGAAAAGGATTGAAAGATGCCCGACCTTTTAGAGCCCTCGACAGAGATGTAGGATTGGTGGATCCGAACTCCAAAAAATAATTGTTTTATCGTGTTCTTTGCATTCTTGCTAGCTCATATTTTTTATATTGGCTGATCTACTTGCTAGCTATCCTGTTGAACATGTTACTGTGTAAAAGTTGTATCTAACAACCTTGCGCATACTTGTATTCATTTAGATTGTTAGCTAAATTAAATTTCATATCTGTTTGCTAAATTTCTGGTCTACTTAGAAGTTCGGATCAATCTAGAACTTTTGGACCCCTAGAACATCCGCGAAACCTTTGAACCTCGGAACTTTCGGATCCACATGAAACTTTGTGGCCTAGGAATTTATGAACAAAAAGTTTTTCACAAGAAATTTTTAGATCACCTATTCACACCCCCTCTAGACGACTTTTAGCCCCGGAGGTCCCCAAATATGCTCCAAGGCCAACCATCATCACCCTAAGTGACCACAATGAGCAGGAACTTGAAGAGCAGAGGCAAAATGACTTTTCAACGAAAGGTCATCGCTCCACCTGGACCTTCAAATAGTTTGGCTTCCACCCGATGTTCCAGGCTACAAAGTTGCCAAAGACCTCTAGGGATTCAGGCCTCGATGAGTTCACCTACTTCTATGCCCTCTCCATTGAGGCTAGTAGAGGAAAAAGGGATATTGAGAAATCAAGTGGAGTTGTACTGTGGTTTGTAGGACCGAAAGTAGCGACAAGAGGGGGGTGAATGGGTGCCTAAAAAATTCTTTCGAATCAATGGCATGCTCCCAACACCCAATGCACCTCAACCGACTAACAGCGAGAAGTAAACAGATCAACAGTACCAAAAAATAATCTAGCCTAAAAACGACCAGTGTCCTAGATGAAAAGACACCACCACAGTGTTCAAAGGCGTATTAAAGTCATTCACACAACAAATAGCATCTCCACAAAGATTTCACCAAATCACAGATAATTCATCACGCACATAAAGAGATCTATCATTCACAAGCTATTGATGAACATGATCAAGCATAACATTTATCATTTTTAAAATAACAAGATAAATGCGAACAATAACAATGCTCTAAAATACATGTGAATAAATAATGGACCATTCAGAAATAAAATGATGTATTGCATGTAGATCGAGAAAATAGATTAGTACTAACCTTCGGTTGGTTCCTGTTCGTGACGGAAACTTCTAGGAGCTACAGTGCGAATGCCCTTCTGCAGTTCCTCGGGGCACGTGCCCTCGCATCAACAAGACCACGCCAAGCTTGTCGTAGACTTCTGTCGCGCGCTACCAATAGGCGCCACCGTATGGGGGGTCCTAGGCGCTGCTTGTGCGAAGCCTCGCCTGCCGTGCACCACTGCTTTCTACTGCTAGACTTGCGCGTAGGGGCGTAGGGGCTAGCCGCTCATACTAGGTGGCTGCTTGCGCATAGCTGGCTGCTGATGCTGTGCTAGCGATAGCTGCCGATTAAACAAAACGCCGGAGAAAGCTTCGCCCAGAGCGCAATGCGGCGGCGGCGGTTTCAAGCAGAAGAACAAAACACCGACGGCGAGAAGAAAAGAACTCAGGAAAAAAGTGACCCACGATTTCTTAAATTGGGAAAGTGTTTTCAAAAAACCGGGCAACCCTAACCCTAGGTATTGCGGCCTTTTATAAGCAGCCTAATAAATAGGAAAAATCAAAAATACCCCTAGGGTTTTTAACAGACGCTAAATAAAAATAGAAAATAATGAAATGCCCTTAGGGTTTTTTACAGACTCAACTGATAGACTGTGGCCTAAAAGGCAAAATAGTAACAACCTAAATAAAGATACGTCCTGATGCATAGCTTTCATAGTAGCTATGGCTTCGCCTCAGAACGGTCAGATCCGAGATCAGCGGTCGTTAGTTTTGTGCCAAAACTGAAAAGCGTCCACCGTCTTCGCTCCGGGTACTCAGATTGAGCCAGCTCGATTCCGCAGCTCCCTTAGCCCGGCAATCGCTCGCCTCCCGTGTACCTGAGTCAATCCCGGTCAATAAACTAGTGGATCCTCTGCTGCTCCTAGCCCATGTACTCGGATTGGGCCAGCCCGACTTCACGACCCCTCTGCCCGACAGTCGCTCGCTTCCAGTGTACCTGAGTCACATGCGGCCCAGACACAACATATCTTCTCTTCTCTTCATGTGCTCTTTGACTTCCGTTGACAATCACTCATCACATCTAGAGCCATGAGACCCATGTTCTTTAACATGGCTCCTCAATCTCCCCTTGTTGAGTGCATTGTCAACACTTCTCTTCATCAGCACTTTAGAACCTGCAAACACATGTGGAAACACGTACACAAAAACACAAGAAGACAGAAGAAGAAAATAAATAAAAGTTTAACCCTAATGACCAAAGCCGAACAGAAGCAAGAAAAACAGTCATTATGATTAACCAAAAATAAAGACTCAAAAACGAGTGGAATCTCAGAATTATCAACAAGGATGTCCAAAGAGTAAGGGTAAACAGGACAAAAAAATTCTCCCTGAAACAAATCCCAGAGAAAGCCAAAAACTCCCCCTAACCTCTTCTAAGAGATCGAGTAACCCAAAATTTCTCCCCCTTGTTGACAATTGGACTCATCAGCGAGACTAAAATGCACTCTAAAAAGACACAGACTCAAACTCCCCTGAAATGCAACTCCCCATCAAAATATGCAATGAATGCAACTGGAGTGCAGGTGGAGTGTAGAAAGCATGCTTCTCAGATATGATTGACTGCAATTACAACATCTAGCAGGTATAGCAAAAGACATACTATCTAAGACACATGGCATGATCAGTGCAGCAATGATATCTAAAGAAAGTCATTGGCATGCATTTTCAATTTTTGCAACACAAAAGCATCACTGCATTTTCTAGTCGACAAGCAAGGCAAAGCATGAGATGCAAAGCTAACTGATATCTACCAAGATAAGCATTGTCCAGAACAAAAAGCTTCAGCAAACTTGTTATCCTTTTAAATTTCAGGCTTTTTTTTCCTTTTTCATTTTTTTGCCAAGGGTTATTTGCATGTCAACCTTATGCTAACCGACCAAGTCAAGACTAGGACAGAACTGGACCATCAGAAGCTTAAGACATTGGTCTTGGCATACATTACACTGTCCTATTTCATACCAAAGTGCTATGGTAAGTAGTCCAGAACAATGCAATGTGACAAAGCAAACCCACCTGAATCTTTTCAAATTAAGCATAAAAAGGCATGGATTTTCATTTTTCTGATTTTTATCATTTTTATAGCACATTTTCCATGTTAAGCATATAGATGTCCAAGTTGCATATATGCATCTAAGTAAGGAACTAGCTACCATGCATGTAAAAGATAGCAAAAGCATTCAACCTACACATGCTAGTTACCAGAAGCAATGGTGATCATTTTCAATTTTAAAGCATAAAAGCCATGCACATGATAGATATGAGACATATCATGTGAATTGAAGCAAAGCATGATCATCGACAGTTAATCAAAAGCAGATCAATCATATAACAGAAGAAGGCTCAAAGTGTGATATGTGAATATGCATGATATGAACACACACAAAAAGACTCAAGAAAAGAGTAAGAAGAAAGAAAACTGACTCAAAATATCCTAAAAAGGATACACAACTCCCAAATCCCCTCGCAAACGCTCAAAAGTAGACTGATTTAGGGGTTTGGTGAAAATGTCAGCCAACTGATGATGGGTATCAACATGAACAAGGTCAATGGCACCTTTCTCATATTGATCCCTCAGAAAGTTAAAGCGCACATCAATGTGTTTGGTTTTTGAATGAAGACATGGTTTTTCTCTACACTAATCGTGTTGGTACTGTCATAGAACAAAGGTACTCTGGCAGGGAAGAACAACCCAAAATTTCTCAATGTAGAAATCATCCAAACCAACTGTGAGCAGCAGCTAGCAGCAGCTACATACTCAGCCTCAGTGGTAGAAAGCTCAACTCTAGACTACTTTCGAGAAGACCAAGAAACAAGCGAGGAACCGAGAAACTGGCAAGTACCCGAAGTCGACTTGCAATCCAGCCGACACCCACTAAAGTCAGCGTCGGAAAAGCTAGATAAATCAAGAGACGATGATGCTGAATAATAAAGACCTAGATCAGGCGCATAGGTAAGGTACCTAAAAATGCGCTTGACAGTTTGCCGATGAGACGCGCGTGGTGAAGACTGGAAGCGCACGCACAGTCCCACAGCAAACTGAATGTCTAGCCTAGTTGCCATCAAGTACAGCAGCGATCCGATCATCCCTCGATGCTCTCTCTCATTGACCTTGACGCCACTCTCGTCCTTGTCCAGGCCCCCAGATGTACCCATTGGGGTCATCTAAGGCTTCAGCTCTCCACCAAAGTCGAATTTGGTGGATGAAGATGCCGTCCTTGGTCTGCTTGATCTAGAGCCCTAGGAAATACTTGATCTCACCCATGAGGCTCATCTCAAACTCACTATGCATCTACTCATAAAACATGGACCCAAGCACATTAGTAGAACCACCAAAAATAATATCATCCACGTAAATCTGAGCAATCAAGAAGTCTGAGCCATCTTTGAGCAAGAAAAGAGTTTTGTCCATAGAACCCATCACAAAACCCTTCCCCAACAAAAACTGCTTCAACCGGTCATACCAAGCCCTAGGGGCTTGCTTCAGACCATATAAAGCTTTCTGTAGCTTAAAAAACATGTCGACAAAACTTAGGGTTCTCAAAACTGGGGGCTGCCTAACATAAACCTCCTCCTCTATGTACCCGTTCAGAAAAGCACTCTTGACATCCATTTGAAAAAGTTTAAAACCTTTAAAAACAGCAAATGCAAGAGAATACGAATGGACTCAAGACGGGCAATAGGGGTGAAGGTCTCCTCAAAATCAATACCTTCTTTCTGGCAAAAGCTCTGGGCAACTAGTCGAGCTTTGTTGCGCACCACAACCCCATCTTCACCTTGCTTGTTCTTGAACACCACTTGGTGCCTATGGGGTTGCATCCAGGTGGCAGCTCAACCAGTGTCCAAACCCGATTGCGGACAAAATTCTCAAGCTCTTCTTACATGGCATCTATCCAATTCGAATCAGAAAGAGCATGAGAAACATCTCTAGGCTCACAAGATGCAACAAACGCAAACTCAGCAAACACAGCAAGCGAGTCAACAGAAAAGCGCAAAGTTCTCTCACTAAGATCACCGATGATGAGCTCTGAGGGGTGATCACGCTGAACTGCTCGGGATCCTAGGTGATCTAAAGTCACCTCACCGGAGTCAGCAGCTAGGCACCTCTGTACTCGACTGAGGGGGCTCGATTGAAGTGGAAGAAGTGATCAGAGATCCGTCCTCGTCCTCAGTCGAAGTCTCAGAAGGTGTGAGGTCTATAGGCTGTGCAGAAGGCCCACCCTCATCAACAGCAGGAGCGTCATCATCTTCCTCGAAGATGGACTCTCCAAGCTCATCATCTCCAGAAAGCTCAAAATAAGGAGTCAGTGAAGGCATGGACTCATCAAAAGAAACCTTACAAGTCTTGAAAAGCTGCTGGGAGTTGACGTTCCAAACACGGAAGCCTCGAGAATGCAAAGCATAACCAAGAAAGACTCCATCCTAGCAACGAGACTCAAACTTGTCCAAATGCCCTCCCTTCTTGAGCACAAAGCACTTGCAACCAAACGCTCGCAAGTGACTCACCTTGGGCTGTCTACCAAACCGCAACTCATATGATGTCTTACTAAGTAAGCTCTAAGAAAATGCGGTTGGCCAGATAGCAAGCCGTGTTCATGGCTTCATCCCAAAAGAGCCTAGGAGTCCTATGTTCATCGAGCATCATCCTGGCCATCTCGACCAGCGTGCGGTTCTTTCGTTCCACAACGCCATTCTGTGGGGGAGTGTAAGGGGCAGAAAACTGATGATCAAGACCCTGATCACTGCAGAAGCTGACGAACTAAGAGTCTTGAACTCTGAGCCATCGTCAGAGCGAATGCTCGCATTCGACCATTGTTCTCGTTCTTCAGCTTCAAAATCAGGTCATGAACAAACTAAAAAGTCTCATCCTTAGACTCCAAAAAGAAAATCCATGAGAATCGAGAAAAATCATCAACTATCACAAGCGTGTACCACTTCCCACCGATTGAGCGTACTCGAGCTGGACCAACAGTGTCCATGTGTAATAGCTCTCCCGAGTACGAAGTCATCACCTAAGTCACAGGTGCGTGAGAAGCGGCAACCATTTTCCCATGACGACGGGGATGACAAACTAGATCCTTCTCCATCTTAAGCTTGGGCAATCCTCGGATAAGGTCCATAGAGCTCAATCTGACTAGCAGATCAAAGCTCAAATGGCCTAACCTCCTATGCTACTTCCAGATCTCAGAGGAGGATCCAACAATCAAACAACGAGAAGGGCCAAAAGAACTAGAGAAATCAATCTGAAAAACCTTACTAAAAGGTAAGATCTGGCAAACCAAAGATTCTCTAGAATCAACAACAGAAGACATGCACTTATTAAATCGAACCTCCAGACCATCCTCAAGAAGTTGCGAAACAGAGATCAAACTTAAATTCAAATTTCCAACCAAAGCAACATTCTTCAAAGAGAAATGATCAGAGATGCGAATTGAGCCAATGCCGTGTACTTTCCCTTGACCACTGTTCCCGAAAGTGATGTACTCCTTGGAGCTCGGGGAAGTGAGGCTGGAGAACCATCTGCGATGTCCCGTCATGTGGCAAGAGCATCCTGAATCCATGATCCACATGTCCTCCAGTCTTTGATCCTGCACGATCAGTGGTCGTAAGTGGGAGCAAATGGTCCGGCACCAGGTTTAGCAAAAGAGCTAAACCAGTGTCGAGCCATCTGCTCAAAGGAAGGAAGCGGAAAGAGTCATAAGAGTTTGGACCAAAGCGCGGCTCAAAGCACGGTCCTCGGTTCTGCCTAAAGTCTCAGCCACGAGGTCTAAAGCCGTATCCAGAACGACCTGGAGCTCTGCCGGAGCGAACACCACCCTCAGGAGCACGGGCATGAAAGCTGTCTCCTCTACCACCACCTACACGACGCGGCCTGGACTCTAGCCTCTCCCCGCGTCGAGGGACTCTCTGTCTACCACCCTATTGTTAGAACTGCTCCTGCCCACCACGAGCTCTCTCTGCTCTCTCAACCCGCTTCCCTCCTGAAGCAAAACTCCTCAAGATGCCCGTCTCTCTGACAAAACTCACAGTGATAGGTAGGCTTCTTGGGATGTGGTTGAGGCTTGGGGTTCTTGGGCTTGGTGGTGTTGGGTGTAGACACTTTGGTGTGAGAGGGTCCAGGTAGAGAGTATAGAGAAGTGTGGAGATAATTGGGCTTAGGACCTAGATGGGCTTCTTGGGTGGAGCTTTAGGTTGTTCTTGGAACACTCCATCCTTGGGTTGACTAGCCTAGAAAGACTCAGTGGAGTGAGTCTTGGGATATCTCTGTTCAGGAGTCATCTTACTCCACTCCACTACCCGGCTAATGGCACTCTCAAAATCATCCTTGGTATAGGTGTAACCTACCCCAACCCATCCTGCCTCTTGAACTGCTGGATCATCATGCCGAGTTGTGGCTCTCTAGCACTCACCCAACTCAGGATCTGACAGAGGTAAAAGTTCTCATTCTGAGCATCAGCTAGATCCTCTCTCAAGGAAGCTAGCACCTCCACCTGAGACAAGCAGATCTCACACTCTCTATCAACTTGGACATACTTCTTAGCTTTCAGCTTGATCAACTCCAATCTAAGAGACAAGTAGTTCTCACAAACAGTGGGTGGAACTGACAATGTCTCAAGCTCTAGCCTAGTCTGCTCCAGCTCAGCTCTGACTCTCTCCAACTCGCCCAACTGCCCATCACTCTTGGCTCTCAGCTCAGCTAAACTAGCTAGGTGGGATGGGCAGTCAACACAGGAAACAACGACAATGGCATGAGCATCTTTCAGCTCCACCTGAGCGCTCTCAAGCTCAGTGGCCAAAGCGTCCCTCTCTTCTACCCTCTTTGTGTACCTGGACTTCAGAGTCGTCAGGTCACATAGTACACCTCACAGTTTGGGCATTCACTCCTACCACCCAAGCAAGGGGAAGAAGATAGACTCTCAATCCTGCCGTTAGCCACGACAAGCTCACTCTCAAGCTCATCTATCCTCTTCTTAGCCCCTCTAAGCAGTTTCTCCTGATACCTCAACTCCTGACGGTTCTCTTCAAGTAAATCAATGACTTCTTGTTCATAGGAGGATACCTTTTCATCATCGTCATCGTCGGAGTTGTCGGGGGAGCCCTTCTCTTCCTTATCCCCAAGAGCCATTAAGAAGAAGCTCTTGCGGATCTTCGGCGGCGATGCGAGCGGCTCTTCGACTTGGCCTTCCCCTTCTGATCACGATCTCCTCATCGCTTGATCCTGATGAAGAGGAAGAAGACGAAGACCGCTTGGAGTAGCGTTATCTCCATCTCGGCGAAGAAGGCCTTGTCTCTCTTCTTGTTATCACGCCGGTAGTCCTTTAGGGCCTTATGGAAGAATCTTGTCTTGGGCTTTCCCTTTGTAAAGGAGGAGCCGTCGTGCTTGCCAGAGTCGTAGCAGCCACACCGGGTACTCTTCTTGTGACCATTGCGCTTGGGGGCAGTCGGCGATGAGTGACTAGATCACCACACTCAAAGCATCCAGATTTTGTGCCATGTCTTTTAACATTCGCTTATCATAGACACGACGCACCCGGTTGTTAAACATGCAACAAATCATCATCTCCTAGAGACTTCAAATCTGGTCCTCAGTGATAGACATTATGGAGGAACCCAACACAACTCTCAAGAAGAGGAGTCAGCAGAAGGTGTCGCAAGGGCCAGGGTTTTTGATCCAGAGCTAGTGAGATTTGATCTCAACTAGATATCAACCTCTGTGGCCTTGAGCTTGCTGAACAACTCTAAATTGTCAAGGTATCATAAGAGGTGCTCTCAATGATAGAGGATACCTTGATCTCCCAGATCTTAGGGTCCAAGGTATGAAGAACCTTGAGCGCCTGCTCATGATCTGAGACCAGCTGAACTCCCTTGGCCTTGTTGGCCTGAAGTTTGTTGATGATCGATTGAAACGACCAAACAAGGCTTCAACAGATTCACCCGGCTTCTATGTGAAATTTTCATATTCACAGCCGGTAGGTCTAATAGAGCGGAGCCCTTGACCTGGGCTGTCCCCTCATGGTGTGCCTAGAGGGTAGCCCAGATCTCTCTAGCAGTGCTAAGATAGCTCACATGCTCAAACTCAGTGGAACCTAAACCAGAAAACAAAATGTTCACCGCCTTTGTTGTTGTTCTGATGCTGTGGTGATTATCTCGGGAGATGTTCGCTCAGCAACAGACAATATGGTAAAAGTAGCGTGAACACAAACGTCCAAATGTCGAGCTCTGACTCATGAGATAGGCTCACATGCGAGTCTTCCAATAAGTATAGCCACAACTTCCAGGGAGGGACCTTTCCAGAAAGAATTCATGATCATTACCTAGGGTTAGAACCGGTTAAGGTATGGAAAAACCCTAACCAGGCTCTGATGCCACTTGTAGGACCGAAAGTAGCGAGTAGAGGGGGGGGGGTGAATGGGCGCCTAAAAAATTCTTTCGAATCAATGGCCTGCTCCCAACACCCAACACACCTCAACTGACTAACAGCGAGAAGTAAACAGATCAACAGTACCAAAAATAATCTAGCCTAAAAACGACCAGTGTCCTAGATGAAAAGACACCACCACAGTGTTCAAAGGCGTATTAAATCATTCACACAAACAATAACATCACCACAAAGATTTCACTAAATCTCAGATAATTCATCACGCACATAAAGAGATCTATCATTCACAAGCTATTGATGAACATGATCAAGCGTAACATTTATCGCTTTTAAAATAACAAGATAAATGCGGACAATAACAATGCTCTAAAGTACATTAGTGAGTATTCATGATCCAATCTAACCATAAACTACTGATCAAGTGAATAAATCATGGACCATTCAGAAATAAAATGATGTATTCCATGTAGACCGAGAAAAGAGATTAGTACTAACCTTCAGTCGGTTCCTGTTCGTGACGAAAACTTCTAGGAGCTATTGCGAATGCCCTTCTGTAGTTCCTCGGACCCGTGCCCTCGCATCAACAAGACCACGCCGAGCTTGCTGTAGACTTCTGTCGTGCGCTAGCAAGATGCGCCTGCTACGCCACCGAGCCTAGGCGCTACTGTGCGAGCCTCGCCTGTCGTGCACCGCTGCTTGTTCGCTAGACTGCGCGTAGGGGCATTGGGGCTAGCCGCTAGACTAGGTGCTGCTGCGCTAGCTGCTGCCTAGCCGCTGCACGTAGCTGCTAGCTAACTGCGCTGCTTAGCTGTGCTACACGTGGCTAGCGCTAGCTGCCAATTAAACAAACGGCCGGAGAAGAGGAAGAATGAGCGCGGCCGAAGTAAACAACGGCGGGCGATGATTTCAGATCAGAAGAAAACACTGGCGACGAGATGAAAAACTCAGAAAAAAGTGACCCACAATTTCTGAAGTTGGGAAAGTGTTTTTCAAAATGGGCAACCCTAACCCTAGGTATTGGGGCCTTTTTATAGGTATCCCAATAAATCGGAAAAATCAAAAATACCCCTAGGATTTTTACAAATGCTGAAATAAAAATGGAAAAGACCGAAATGCCCTTAGGGTTTTTTATAGACTTGACTAACAGACTATGGGCCTAAAGGTAAATAGTAAAAACCTAAATAAAGATAATTCTCCTGATGCGGAGCTTTCATAGCAGCTACGGCTTCGCCTCAGAACGGTCAGATCCGAGAACAGCGGTCGTTAGTTTTGCACCAAAACTAACAAAGCATCCACCGTCTTCGCACCGAGTACTCGGATTGGGCTGGCCCGATTCCGCAGCTCCCTCAACCCAGCAATCGCTCGCCGCCCGTGTACTGAGTCAATCCCGGTCAACAGACCAGTGGATCCTCTGCTGCTCCTAGCCCATGTACTCGGATGGGCCAGCCCGACTTCGCAGCTCCTCTGCCCGACAGTCGCTCGCTGCCCGTGTACCAGAGTCACATGCGGCCTAGACACAGTAGGTCTTCTCTTCTCTTCATGTCCTCTTTGACTTCTGTTGACAATCACTCATCACATCTGGAGCCATGAGGCCCATGTTCTTCAACATGGCTCCTCATGGTTTTATCTTAGTGATGAGTGATTGACAAGTTTGTTTGGTTCAAGGTTTGGACTTATGATTGCCCGTTTGAGTTCACCGAAGGGATTAGTGTATGTTTTGTATGGAGATTAATGTTTTACTTGTCTTATTGTATGCAGGGTTGAGATGCGAGTCAACTGTCAATGACGAGTGATCAGGGTTAAGCAAGGAGCTTGATGCTAACGATCAAAAGGTCGGGTGAAGTTGAGGAAGATCTCAAGCATCACGTGGAGATGAAGCAAGACATGGACGACAGATGATTGAGATAGTGTGTTGACCAAGTCAAGCAAAAGGGAGGGCAGTGCAAGTGATGAGGCGGCTCGAGGGATTGAGTGCGGGAGAGACTTGCTGGCGGTCGAGTTCACGGATTGGTGACATGTGTCGAAGATATGGAGGGCTTTGTCGGTTTCGGCAAAAACCGTCGGATCGAGATCAAGAGTCCTGAAGTGAATCCATAGTCGCTATGAAAGCTCCGTGTCAGGACAACTACTTTTAGATAGGATTTTACTATTTTCATGTTGGGCCCACGTCTGTATTTTCAAGTCTATGGGTAAAATACCCTAGGGGTATTTAGGTCTTTTCTAGTTTTTAAACTTCCTATAAAAGGCCTTATAGTCCTAAGGTTTCTACCAACTCAATCCATTTCAAAAATCAGAGTTCACTTTACTAATTCTCAGACAAATCTCTTTCTGCCTTCTCTGTTTATCTCCACTGCTCTTGGAATTGCCACTAGAGCTACAGTGTCGCATAGCACGCTTGTGTCGTTTTTTCTCTTGGATTCCTCGGCTGGTTTTCTTGGGTGTACAACTCCCGCTCAGGAGTTGGTTCCAGCACACGCACACATCGCTCGAGGATCTTAGCAGTGCATCGCAAGGCGCATCGATTTTTGATGTGGTTTTCTTGAGGAGTCATGTGCACATTTTGGAGGCATACGGCTCGAGGCCGTTAGCGCTCGGGACATGGACAGCGAGGCCCAGCGCAAAGGGAGTGCTTCAAGGCGCACTTAGTTGTGTGAAGAGGCGGAGTGGATGAGGAGGCGGAGTGCGCACAGGAGCGACTGCGAGCACAGTGCTTGCAAGCGTACTGCTGGAAGATGCTATTGCGCACAATATTATTTTTCCTCGATTCTCATACAATTATCTTTGTTGATTATCCTTTGTTTAGGTCAATATACGTGAACATGTTATATTCAGACCGCACTATGAATAATCTTTGATATATCTGAGAGCGTTGTATATTTCCTATATTTATTTTGTCTAATTAAATGCGTTAAATATTGTGCTTTCTCATTCCTGTTGAACTATCTGTGAATTATGGATGTTTCCCATGTGTTGATGAAATATCTATGTTCTGTCAAAATGCTCAGTGATATATCATCTTAATTGTGAGTAGTTCTTTAATCTGCCTTGTGTGCTTTGTACGGATGCCTTTTTAATCTAGACATTGGTTGGTTTTGAAGGCTAGATTATTTTCAGTTCTTGTGATCTCTTAGACTATCACATCATATAATATTTGATAGGAGAGCGATAGCACTATCTTTTTCTAAGATTTTGCTATGAAAGTTTAATTGCTTCCACTTGTTCCTTTAGAGGTGCATTGGGTGTTTAGAAAATGCCATCAATCCGAAAGAATTTGTTGAGGCACCTATTCACCCCTCCTCTAGTCACCCGTTTCGGTCCTACAAATATGATAGTTAAATGCTTCCCCTTAGCCCTCAAGGGCATAGCCCTTAGATGGTTCTAGTCCCTCAAGCCGAATTGCGTCCAACGGGAGCCTGTTCCAAATGAAACAACAACCCGTTGAAACCCTCCACAATTTTCTCAACACTTCACCTACTCGAAGTCACAAATAAAGGGGCTTTCGAAGGCATCACCTACTCAGACCTCCTCGACAAGCTTCACGGGAAGCCCATATCTTTGGTTGCCTAGCTTATGAAATACTTTGAGTAGCATGCCCATTCTGAGAAGGTAGCTCCGACGAAGTGCCACCATCGCCCAAGTGCAAGTCCCAGAAGCAGGGGCCCCAAGCCCCCGAAGCTAGTGTATGGAGAGCCTAGAGCTCCAAAATCAAGAAGAATCATAAGCACTTCCATAGCGAAGTACTAACAATCGTTGAGCCCAAGCCCGTGAAGCTCTAATAGGGCCAAGGCCAAGGCAGAGGG
>JAAALK010000288.1:20341837-20654222 GCA_019279435.1 Zizania palustris
ATAACCTTCATGATGGAGTAGTATTGATTAAAACTACATGTGTTTAATCCCCTCTCCCTTATAAGGAGGAGGATATTTATAGGCACGGTAATAATAGACTAATATTAGTCTACCCTCTACGTACAACTGACTTTAACAATATTACACTGTGAATTACATAGGGAAAATTTAGTAAAACTCCGTATGAACATAGCAAGGAACACAACTTGTCAAAGGGGAGGGAGCCCATGGTTTTGATGTCACCCCAAGAAGTTTCAAACCACGCAGTCCCTTTGGCGGAGGGGACTTCATAATAGCAAGAAGTTCCATGCCTTCGAGCCTTCAAAGGGTCCAATGATAATTAGAGAGAAGTTGTAGCTTGAGCATTCGGAAGGGGCTTCGAAGCTCTAATTATCATTTCCTTGTTAAGGTAAAAGTATTTCCCCCAATAGTAGCCCCTCACATGTGACCCTTTGTCGGAAGGGGTAAAATGTGCTTCGATGAATAACATACTTCGAGTGGTTCCCTTTGAAGCCATATATTTCAGAGTCTAGCTTTTAATTAGTCGTAGTTCTTCGAGCATTAAATGAATTGTAAAGCTGATGAGACATTCTCAAAAGCCCAAACGGTGCCAAATGCGGACATAAATATAGAACCGAAGCATCGCTCTGCTACACGTATTTGATCATTTTTACCTTGACCCCACTAATCATAGACCACATAAGGTGCCTAGGAGGTTAGTAAAAATGATCTCGGGGAATTCCCTGGGAACCTTTTACTGCCTATAAAAACGCTTTTGGCCCCTAGATCTCATTCTATGCTCAAGCACATTTTTGCTCCTACTCTCACTCTTTACCAAGCTTCTAGCCACTAACTTCCAAAGCCCCTTCTTCACCTCTTTTTGGAGTATAGCCTCAACTTCACAAGATGGTGAAGAAATCTTCTACAAACAAGAGCCTCCAAGATGCTAGAGGGCCTACTTCAGTGCAGACTCAAGCAGTGGCCACGATAGTGGCTGCGGCTTCGAAGAGTTCATCGAAGCTCTATGGTATGCTTGACCTTCGACCTCCCATAGACTTGTATGATCAACCCTTTGAGCTGAAGAGGACGTGCTTGACCTTAGTCTCCGTGAATGATGCCTACATGAGGAAAGTGTACAAGTCGACTAATGTTCGAATCACGAAGTGCAAAGTGATCCCTACTCTAAGAGACGACGAAGTTGTGATCTTCAAAGCCTTCCTGGAGGCTAGGCTCAAGATCATAGCATCAGATCTATTGGGAGAGGTGCTTCGATTATACAACCACTAGCTCCACCAACTGTCACCAAACGTTGTCACTCGCCTCACAATTTTCGAGTGGGCCATGAGGACGGAAGGCTGCGAGGGCCACACAGATATCTTCAGGGTTTTGCATGATTCAAACTGCTAGCTGAAGTAGAGGGTTGGTGACAACGGGGTCACCAGGGTGCTAGCCTTCAGAAGCATTAACTTCTAGCTCTGACCCTTTAGCCACCAATGAGGCTTTGCTTTAGGTATGCAAAGCATCTGTGTAATTTCATAGCCCCTTGTAGTTTCATCCTAAAAACCTTCTCCTCTCGTAGACCTTCGCTTCGATTCACAGTGCCACCCATGTCATCGATCAATAGGAGGACTGATGGGGGAGTGGTCCCGATCTTCCGCTAGGTAAAGGATAAACTTGGGTTGGTGGAGAATCTCGACGTTGGCGATCCAAGGCTCCGGTCCGGCGGATCAAAACCTTGCAATCGTTACACCACTGTCTCCGTTGGTTATCAACCACGCAGGACGCGATTGACCTCGCCACGAAGGCTAATTCCTGCAAGCGAACCCAAGAACACAAGCAAGAACAGGAAGGATACAAATCGAATGCCAAATCACAGACAAACGAAGATAAGGTGAGGTTTCACAAACGCCAATGCAGCAGCCAATCGGTCCGGTGCAAGAGGAGGGATCTAAACACAACAGTGTAGATGCAAACAAAGCAAAACCTAACCCTAGAGGCAGATGGCGTGAGAATATATAGGGCGGCAGCCTGTGGAAGGCGAACAGACACGGGCTGTGGGCTAGAAGACGTACAGACTCAGACTATGGGCCAACATGGCCCAGTTCTGTCATGCAGGACTGTTTAAATCACACAGAACGACTCGAGACTCCAAATGAGGTGAAACCAATGGCAAACGATCCGTCTTCTCCTCAGCTTTCCAAAAAGTCAAAGAACGCGCCAATCGGACTTCGTATGAGGAAGTTATGCCCATTTTGGTGCGAGGTGGTTGATGTAGTCCGAACCAGCGAAATCTTGACTTCAAAACATCCGTGCGACTTCGTCTTCAGCTCCAAATCTTCTATTCCATCTCCCATGTTCCTAAGCAACAAAATATCACTAGTATTCAGTAGCATCCCGTCCAAACAAATATTGACATAGTTGCTAAGGAAAGAATTAACCTCATGGTTCAAGCGACGGGCACGGGCGCGTGTGATTGGTCCTAGTACTTGAATTGTAGGTGGAGGCTCCATGTGTGTATCATGTGAAGTGATGTCCTCATCATCCTCCCCCTCTTGAATTGGAGTCGTCCTCGACTCAAGCTCATCGTCAGCTCCCAAATAGGGTTTTAAATCATCAGCACGGGGCATCAATTTAAACTTTCTCAAATCAGAAAAACGATCCTTGCGCAAGTACAACCAAACAAGATCTCCTGGTTTGAAAAACATCTTCTTTCTTCCTTTATTTGTCTTTTGAGCAAAATAGCGTGCCTTCTTTTCTATAACTTCCTTGGTCTTCAGATGCATAGCTTTCACAAACTCTGCACGCTTAGTTGCCTCCATGTTTGCTCTCTCTTGAAAAGGAAGTGGCAGCAAATCAAGTGGTGTGATTGGCTTAAAACCATACACCACTTTAGACGGGCATAATTGTGTTGTTGAGTGGACAGCTCTATTGTATGCAAATTCAATATGTGGAAGACAGTCCTCCCATTCCTTCAAGTTCTTCTTAATCATTGTTCGCAGCAACATTGAGAGTGTACGGTTTACCACCTCTGTTGGATCATCAGTTTGCGGGTGACAAGTTGTTGAAAATAGCAATTTTGTGCCAAGCTTGACCCACATTGTCTTCCAAGAGTAACTCATAAACTTCACATCACGATCTGAAACAATGGCTCTAGGCATCCCGTGCAATCTCACAATTTCCCTGAAAAATAAATCAGCAATATGTGAAGCATCGTTGGTCTTGTGACAGGGAATAAAGTGTGCCATTTTAGAAAACCTATCCACTCTTACAAATATGGAGTCTCTCCCCCTCTTTGTCCTAGGCAATCCCACAATAAAGTCCATGCTAATATCTTCCCAAGGTGCACTAGAAACAGGAAGTGGAGTATACAAACCATATGGGTTAAGTTTGGACTTAGCTTTATGGTATGTGGCACAACGCTGCACAAATCGTTCAACATCTCTCCGCATCTTTAGCCAATAAAAATTATTGGACAGCAGGGCCAAAGTCTTTTCTCTCCCAAAATGTTCCATTAATCCACCACCATGTGATTCCTGCAACAACAGCAAACGTATGGACGAATCTGGAACACATAGCTTGTTAGCATGGAACAAGAACCCGTCATAAACATGAAATTCTTTCTAGCCTTTCCCATCATTACATTTAGTGTATGGTTCAGCAAATTCTTTATCTACAACATACAAATCTTTCAAACTTTCCAAATCTGGAACGTTAATATCAAGTTGAGATAAAAGAACAATCCTACGAGATAATGCATCAGCAACCACACTTTCTTTGTCATTCTTGTATTTCACAATGTATGGGAAAGATTCAATAAATTCAACCCATTTAACATGTCTACGGTTCAGGTTCAGTTCAGCTTGCCCTCTCAAATATTTTAGTGCTTCATGATCAGAATGTATAATAAGCTCCTTAGGCAAAAGGTAATGTTGCCAAGTTTCAAGCACACGCACTAAGGCATATAATTCCTTATCATAGGTAAAATAATTCAATTGTGGACCATGCAATTTCTCACTAGAATAGGTCATGGGTTTACCTCCTTGTAGCAGCACATCTCCTATTCCAAAATCACTAGCATCACATTCTAACTCAAAAGGCTTACTAAAATCGCGTAGCTGAAGTAGAGGTGCATGTGTAAGGCGATCCTTGAGTGGGGCAAAAGCTTGTTCTTGTGCTGGCTTCCAAGTAAAAGTAACTCCCTTCTTGGTTAACTCGGGTAAAGGGCCGGCTATGGTGCTGAAATCTTTCACAAAACGCCGGTAGAAACCTGCAAGACCAAGAAAACTACGTACTGCAAGGTTAGTTTTAGTTGCATGCATGACACATCCTTTCAGATTAATAACTTGTGATGAGGAAGGAGAAACAACTTTGTCTTTTTGTTGCCTCGAAAGTGTTTTAGCTACTTGCTGATTTTCAGAAAGTTGTTTGCTCTTTTGTGCGTCCCTAGCACGTTTTTCTTGTTCAAATTTCACAATTTCAGCAGGAGTCATAGGAAGCAATGTAACTTTCTTTCCTTTATACATAAATGTGTACTTATTGCTCCTACCATGGTGTGTAGAATCAGTATCATATACCCAAGGTCTACCAAGTAATAGAGAACATGCTTGCATTGGTACTACATCAAAGTCAGCAACTCCGAAGTATGTACCAATGGAAAAAGTTTGTGTTACCTTGACCTTACCGCTATCGTTGAACCATTGCACGTGGTAAGGGTGTGGATGTGCACGTGTGGGAAGTTGAAGCTTAGTTACCACGTCGAGGCTCACCAAATTGTTGCTACTACCGATGTCGATGATGACACGCGCACGACGGTTATTGACGAGGAAGAAGGTCTGAAATATATTGTTCCGTTGTGCCTGGTCGTCCTGGTCCATGTGAGTGCTCAAGTCACGTTGTACAATAAGTGCTGCCATGTTAGTGAAAAGACAAAACAACAAAGAATATTTCTTATGGAACACAACTAGGTAAGGTGGTGGTTGTGTGGTGGAAGCAATCCGTCAAGCACCTTACCCACGCTTGCAAGTGTTCTTACCACGCCGCAGTGAGGTCACCGGCCTACAGGTGATGAACCAAGTGGAGGGTGGTGTACAGTTGCAAGAAATGAACCTGTCCTGACCAAGAGAAAGGTGTAGCTTGGAAGGCAAAGTGAGTAGCAAGGATTAGCGATAATAATAACAGTTAAACCAAGTTCAATAAGTATTCCCTAGTACTCGTCAAAGTTGCTGGCCTTAGTGCTCCCAAGGTGAAAATTCAAGCAATAGAGGGAAACTATGTGCCCAAAACTCAAATGGAAGCAACACAGGCCAAATTCAGCTCTCTGCAGATCGGACAAGAGATCGGACAAGAGATCGGACAAGGGATTGGACAAGCAGAAACTGCCACTGAAACTGCCTCTGCCTGCCACTGATCGGACAAGAGATTGGACAAGAGTTCAGACAAGGGATTGGACAAGCAGAAACTACCACTGCCTGCCACGGATCGGACAAGAGATCGGACAAGAGTTCGGACAAGAGTTCGGACAAGCAACTAACAGGACCGCTTCTCTTTTTTTTATATATTTTTTTCTTCTTTTTTTCACTCTATTTTTTGAACAAGGATGACCACAGATGCAACCACAAAATTGGCACCTACAACTGAGGTGGGATGTGGCTCACAAAAATTCAAACAAGTTCGCTGTCCGGCGAGCAAAAACTTTGACCAATTTTTTTCTTTATCTTCCTGATTTTTTTTGGCGATTTTGGTGAGGGCTAACCGGGAAACCGGTTAGGGTACCCACCCAAATTGGGTCAGGAACACGCTCAAAAAATTTCAGATTTTTCTGCCAAACGAGCGAAAAGTTATGCCTGTTTTACCGAAGGGGGGTCACAAGAGTCGATGTGGAAAACAAAGTAGGGTTGCGGAAGAAGGGGGGGTTTCGGTGGGGGATTTTTTTTTGAGACACAAGAACAACTACTACTCAAATGACACAGAGGGGTGACTAAACCAGCAACAAGACTCGACCAAGAACACGAACTCAACAAAGTTAAAGCTGAAATTAAAATCGCAAGGCACAAAGGGGTTCTCGGTGGGGAATTTTTTTGGTGCGGTTTTCTGGACTCTGGGTAAAACAAAAGCAGATCGAGATTACCTAACGGGAAATCTGAGCTCTGATACCAACTGATGGGGGAGTGGTCCCGATCTTCCGCTAGGTAAAGGATAAACTTGGGTTGGTGGAGAATCTCGACGTTGGCGATCCAAGGCTCCGGTCCGGCGGATCAAAACCTTGCAATCGTTACACCACTGTCTCCGTTGGTTATCAACCACGTAGGACGCGATTGACCTCGCCACGAAGGCTAATTCCTGCAAGCGAACCCAAGAACACAAGCAAGAACAGGAAGGATACAAATTGAATGCCAAATCACAGACAAACGAAGATAAGGTGAGGTTTCACAAACGCCAATGCAGCAGCCAATCGGTCCGGTGCAAGAGGCGGGATCTAAACACAACAGTGTAGATGCAAACAAAGCAAAACCTAACCCTAGAGGCAGCTGGCGTGAGAATATATAGGGCGGCAGCCTGTAGAAGGCGAACAGACACGGGCTGTGGGCTAGAAGACGTACAGACTCAGACTATGGGCCAACATGGCCCAGTTCTGTCATGCAGGACTGTTTAAATCACACAGAACGACTCGAGACTCCAAATGAGGTGAAACCAACGGCAAACAATCCGTCTTCTCCTCAGCTTTCCAAAAAGTCAAAGAACGCGCCAATCGGACTTCGTATGAGGAAGTTATGCCCATTTTGGTGCAGGGTGGTTGATGTAGTCCGAACCAGCGAAATCTTGACTTCAAAACATCCGTGCGACTCCGTCTTCAGCTCCAAATCTTCTATTCCATCTCCCATGTTCCTAAGCAACAAAATATCACTAGTATTCAGTAGCATCCCGTCCAAACAAATATTGACATAGTTGCTAAGGAAAGAATTAACCTCATGGTTCAAGCGACGGGCACGGGCGCGTGTGATTGGTCCTAGTACTTGAATTGTAGGTGGAGGCTCCATGTGTGTATCATGTGAAGTGATGTCCTCATCAAGGACCTTATAGGGTAGGAGATTATAAATCACCATTAGTTGGCTTCAGAGGCTTCTATTTTGCACCGATGGGATGAGGAAGTGGCTGATGCCTTGAGGGGTGAGCTCTAGCAGGAGCGTGAAGCCAAGGTCATGATGGATGCCAAAGTGGAGAGGCTTCATTAGCAAACATGTCATTGCAAGCCGAAGTTGGGAGGTTTCGAGCTGCCAACGAAGCCCTAGAGGTCGAGAGGACCAAATCCACATAGTGTTGACGCCATGATTTGGTAAAGCCTGGGCCCACTAAAGATGCCACACAGTCAACAAAAGTCAAAGAGGATATGGTCAAAGATGGTCAAGGAAGCCCGTCCATACTGTTACAAGATGACTGTACGCAGAAGAGCCAATGGGATAAAGATGAGAAGAGGATGAAGATTATCCGGAATTGGTTAAGATAGAGTGATTGAACGACAAGTATCCGGACTATAAATCTGTACCCCTAGTTAGATTAGAAACACACATCTCTGTCAAACAACCACTCGGTGCATCGCCACCCTTGGCTTCCAAGGTTTATCCCGGTGGGATTCGGCACTCGGAGCTGGACCGCATCATTTCGATCTTCGGCGAAGAGGTGAGTCCCTCCACCCCCGACGACCGTATCGACTAGGTTAGTATGCTCATGGCTTCATCAATTTGATCTCTTGAGGTGAATGTTGAAACAGTACGGTCGTTAGTTCTCGGTGTATTGGCTAGGTCTAAGGCTGCATCAGATTGATCTCTTAGATTGATGTGATCTAGGTGTGGTAGTTTGAGGCTTCATCAGTTATGTCCGACATCTCTTGCTATTGTATCTCTTTCATGTTATATACCAATCATCTAAATAAAGCATGCCCGACACTTTGATATATTATTAAGATCATCATGATTAACTACTGTCTTGGTTAGGTCCGATCTAGTTATTGTGATGATTTTCATGATATAGATATGTTATCTAGCATGTTTATTTATTTCTGTCGGAGTACAAGCCGATGGGTTATCTTCAATTCAGCGCCACATCTCATGCGCCATCGGAAAAGCACTCATCGACCTATGTTGTAAAACTTCTCATCTTATCGGTCGATGGCACGCTCGCCGATCACTTTACCAATGGTCATCGTCCCTATGGCTGATCGACATTATATTCCACGAATATCCCATCCTTGTCACTATCATTGGCTCGATAGATGATAGGCTCTGCAATTGATCACATTTTCCTGTTTCCTTATCAGTTGCAGGGTCAAACTGATTGGCACGCCTTGAACCCTTTTTCTAAAAATGTAGGACCTGCACTGGAGTTAAGAAGATCTCTTAGGCCACGTGTGTATCAAAGTGTGATGAAAAAATGCACCAACACGTTTTTTGGCATGCCTAGTGGGACACAGACTTCACCTATTTGTCAGGAAATTAAATTTGGGATAGCATATGACTGAGTTGGGCAAACCCACAGTAAGCAGCATGAGCTCGTCCTCTGAAGATGACATCGATGAGACAGAGGGAAAGCTCGACCAAGGTTTCGACACGGCCGATGAACTGCAAGGAGTGGATATCAGACCCGGTGATAGGCCAAGGCCGACCTTCATAAGTGCTTGACTTCCCGATGAGATAAAAACATGAACTAATCTCATTGCTACGAGAGTATTGGGATTATTTTGCATGGGAGTATCATGGGATGCCAGGTTTAAGCCGATCAATCATAGAACATCGACTGCCAATAAAATAGGGATATCAACATTCAAGCAGTCACCTCGACGGTTCAAGACAGAAATATATGCAGATATTAAGGCCGAGGTAACAAGGTTATATGATGCAGGATTCATAAGACTGTGCCGATATGCAGAATGGGTGTCAAACATTGTGCTAGTATGAAAGAAAAGTGGGAAGCTCAGAGTATGTGTTGATTTTAGAGATCTAAATAAAGCGACCCCAAAAGATGAATACCCGATGCCGATCATGGATTTGTTGGTGGATGCTGCATCAGGCCAAAATATCATCAGCTTCATGGATGGGAACATAGACTATAATAAGATTTTCATGGCCGATGAAGAAATCCATAAGACGGCCTTCCGGTGTCCAATCACCATTATGTTATATGAGTGGGTAGTGATGACCTTCGACTTGAAAAATGCCGGAGTGACTTACCAGAGGGCCATGAACTATATTTTTCACGATTTGAACAGTATACATCGACGACATCGTGGTAAAGTCAAGCAGCATTCAATACCACGTGGTCGATCTACGTCAAGTTCTAGACATGGCTCGGAAATACTGATTAAAGATGAATCCCAAAAAATGTGCCTTTGGTGTATCGGCGGGGAGTTCCTGGGATTTATTATGAACAAAAGAGGGATCGAGATCAGCCAGCGCAGCATCGAGGCCATCAAGAACACCCAACCCTCTACCAATAAAACCAAATTGTAGTCACTGATCATAAAGACAAACTTCCTCGGAAGGTTCATAGTAAACCTCTCAAATAAAATAGAGTTGTTCACTCCATTGCTGAAGTTGAGGTCCAACCAGGAATTCACATTGGGAGATAAGCAGCTGAAAGCTTTTGACGAAATCAAAGAGTATCTAAGCTCACCGCTAGTGCTAATGCCGCCACAGAAGGGGACCCCCGTTCAAGTTATATTTATCGGCCGACGATGAAGTGATCGACGTGGTTTTGATTTAGGAAGTTGATAAGAAGGAAAGGGTGATTTTCTATCTCAGTAGGAGGCTTTTAAACGCTGAGACTCGGTACCCGACAGTGGAAAAGCCCTGTTTATGCTTATACTTCTCATGTACCAAGTTGAGACATTATCTACTCTCGACGGAGTGCACCATAGTGTGTAAGGCCAATGTAGTCAAATATATTCTATCGGCCCCAGTATTGAGGGGACGTATCAAAAATGCATCCTTGATCTGACTGAATTTGATCTCAGATATGAATCTTCTAAAGCAATAAAAAGTCAAGCGATAGCCGATTTCATAGTTCAACACAGGGATAAGATGGTGACTCATGTGGAGCCGGCACCATGGACATTGTTGTTTGACGGATCGGTATGTCGGCATGGATGTGGTATCGTCCTAGTGATCATATCTCCTGGGGGGCACCATTTGAATTTGCATACACCATCAAGCGTTTCTCCACCAACAATCAGGCTGAATACGAAGTCGTGCTAAAAGGATTGCAGTTGGTGCTGATACAATTGAAATTCTCGGTGACTCTCTAGTGGTCATGAGACAGTTGTTAGATGAATACGAGTGCAATGATGATGTACTGAGAGAATACCATGATCGGTATTGAGCTATAATGGCAAGTTTCCGAAGCGTGGATTTCACTCACATCCCAAGAGAGCAGAATTTAGAGGCAAATGATTTGGCCTAGATGGCATCAAGATACAGGCCGATGGCCATGTAGATCGAGGTCAAAATTGCGGAGATAGAGGCCAATGATTGGATGTATGATATTATTCATTATCTGAAGGACCCTTTGATATATGTGCCAAGAAAACTTAGGTATCAGGCAACGAAGTATGCCATGCTTAGCGAGGATTTATACCATCGGACGACCGATGGGATCCTCCTCAGATGCATAGGCATCAAAGAGGCTAAAGTGGTAATGTGCGGGGTTCATGATGGTATATGCGGAACACATTATTCGACCCAAAAAATGAAATGGTTACTGTGAAGGGAAAGTTACTTTTGGCCGACTATGGTGGAGGACTGCATAACATACTACAAGGGGTGTTAGGATTGTCAGAAATTTGGAACCATCCAAAGGGCACCCGCATCGGCAATGAACCCGATAATCAAACCCTGGCCCTTCAGGGGGTGGGGTATCGATATGATCGGCCAAATCTACCCGGCATCAAGCAAAGGTCACAAGTTCATAATAGCAGCCACCGATTATTTCACAAATGGGTAGAAGTTATTCCACTCAAGAAAGTCACATCTGTCGATGCCATTAAGTTTATCAGGTAACACATAATATACCGGTTCAGGATCCCACAGACCATCACCATGGATCAGGGGATGATTTTCGTATCAGAAGAGTTTCAGTAGTTCACAGCCGGTATGGGGATCAAACTCTTGAATTCATCATCGTATTATGCGTAGGCCAGCGGGAAAGCAGAGGCATCCAACAAAAGTTTGATCAAGTTGATAAAGCACAAGATCCACAAACAACCGAGTCGTTGGCATCAGTCCCTATCACTTTGGGCTTATTAGATGGCGCGTCACGGATCCACTCATGTACCACCGTATCAGCTAGTATATGACCATGAGGTTGTGTTGCCATGGGAAAATAATATCGGCTCGAGAAAGATCACATTACAAGACCAACTCACAACCAATGATTATTATAATCTGATTACAGATGGCCGAGATGATCTGGCATAGGTCCGATTAAAAGCTCTCGAAAATATTGAGGAAAATAAGGCAAGGGTCACCAAGTTCTACAATAAGAAGGCGGTGCCAAATCATTCGAACAAGGAGAACTCATGTGGAAACTTATCCTACTAATCGGATCCAAAGATAATCGGTTCGGTAAGTGGTCCCCCAATTGGGAAGGACCATTTCAGATACATCGAATGGTGCATGGCAATGCCTATTTGCTTGAGGGGCTAGATGGGGAAGTGTTCGGAAAAGCGCTGAATGGAAAATATCTAAAGAAATACTTCCCGAGCGTTTGGATAAATGTCTAGATATCTTCACGCAAGACAGCCGATACCAATGGTATCACCTTCAAACGGTCGGTGTTGGGGTATCGTGCGCTAGAGAGAACGCAGTTCAAGACCAAGCCATATAAAACTTAGCAATATATACATATTTGGTTTTTCAGATTACAAGGTGAACATATTGCAGACAACTATCTAGCAGGTTCCCTTTGGCTTCACTTTCAAGTCGGCTTCCTCTACCAACAGTCGATTGAAGATCCTTGGTGCGGTCAGCAATCTAGGACCACCTTCCGTTCACCCACACCGTAGTAGTGGGGGCACCAGTGCCCAATTTCGCGATGGCCAATACCGGCCCGTATTGTATCAGTCGACCACTAAGTCTCATCAAGACGGCATCATGATCAACATCCTGTAGAAGACAGGTTTAAATTAGATGAGACAAAAGATAGTGGGAACAAACAAAAAAGGGGGCCGAAGCACTTACTTCAGGGCCTGCATCAACATCGTCTATGTGAAGCTATTCCTAGTAAATCAATGAGGAACAATTGAAGATATGCTGCTTCAACTCGCCCCACCATTTATGGAAGGCCATAGAAGTCACCCGACATGTCGTCCAGGAAAGGAGACCTCCGATGTGGACCCCATCGGTCATTTGGGAAAGGTGTTCCCACTCCTAGGCGCTCGTAACCCTCCCACGGGTTCAGATCTGACCGATAAAGAAAAGATTGGGCTGGAGTTGGCCGAAACCTAGCTGCTGGGAGAAGACCGATGGGTGATAAAACTCGTAGGAGGACCAGTGGGGATGCTCATCAGTGAAGTCGACAAGAAGCAAGAAAGGAGAGATCGCAGCTAAGAATATATGAAAGGATGTTGTGTCTCGGGATACATCGAGCAAAACCAACCGATTGGGGAGGGCATACTCCGAATAAAATCCGGAGAACCAGATAGTCCGGTTGAAGAATCTAAGGTAGAAGTTCTTGAAGGAAATGACCAAAGTTGTGGAGGAAAAGGAAAAGTGGGAACGACCGATTCTAGAAAATCGGTTGGAAAAAGCAATTGGTTAAGGGGGGGTTCCTCCAATGGCGTAGGTTGTATAAACATTGAGCCAAAGTTGGAGAAACCACCAAGGGCCTCTTGGTCGGCCAACGACGTTACCAGCCAATACAAAGTGGAGAATACGATAAGTTGCTCCAAGGCGGTAGCGACCGAGTGGGATCTGCACATGGGCGGCAAGTTGTTTGGCTAAAAATCGAAATTGGAAGGTCGGGGCAAGAGTTGGTATGCAAAAAATGAACTCTTCCAACCAAAGGTTTAGGAAAGCAATGTGTTCAACAATATCTACGAGGCCATTTTTCTTTTTGTGCCTCGCAATATATCAGTCCTAGCTATCGGCTGGCATGACGCTAAGAAGAGAAGAAGGTTGTTAGCGAAAGGAGAAAGATTTGTCCGATGACTCGATATTTAGACAAGTTTAAAAATGGACATCATGCAAAGAAGGACTCATCGGCCTGTGACTGAAGATGAAAGCATTTAAGGCGTTGAACCAGAAGTAGCAGGATGCGGCTAGCATCGGCTCATTCAGATACGAGTCAGCGAGAAAAAGGCCAATGCAGTGACCAATATCAATGCAATCCCGGCAGAAGCTGTGGACATGGTGGACCGACATCTACAAATAAGACAAAGTTTAAATAGTAAGGGAGAGGAAAAAATATAGAGTAGATTTTTATGAAATAGATTTTCATAAAGCAAAGTGTTGGATTGGTCCGTTTAGCTTCCTACAGTCAAGTCGTCTCTGATACCATCTTGTAACGCCTGGAATTTAACAATTCCAGACCTTATTGAATTTCCAAAGAAAAACAATAATAACAAGATGTTCATCACACAACATCGTACATACGACAATCATCTGTGGTTCGCAGATCACATTATTACACAAGTGTAAAAATAAAAGAAACTAATAAAAGAAAGTTATGCGATGAACATCTCCGCCAGTCTCGCGTCCTTGACTGGGTCGCTACTCCAGACCATTCTCATCGTAGTACGCAGCCTCTGAAGTGTATTTCCAATGGGCATGAGTACAAAAGTACTCAACAAGCCACCGAGAATACAATAGTAATGCAGGGTAATAACAAAGGAGGGATAATGGTTTAAAGTGTGGAAATGTACATTTTTATATTGCAGCAATTACTGTAGTCAAGTTTAATTATACAGAATAATAAACATGAATAATGCAACATCTTCTTACTCGAGGAGTATAGTCAGCCCTCCTCTCTCAAGAGTCCTTACATGCCATACCATCATGCAACACTCACAAATATAAAATAATTGTGGGATGTCACGTAACCCGCCCTTGACCGTGGGCTCGGCTTTTCAAAAAGATTTAAACTCTGATCAGAGGTGTACTATTATACCCACAAGGCACGCACTCATCCCCGTACACCAAGGTGTATCGAGATGACCCATACCACGGGAACTCATGCCAAAACCTTTAGCATGAGATGCTCCAACCCAATAACTTCCACTCTAGGTTTCGTCGGTGCGCCAGCGCACTGGACCAACGTCGCACCCCCTGTTGTGCCTCATTGGTACAAGTCACCCACAGGTGCTACTTGACACTCTCCAAATGGTGACTCAAGTTTAAAACAATTTCTGGAAATTGTTTTAATTTTAAATCAGCCATCGGTCCAAGGTAAACTGAGTCCACCGTGAACTCGCGCATTGTGCTGTGAGGCGGAGCGCGGATCACCGTTGGATCATGATTGGACGTGTGTGGGTGAGGCGGGGTTCTTAAATGACAACGGACGGCTAAGAACGCTCGATACCCCTTCGATTAGATGGATGACCCAGATTAAACCCAAGCGGGTTTTAATCCTAGTCGTCCAGATCTGATCGGATGGCTACGCGTGGATCCGTGCCTATCATCATTTTCGGCGATGGCAGGGAGCTCGCGGTGGTCACGGCGATGGTAGCGATGGCCAGCGGTCCCAACTAAGTGCAAAAACGGAAACATGACGGTGAAGGGAGCACGATGATACCGGTGCGTTGGCTCTGGGTCGACGGGTTGTGGCCGGCGACGAGAAGGTGTGGCGAAGAAGCTTCGAGTCAACGATGAGGCGGCGCTCTAGTGGGCTCCGATGGTGATGGAGGAGTGGCCGGGGTTAGGGACGTTATGGGGACACGGTGGGGTCGGCGATGTGGCGGATGGAGGGCTCCGGTGATGGCTAGGGGCAATTGGAGGCAAATCAGAGCTGTGGCGCAAAAAGGTGGTGTGTGGGTCCTCTAGCGAGAGGGCTTCGGCGCTGCGGGGTGGACGGGACACGGAGGGCGAGGGGGATTTTATAGGGGGCGTCGGCAGTGAATATGGCATGCGGTATACAAGGAAACCCGGAGGTAAACCTTCCATACTCCGGCGAGCTCCTTCCTTGCATGCGATCCGTCGGTTTCGGGGCGATTACACGTTGATGTTAAGGGGAAACGGTCACGGGATCACCGGGAATTCGATGTCTGCGTCAATTTTATGGAAGGGGGCCAGCAACAGAGTGATTGCAGTGCTAGGGTTTCAGCCTGCGCAATTTGGGGGCGATGGTGACCCGGGGAAGACGAAGCTGATAGGGTGGGGCCACTGTCAGTGGGCCGGCGTGGGCGCGGGCGCTGCAACCGTCGGCTCCGACAGGTAGGACAAGGGCTCGGGCGAGCGCATGGAGAGAGGGAGGGAGAATGACATGTGGGCTCCACCTATCAAGGAGGGGCACGGGGCTAGAGCGGGTTGGGCTGGCCGGTAGAGGGAGAAAGGGAGGGTGCGGCCCAATACTATATAAAAACATTTCTAAATAAAAAATAATTGCAGAAAATGGTCTAAGAATTATGAGATAGTAGCAAAGGTTATAAAAATTTGTAAAAATTCTCAAAATTATATCTTGGTCTCATAAACATAATATAATTTTATTATATCATGATTTGAATTATTTCTCTATATTTTTATTTATTTGGAAATTTTTAGCTTATTGAAAATAAAAAATAATCCTTTTTTTGGAAAATTTATATTTATTGGTTTATTTTTACCTTTGAAAATTAGGGTTGTTACAATCCTATCCCCTTATAGAGAATCTCGTCCTCGAGATTCGGAAAGCTTCTTGAATAACTCGGGGTATTGGGTTATCAGTTCTTCCTCTTTTTCCCATGTGGCTTCCTCGATGGGGTGGTTACTCCATTGAACCTTGTAGAAGCAGACTACTCGACTCCTAGTTACTCTTTCCTTGACTTCTATGATCTGAACCGGCCTCTCTATGTAAGTCAGGTCTTCTTGGATGTTGAGCTGCTGAAGGTCTGCTTGCTCGGTGGGCACTCGAAGACACTTCTTTAACTGAGAGACGTGAAACACAACATGCACTCCTACCAAAGAGGGTGGTAACTCCAACTAATATGCCACTTCTCCTTGCCAATGAAGGATCTAGAAGGGTCCAACATAGCGGGGAGCTAACTTTCCTTTCATGTTGAACCTCTGGGTACCTCGAAGGGGAGTGACTCAAAGATAAACATAATCGCCTTCTTCAAAAGCCAAGTATCTTCGTCGGTTATCGACATAACTCTTTTGCCAAGACTATGCTATCTTCAATCTATCTCTGATGAACTTAACCTTATCTTTGTCTTCTCACATAATATCTGTCCCGAATAACTGAGGCTCACTAGTCTGATCCCAAAGTAGCGGTGTTCTGCAATTACGTCCATATAACGCCTCAAAAGTTAACATCTACAGGCTGACCTGATAGATGTTGTTATAGGAGAACTCTGCATAGGGCAAACCCTTGTCCCACATTCCACCAAAATCTATGGCGCAGGCTCTAAGCATATCCTCCAATACTTGTTTACCCTTTCATCTGACCATCAGTCTGTGGATGATAAGTTGTGCTGAAGTTAAGCCGGGTGCCGAGCTCTTCTTGAGGGTTCTTCCAAAACTTGGAGGTGCACTAACTACCTCAGTCGGACACAGTCTTCTTTGGGACCCCATGTAAACACATGATCTAGGTCAAGTACAGCTCAGCTAGTCTTGGACCACTGTATGTCATCTTGACGGGGATGAAATGGGTCTCCTTGGTGAGTCGATCGATGATCACCCAAATGGAATCATATCCGGCTTGGGTCCTGGGCAGTCCAGTGATGAAGTTTATTCCTACCTCTTCCCACTTCCACTTGGGAACCTTGAGGGGCCGTAATAATCCGGTAGGCCTCTAGTGCTCTGCCTTGACCCACTAACAAGTGTCACATCTTGCCACATATTCAGCTATCTCTCTCTTCATGCTGACCCACCAATATTTCTCTTTCAAGTCCTGGTACATCTTAGTACTTCTAGGATGTATAGAGTACAAGGTCTCATGGGCTTCCTTGAGAATGAGAGCCTTCAGTTTGGGCTTGTTGGGCACACATATCCGGTTTCTGAACCATACGGTGTCAACCTCATCTTCTGAGAATCCTGGGGCTTTCCCTATTCTCATATTCTTCTGGATTTCTGCAATGTCTAGGTCTTCCTTCTGCGTTTCACAGATCTAGTTCATCAAGATGGGCCTTGCTTCAAGTGTAGTGAGGTAGTACCTGGTGATGATCCCTAAGTTCAACCTTTCCATTTCCTTATACAACTGGGGAGCCTGATCCTGAACCATGATGGTGTTGCAGTATCCCTTCTGACTTAAAGCGTCAGCCACTACATTAGCTTTGCCTAGATGGTAATGGATGCCTAAGTCATAATCCTTGATCAATTCCAACCATCTTCTTTGCTTGAGGTTCAAATCCGGCTGGGTGAATATGTACTTGAGACTCTTATTATCGGTAAAGACTTCACATTTGTTACCAACAAGGTAATGCATCCATATCTTCAGTGCATGAACCACCGCTGCTAACTCCAAGTCATGAGTATGGTAGTTTAACTCGTGGGATCTCAATTACCGAGAGGCATACGATATCACCTTCTCATCTTGCATCAGAACACACCCTAGTCCTTGACGAGAGGCATCATAGTAGACGTGGAAGTCCTTTCGTATATATGGCAGAGTCAAAACTAGGGCCGATACAAGCTTCTTCTTGAGGGTCTGGAAACATTCCTCACAATCCGGAGTGCATTCAAACTTTACTTCCTTCTGCAACAATCTTATCATGGGCTTGGCTATCTTGGAAAAATTCTCAATAAATCGGTGGTAATATCCATCTAGTCCCAAAAAACTCCAGATCTCAGATACGTTCATTGGCTGCAACCAATTGGTTAGTGCTTCCACAGTGGTTGGATCTACTGCTATTCCTCTGGCAGAGATGACATGACCGAGAAATTTCACCTCAGATGACCAAAATTCGCACTTGCTGTACTTAGCATATAACTGCTGCTCCCTTAACTTTCCCAAGGTCATACGGAGATGGGCTTCATGTTCTTCATTGGTCTTGGAGTATATGAGTATATTGTCAATGAATACTACAATAAACTTGTCCAAGAACTCCATGAAGACATTGTTCATCATATTCATGAAGAATGCAGTGGCGTTCGTGAGTCCAAATGACATCACAGTATACTCATATAATCCATATCGAGGCGTGAATGCAGTCTTAGGGATGTCTTCTTCTTTGATTCTTAGCTGATGGTAGCCCGATCGGAGATCGATCTTGGAGAAAACTATGGATCCTTTCAGCTGATCAAACATATCGTTGATCCGAGGCAGTGGGTACTTGTTCTTGATGATCACCTCATTCAAGGATCTATAATCCACACACATCCTCTTGGTCTTGTCCTTCTTCATGGAAAAAAATAACCGGTGCACCCCAAGGTGAGGTATTCAGTCGGATGTATCCCATATGCTCCAGCTCTTCAATATTACTCTTCACTTCAGCTAGCTCATTCGTGGCCATATGATACGGTCGCTTGGAGATGGGTGTGATTCTGGGAACAAATTCAATCCTGAACTTAATGTCCCCCTTGGGTGGCATCCCTAGCAGATCCTCTAGAAAGACGTCCGGGTATTCTCGAGCCACAAGCACTTCTTCTAATGTCAACTGGTGAAGTGATACTCCTCTCGAGCCATGGGTAGCCATCTTGAAGGTGACAGAGACTCCTTCATCGTTGGTTACTGTGACGTACTTACTGGTGCAGTCTATCATTCCCTTGTGCTTCATTAACCACTCCATACCTAGGATGTGGTCTAGTCCCTTACAATCTATGAGGACTGGGTCAGCCCAAAATAACACCCCTTAGATCTCTATTCTTATCCTTTGGCTGAATAAATTGGCTAGGGTTTGTTTGCCCGAGGTGGCGATCATCATGGGTGTGGGCAGAGGGAGTACTTCTAGTCCATTTATTTTCACAAAATCCTCAGATACGAATGAATGTGTTGCTCCAGAGTCAAATAATATTATTGCGGGTATGAAATTTGTTGTGAACATACCGAGCACGACTTCGGGGCCTCTTAGGCTTCTTCAGCAGTGATATGGTTGACTCGGGCGCGAACCGCCTAGTTTGGTGCAGGTCCTTTGGGTTGCTTGGGATGAGAGCATTGATGGGAGTAGTGCCCCTCCTTTCGACAATTGAAGTAGATGATCGGTTGCATTCTGGTCCCTCAAGGTATTGGTATTCGCTACCAGTGTTGGTAGGGCATATGGGGCTGGCGAAGCGGGGCGAGGATTCCCGGCACTTGAGCCACTAGCAGCGTACATTGGCCTGTAGACTGGGACGAGGGTGGTAGGTGGGTGCTTGAGGTGGAGGGGCGAAGCTGGGCCTCTGGACATTCCCTTGGTGATGCTTGAAGGCAATCATCTTTCTCTTCTTGAGATCCATCTTGGTCTGTTCGGTCTCTTGAATGAATAGCCTTTTTTACCAACCACTGGAAGTTGGCATAATGCGCCATGACAAGCTGGATGGAGAGCTCATCTTTTAGTCCCCTAAGGAACTTGGCCTGGCGAGCGGCGTCGGTACAAACCTCCTCTAGCGCATACTGGGCCAGTCGGTTCAACTCATGGAGATACTCCATGACGGTCTTGCTCCCCTGTTGTAAATCTCAGAACTCCTACTGCTTCACAGCTATGACTCCTATAGGGACTGTGGGCGGCTTAGAAGGCAATGGTGAATTCTGCCCAAGTAACCTCGTGATCCTTAGGCTGAGACTCGCGATAGTTATCCCACCATTCTGCGGTAGGTCCGTGAAGCTGGTGAGCAACGAATGCTACTCGCTCCCTGTCCGAGCAAGGGAGGAGATCCAACTTCTTCCCAATGGTCCTCAACCAATCACCTGCCTCCATAGGGTTGGTTGTGCTTGAGAAGACGGGGGCCTCACGTGCAAGAACTCAGAGAGATGAGGCACAGGGGAGGTGCTGGGGCTTGTTGGTGAGGGGGTGGGCTCCATGTTCTATTGTTGTAGACGGTTCAGCTGAGCCTATTGCTCGTGCATCTACGCCTGATGCTGCTGCATCTGCGCTAGTAGGGCGGTGATCAGCTAATTTTGGTTGGCCATCATCTCTGCTAGAGTGGGATGATTGGCGGCTGACAACCCCAATTGACACTGACTCGTTGCATCCCGGTTGGGCACAACACTCCCCAACAGATTGTTGGCAGTGCCTTCTCCATTGTTGTTGGAACCCGAGTTCTAATTGTCAGCCATTTTGAAGGTAATAATATCCCAAGTATAAGAAAAGGACTTAGAAATTTTTTCCCAAAATAATTCATGGATTCTTTTATTAAATGTGGTACCAAATAGTTCATTACATTAAAGCTCTTATTTTTATCCCATCTATAGCACAAATCGCTATAGACGGTACCACAATCATCAATAAAAATAAAATAATCAATGAGAACTATCGTCTAATGAAATCTAATCGTTGCCAATGGCAGTCTTAGTGCTCTCTGAACCATGAGTGTCCTAGGGGATGATGGGCTCGATGAAGTTCTCTATCATTGGCTCCGAGACGTTGACCGGTCCCGGAGCAGCGGTGCTGAAGCTGGATGGTCCCACGGGTGCTAGAGGCAGAGTAACCCTCTTAGGCCGAGGGGCGGGCTCTCGATGGGCTTCTTCCACCTCAGAGCGAGGGGAAGAATCTCCACAATGTCCTTCTACAGCTCGATGATCTTGCGCTGTAGCTCACCATTCTGCTGAATCAAGCTCTTCGTCTCATGACAAAAGAACTTGATAGCATCATGGTGCTCGCCGGCGTCAAGTATGACCTCAGTGTAAAGATCATCCATGGAACTTAGGTTCGAAAGTGAACTCCATGGGCCCGTGAACTCCTCCATGTAAACTCCATGGATTGTGACAGAGACGTCACATGGGCCCGTGAACTCCTCCATGTAAACTCCATGGAACTTAGGTTCGAAAGTGAACCCGCGGAAAGTCACCATCATCCAGAGCTCCTGGATGAACCATTCGTGATCCCGGAAGAAGCTATGGACGTTGTGGACCGACATCTACAAATAAGACAAAGTTTAAAGAGTAAGGGAGAGGGAAAAATATAGAGTAGATTTTTATGAAATAGATTTTCATAAAGCTAAGTGTTGGACTAGTCCGTTTGGCTTCCTACACTCAAGTCGGCTCTGATACCATCTTGTAATGCTCGGAATTTAACAATTCCAGACCTTATTGAATTTCCAAAGAAAAAATAATAACAAGAGGTTCATCACACGACATCGTACATACGACAATCATTCGTGGTTCACAGACCACATTATTACACAAGTGTAAAAATAAAATAAACTAATAAAAGAAAGATATGCGATAAACATCTCCTCTAGTCTCGCGTCCTTGACTAGGTCGCTACTCCAGACCATCCTCATTGTAGTACGCAGCCTCTGAAGTGTATTTCCAACGGGTATGAGTACAAAAGTACTCAACAAGCCACCAAGAATGCAATAGTAATGCAGGGTAATAACCATGGAGGGATAATGGTTTAAAGTGTGGAAATGTACATTTTTATATTGCAGCATTTAATGTAGTCAAGTTTAATTGTATAGAATAATAAACATGAATAATGCAACATCTTCTTACTCGAGGAGTACAGTCAGCCCTCCTCACTCAACAGTCCTTACATGCCATACCATCATGCAACACTCACAAATATAAACTAACTATGGGATGTCACGCAACCCACCCTTGACCGTGGGCTCGGCTTTTCAAAAAGATTTAAACTCTGATCAGAGGTGTACTACTGTATCCACAAGGCACACACTCATCCCCGCACACCAAGGTGTATCGAGATGACCCATACCACTGGAACTCATGCCAAAACCTTTAGCATGAGACGCTCCAACCCAATAACACCCACTCTACGTTTCGTCGGCGCGCTAGCGCACTGGACCAACGTTGTGCCCCATTTTGTGCCTCATCGGTACAAGTCACCCGTAGGTGCTACTTGACCCTCTCCAAATGGTGCCTCAAGTTGGAACGCCCCATACCTCCAGTTAGGACTTACCCATTAGACTTGAGGTTAGTACGGAAGTGTATTGCAATGGATCCTGCAGACGGTCCTTATAGTGCCCCGGGTGCGACTAACCAATACCCTCACTTTCACCCGGAACCCACTGTGCTAACATACTAAACCATAACTCCAAGACCAATAGAATTCCAGGGGTGAGAGAAATCACGGAGATCATATAATAGAATCAAAGTATCTACGACTCATTTTTATCCTATAGTGATTGTGTCGATACATTGGACACTATCTAATAATACTACTATTATGGTGACAAGGAGTTTAGGCTCAATAGCATGTATTGGGTTTGCACATCAAGGTCAGGGATCTAAATAATTATAATGTAAGGATTTCAATTTGACAAATGCATTTATAACATATGGGTTTTAGCGATATTTAAATAAAACTAGGTTCAATATGCTCAAAAATTGTGGTGGTGACTTGTCTTGTTCAGTAAAGGGTGATGGTGGAACCTCGGGGAAGTATTTCGGCTCCTCGGCAGCATTGTAATCTTCATGATACGCAAAACGAGAATAATAAACAATTAAAACAATGAAAATTCACAGTACAAACATATAAATTTTATTGGATAAACATGAAGAGAATAAAAAGATAAATTTTCTGAAATTTGAATGGTCAAATTTGGAGTTAATTTGAAGAAGTTATGAATTTTTGATGTTTAAAACAATTTCTAGAATTTATTTTAATTTTAAATCAGACGTCGATCCATGGTAAACTGAGTCCACCGTGAAGCTGCACACTGTGCTATGAGTCGGAGCACGGATCGTCATTGGATCGCGATCGGACGCGCGCGGGCGAGGCAGAGTAACTATAGGGATTAAAATTTGATCTTGCAAGTTCTGTGAAAAGGAAGAAAAAATATACACATGTGATTGTGATGATTGTGATGATTTTCATGATATAGACATATTATCTGGCACATTTTATTTATTTATGTCAGAGTACAAGTTGATGGGTTATGGGAAAAGCACTCATCGGCCTATGTGGTAAAACTGCCCATCTTATTGGTCGATGGCACACTCGTCGATCGCTTTACCTCTGGTCATCGGCCCTATGTCCGATTGGCATGATATTCCACGAATATCCCATCCTCATCGTGTTCATTGGCTCGATAGTCGATTGTCTATGCTATTGATCACATTTACTGTTTCCTTATTAGTTGCAGGGTCAAACTAATTGGCACGACTTGAACCCTTTTTCTAAGAATGTAGGACCTGCACTGGAGTTAAGAAGATCTCTCAGGCCATGTGTGTGTCAAAGTGTGACAACAAACGCACCAACACCTGGTAAGCCAACCTAACCATAGACACCTAGGGATCATGTGCTAGATCTTGGACTTTGGCGCTAGGGACCTATCTTGGCTTCATCTTGGGTTTCTTTGGACCACCGATAGCATGATGGAGAAGACCTTAGTGGTCTTTGCCATGATGGTAGGGAGGGTGGGGGCTAGGGAGTCCTTCAACTTCTTCACGAAGCGGCCTGCTAGGACATCACCACTATAACCTCCATGGTGGATGTCAACTTAGGTGGTCCATGACTGACCTCACCCACACTAGAGGTGGCTCTAACCTGGCATGCACTCCAGGGCCCTAGAGGACTCAAGCGAAGGATGCAACCCTTGAGCTTCTGCAAAGAAACTCGCCACTGACAAGTAGGGTTATAAACTTTGCCCACGGTGGTTCCTCTGGCAAGCTCAGATCCTCCTACTCCAAAGGTGTAGACCTTAGGCTCCCCTACAATATTTTGATGTAATACTTTGATGTAAATTGAATAAATCATTAATGAAGTGCGAGGATTTTTTAAACTTGTTCAGGATGGAGCTTTGAATTCTAATATTGATGTCAAGGTACTTGAAGCCTCGAAGGCACTCCGTCACTAGTGGGTAGTTTACGAAGTAGCTTGGACCGAGGTTCGACCATGATTTAAAATACCATGGGGCTCTGCTGGTGAGGTTTTAGTGAAAGTAGCTCATGAACTGTTAACTCTGGTAAACATAGAGCTCATTTGAAGCCCATCATCCCCCAACTTGGCTGATTTTGATGATATCACCCCAAAGTTGGAGCCACATAGCCCCCATGAGCGTCGGAGGTAGTTAGCGATGAAGTGGTCATTTTTTGACAATTGATTCGTGTCCCCTCACTACTCAGACCTAGGCTGACCTTTAAGAAGAGCGAAGGGATCAACGAGTGATGAAGCGGGGTTATTCGTGTAGGGTGAAGCCTCTTCGAGTCGAGGGGGTCCTCGTACGAAGAAAAGCAAGAAGAAATGAGGATTGTCTATTTTGGCAAAGGATGCTTGCTTTCTACTAGGTCTAGATAGTGCCTTTTCATGATTGCTTTCTTTTGGTTTGTAATTTGAAGTGTACTCGATGGTGTACACTAGCAAAAATTATGTATCAAAGTTATGCCAAAGCACACTTTGAACGCATACAAACTCCTTGCTCCCCCTTGCTCATGGTAGGTATGTGCTTTGCGAATGTGTGTTGTGAGCAGTTTTAATGTGCCACAGTTGGGCTTCGAGCATGGTGTGGAGCCACATGGGTTTAGTTGAATGTTCAAAGACTAGGCTTTGAGTGTTCAGTCGCTTGGTACCTTAGGGTCCACGTTGAGCTATTCACTTAGAATCCCTTAGTTTTTATCGCTCTAGGCCCGAGGTGCTTTGTAGTGATAATGGTGCAGTGGATTGTGCTAGATTTTTTTAGGGTTCGTAACGGAACCCAAAGTTAGTGTCATTATCCATACTCACGGAGCGACCCTCGAGCATTGGACTTCGGGCTTCACACCAGAGTGTATTTCACTCGTACATGTGTTAGAATTTATTTGTTTCATGCTAAGCATGTGTCTTTGGGTAGCACAATGTGTACACATATCATCTAACCATCAAAGCCTCATTGTCATTGTGATGCATCCATCACTAAAACAATATGCTTAAGGCTAGGTTGAACGCGAACCATATCCTTAGGGATGCATATTACCTTGGTATGAATATTGCCCTCAATGGGCTTTTATTCGAAAGCACCTTCGCATCATAACTTTAGCATTACATTAGGTGTAGTATCTCCGAAGGTGCTCTACATGCCATGTGTGCTTCAATTTCTTTCCTTTGAGAGTTGACAACCTGAATGAGCCTAGTCGATTTGAACGGAACACAATGAAGGGACATTCTCATTTGTTGCTCAAATTTTCAAGCATAAGGATGATCCATAGAACTAGATGTCCAGACTATATGACGTTGGGCTTCACCTTTGGGTTGTACAATGCCTTCGTCTGGTATTGGTACTTTGCCAGGTTGGCTATAGCTCGAAGCCTTATTTCTTCTATGAGATCTGGCAAGGCTTGTCATTCGTTGTTGTCCTCCAAGAGCAATGTTCGTAGTAAGCCCCTTAGCTCTATAGGGGTCATTGCTTCGTCCCCAAATAGTAGTCAGAAAGGTGTGAAGCCTATGGACCAAGCTTGGAAAGTTCGAATTGACAATAAGATCTTCGACAATTCTTTGACCCACAGCCCCTTAGTGATACCTACGATCTAGTGATTGAGCCCCGACAAAATATTACCATTAGCCATTTCTACCACTCCATTGGATTGTGGATGCTTGACTGTAGCGAAGAATAACTCAATATTGAGTCATTCGCATAATTATTTGAAGGGCTATGCATCAAACTGAGTGCCATTGTTGATCGTCAATTGCCTAGGCACCCTAAATATGCAAATTATTTTCTACCAAAGAAACTTCTAGATGTTCTTCAACATAATTGCCATCAAGGGTTCGGCTTCAACCCACTTCAAGAAGTACTCAAGTGCTATCACTATGAATTTTAGATTCCCTTTTGCTTGTGGAAATGCTCCGATCAGATCCATGCCCCATCATACGAGGGGGCACACTAATGCAATGACTTGTAGCGGAGTGGGATGATGATCGCTTCACCTGCCCATCCACTAGTAACCTTGGTAGGTGCGAACTAGGGCCTCGATGTCGGTCATTATGGTGGGACAATAGAGGCCCTACCAAATTGTTTTTCCTACAAGTGCCCGAGGTGCAAGATGACTTCTACATAGTCCTTTGTGGATTCCTCAAAGTATGTCTTGCCCTTTCAGTCTATAAGATGCAGTGCAACGGTGGTGCACAAATGCCAAACTTGTATAGTAAGTCACCGATGAGGTGGTAATGTTAGACCCTGTGTTGTAGCCTCGTGAGCTCAGAGCCTTTAGGCATGATATCTTTGTCTCTAAGCAAGGCCATGATAGGATTTCTCCAATCATATACCTATACACATAGCACTTTGGCAGGCTTTGACATTGATGCTGATGGGGTGGGTTGTTCCTCGTTAGAAAACTCTAGCATGAAGTTCTTGGCCTTTTACTTCTTCTTTAGCGAGGGCATCTGCTTGCTACTTTTCAGCCCTTGGAATACTTCAGATGGATATCCCTTTAAATGCAAGCTTCACCTTGCACACTTTGGCCAAATACTAGGTAATGTTCGAATGGCATGCTTGGAAGATCTTATCTACATGTCAACTGATAATCTAGGAGTTTGTTTTTACAACTACCCTGGTAGTGTCTAGGGCTCGTGCCTTTCAAAGGCCTAACAAGATGCATTTAGACTTAACCATGTTATTTATGGCTTTAAAATTTAACCTTACGAAGTACAAGTCCCTCTGGTCAGAGGGGGGAAATTATTACAATGTCGGTGCCTAGGCCAGAGGGCTGATAAACTCCGTTAGAATAAATAGTCTAGATACCTTCGTTGGGTGCTTCTGGGACCAGATGGCTAGAGGAGTCCATTCTACGACAAAGTATATTATTACTTGGTACTTAATCATGGTGCAAGTGGTAAATTCTATACCGAAGAGGGCCAGTTCAATTTCCCACTTCTCCACTCTTCTCGTGGAATCCTTATGATGAAGCATGCTTCCAAGGGGGTATGATATTGGCATAATAATATTGTGTGGAGAAAATAATATTGAAGCTTCCTCAAAGTCATGACGAGTGAGTGTGCATTTTTTGAGCTTTATGTACCTTGTTTTGGCCACAGACTAAGAGATAAAGTACACTAGCCTTTGCACCAACTTTCATTCGATGTTTGCTTCACGAATCAGCATGACACTAACGATGAAGGTTGTCGCTACGTGGTACAACAACAACCTCTCTTCTGGAAGGGGGTGATGAGGGTAGCCAAGTTAGTGAGGTATGCTTTGATGTCGTAAAAACTCTTCTAGCATTTAGGCATCCATGCAAAATCTTTGGAGCCCTTTAGCTCTTTAAAGATTGGTAGGCCCCACTCGATAGAGCGGGTGAGAAACCTTCTTAGAGCTATGAGGTGACCTATGAGCTTCTAAAGCTATTTTAAATTTTGGGCTAGTGTCATGTGGTGCAATTTAGTAATCTAGTTAGAGCTAGCTTCGATACCTCAACTTAAAACCAAGTACCCTAACAACTTGCTAGCTTGTGCCTTGAAGACACATTTTCTGGATTTATCCAAATTCCTACCCTTCACAAGCTATCGAAGGTCTCAACTATATCCTTACTATGTACACCCTTTTTAAAACTTTTTTATTATAATGTCGTTCATATAGGCTTCGATATTCCTTCTTAATTGATGGGCTAGGGGCTTCAAAATTAATCTAGAGAAGGTTGCCCTAGTATTTCTTAAGCCGAAAGGCATTCATACATGGCAATATACTTAGGAGTGACAAAGATGGTCTTTTCCTCATCCTCAAGCCTAAGCCACACTTGGTAGTACTCAGAGTATGCGTCGAGACTCAGAGTATGCGTCGAGGAAGCTTAGTAGCCCAGAGCCAACGATGGAGTTGATGAGCTGATCAATGCAAGGCATAAGGTACGTACGGGTCATGGGGGCATGCTTTTTTCAAGGAGGTGAAGTCAATATACATGCACCATTTGTCAGTGTTCTTCTTTTTACAAATACAAGATTCGACAACCACTCCATATGGTTGACTTACCATATGACTTTGGTGCAAAATAACTTATCTACCTCGATCTTGGCTAGACTCACTTGTTCTACCAATAACTTATACAACCCCTAGCATATGGGCCTCACTTAGGGTTTCACCAGGAGGAGTTCCAAATGAAGCTTCGATCAACCTCGAGAATTTCCTCGTCCGTCCATGCTAAGATGTCGAGGTTGCTTCCAAAATGTATAGGATACTTGAGGCCCCCTTCAATGAGTACCTTTGTGTTGACTTCTCCATCTGGATGAGGCTTGACTACGGGCCCTCGAGTAGCTTCTAGAAGATGGCTAGCTTCTCTAGGGTGGGACTGCATAGAGTGCACTTGGTGGGCTTCGAATTGCACAACTCCACATGATGCTTTGGTCACCTATGTGGCGCCCCGATTTATCGAAATCGGAACACTATTGAATTTCCATAGAAAAACAATAATAACAAGAGGTTCATCAGGCGACATAGTACATAAGGGCAATCATTCGTGGTTCGCAGACCACATTATTACACAAGTGTAAAATTAAAAGAAACTATGAAAATAAACTGCATGATGAACGCCTTCTTCAGGATCGTTTTCTTGACTAGGTCGCTACTCCAGACCATCTTCCTCGTAGTAGGCATCCTCTGAATTGTGTGTCCAACGGGTATGAGTACAAAAAGTACTCAACAAGCCACCGCAAATGCAAGTAATAATGCAAGATAATAACAAAGGAAGGATAATGACTAAAAGTGCGGAAAAGTACATTTTCAGTTATTGCATTTAGTGTAGTCAAATTTTATCATGCGGAATAATAAACATGAACATCAATAATACCATCTAACTCGAGGAGTACGTTTTCCCTCCTCGTGCAACAATCCTTACATGTCAAACCATCATGCACATACATATTAAAAGTAAACTAACTGTGGGATGTCACGCAACCTGCCCTTGACCGTGGGCTCGGCTTTTTGAAAAGATTTATGACTCTGATCAGAGATGTACTACTGTACCCACAAGGCACGCACTCATCCCAAACACCAAGGTGTAACGAGATGACCCATACCACGGGAACTCGTGCCAAAACCTCAGCATGAAATGCTCCAAGCGATAACCACCCGCTCTAGGTTTCGCCGGCGCGCCGGGCCGCATCCCGGCTAACATCGCACCCCGTTTTGCGCCACGTCAGTACAAGCCACCCGCAGGTGCTGCTTGACCCATCTCCAAGTGGTGGCCTCAGTTTGGAACACTTCATACCTTAGTTAGGACTTACCCATTAGACTTGTGGTTAGTATGGAAGTGTATTGCAATGGATCCCGCAGACCGGTTCATATAGTGCCCCGGGTGCTACCGACCAATGCCCTAGCTTGCACCCGGAACCCACCATGCATTCACTCACAACCACAACTCATCACCGACAGAATTCCAAGGATAAGAATAACGGAGATCATATAATAGATTCCAATCGCTACAACTCATTTTTAATCCTATAGCAATCGTGTCGATACATTGGACACTAACTAATAATACTAATCATTTGGTGACAAGGAGGTTAGGCGAGATAGCATGGCTTGGGTTGCACATCAAGGTCGGGGGATCCTAAATAAATATATTGTAAGGGTTCCATTTGACTAATGCATGTATATCCTATGTGTTTTAGCGATAGTTTAATAAAACATGGGTTCAATATGCTCAAAAGTGTTGTTTGGTGACTTGCCTTGTTCAGCGAAAGGAGAGGGAGGAACTTCGGGAAAATATTCCGGCTCCTCGGTAGCGTCGTAGTCTTCTCGATATAAATAAAATAAATATAACATTCAATTAAACAATCCCAAAATCACACAACAAGCACATAGGTTTTTATTGGGTTAATTTAAGGAAAATGAAGTTGTTAAGTTTCTGAAATTCATTTTATGAATATTTTAAAATGAACTATAATAAAATGTTGTCCTTTATAAAAGAGATAATAATGTGAACAATTTTATTTTAAGTTTTCTAACTAATTTTAAAATAAGAGCTTAAGAGAAAATTTAGTGGTTTCATTAAATTAACAGGAAATGAATAAATATAAATTTTGATGAAATTTAAATAATTAAATTTGTAACTTATTCTAAGGGCATTTGAATACTTTATTAAATGAGGATGAAATATTCAAAGTAAGCATACTGTTTTTATTGCATTAACATGTAGAGAATAAAATTAAAAATTTTCTGGAATTAAAATGGTAATTTTTGGAGTTCAAATGCGCCAGATATGAATTTTAGAAGTTTAAAACCATTTCTAAAATTTAAATTAAATCCCAAAACAGTCTCGGGTCCACGGTGAGCCAGGCTCATGGTGAACCCCTGTGCGCGTGGTCCGGCCTAATCTAGACCGTTGGATCTAGATCCAACGCGCGAGGGCGAGGCGGGGCGTTTAAGTTGACGTGGACGGCTGGGATTAAAACGTGGAAGCGGTACGCGATGGACGATCCAGATTAAATGTGGGTTTTAAAAACTAACGGACGCACGGGATTAAAACGTACCGCTTCGATCAGATCCAACGGTGAGGATTAAATCGCGCACGTGGTAATACCGGTGTCGTCCGATCGCAATCGCACGGCCGTGATTAGATCCGACACGGCACGGGTACTCAGCCCGTGCCGGTCGTCTTCTCCGGTGACGGCGAGCGGGCCAGAGGCCACGGCGAGCGACGGAGGTCCTAGCTAGGCCTAGAAATGGAAAGAGGACGCCTAGGGGATCACAGGGGTACCTTAGGCGAGGCGAGAGGTCGACGGGGTGCGGCCGACGACGAGGGTAGACGGCGAGGTGGTTCGGGTCCTGGTCGGCGACGGCGATCCGGCGAGGTTCGGTGTCGACGGAGGGGTGGCCGAGGTTGGCGAGGTCCTGGCGGTCACGAAGGTGCAGTCGTCTAGGGCGGAGGAGGTCACCGGCGATGGTGAGCGGTGACCGGAGTATGGGCGGTGGTGTGGCGCCAAAAACCAAAGCGTGGGCGTTCTCATCATTCTCGCAGCGAGTTAACATGTGGGCTGAGCGCGGCGGTGGTCGGGGGGTTTAAATAGGGATACCGGTGAGGGCAGGGAGGGCGCAATCGGGGGAGGCCGTGAGTAAACGCCGGCGAGGCGGTTTCACTGCATGCGGGCGACAGCGGGATGATTACGTGTGAAATTAAGAGGGGAAACGGTCGGCGCGATGCGGGGGATTCAATGCCGGCGATAAATGGAGGGGAGGGGGCCGGCGACGAGTGAATCGCGGAGGCTTTGATTTGGCCGGCGAGGTTTGGGGGCGATGGCGCGAGGTGGACGACGGTCCTGACAGGCGGGGGCCACCGGCCAGTGGGCGAGGGGCGAGGGTGAGGCAACGGGACGCGACCGACAGGTGGGGCCGAGGTGTCGGGCGCGCGAATAATGGGCTGGGCCGGCCGGGAGAGAGAGAAAGGGAGGGGGAGGCCCGTTACTGTTCTAAATTCTTTTCTGAATAAAAATAATTACAGAAAATGGATTAAAATATTTCAGCTACTTCCAAGGTTGATAAAAATTTGTAAAAATTCTCAAAAATATATCTTGGCCTTGGGATCATATACAAAAGTTTCTAGCCTCTGGTTTGGGCATTTACTCTAGGTTCTAGTTCAAAAAGGTTAAGGAGGGCATTAAAGGTATTTCTAAAATAAATAATTCCAGGAAAATTGGTTAAATAATATTTTTATTTCTTTGGAAATTTGGGGTGTTACAACCTAGCACGGAGAGACTCCCCTATGTGGAAAACTTCATGCAGATGTAGTTGTGGTGAACCATGGCCCTGAACTATATGCGTAGGGGGCATCCATGATGTCAAAGATGACTTCCTCTGCTCATATGAAGTTGGCTTTGTCGAAGGTCACTTGAAGACCAATCTGGCCTATGACTTTGAGGGGTGTCCTGTTGAACCCTTGAAGAGGCCTCACAATAAGGAGGAGATGGCCCCTCAGGAGCATAGTTGGTTGAAGGCATGAATGAAGATGATGTCAGCAGAGCTCCCTCCATCGATGAGGATGCAACACACTTTGGTGCCAGCTACATCGGTAGTGATGACGAGGGAGTTGGCGTGAGGGAACTTAATCCCCACAACATCTTCAACTATGAAGGTGATGGGCACATGAGCCTAGTCTAGCATTGGGGAGGCTGATGCCGAAGTCCCAATATGCCCTATCTCATGGGCATAGTCATGTTGCTGATGCTTTGAGAGGTTCCCAATGGATCCCTCTTTAGAGATAGGGAGCACAATCCTCTTCATGGTCTCCATAACATTATTTACCTTAGGTGGAGGCATCACATTAACATTTGGCGGATTAGCGTGTGCTTCAGCTTACTCGACGCACCGTATGACGTCTACTCAAGGTAGTCTCCTCGCAAAGGTAATATAGCTTTGCAAGAGTCTGTATTATGGCTCCGGTTCATGCCATGGATGTTGCATAAGAAATGATGTCCTAGGATGCGGCCTCATAGGAGGCCTCACCTTGCTCCCTCTGCCTTGGCCTTGGCCCTATTAGAGCTTCACGGGCTTGGGCTCAACGATTGTTAGTACTTCGCTATGGAAGTGCTTTATGATTCTTCTTGATTTTGGAGCTCTAGGCTCTCCATACACTAGCTTCGGGGGGCTTGGGGCCCCTGCTTCTGGGACTTGCACTTGGGCGATGGTGGCACTTCGTCGGAGCTACCCTTCCTCAGAATGGGCATGCTACTCAAAGTATTTCATAAGCTAGGCAACCAAAGATATGGGCTTCCCGTGAAGCTTGTCGAGGAGGTCTGAGTAGGTGATGCCTTCGAAAGCCCCTTTATTTGTGACTTCGAGTAGGTGAAGTGTTGAGAAATTGTGGAGGGTTTCAACGGGTTGTTGTTTCATTTGGAACAGGCTCCCGTTGGACGCAATTCGGCTTGAGGGACTAGAACCATCTAAGGGCTATGCCCTTGAGGGCTAAGGGGAAGCATTTAACTATCATATTTGTAGGACCGAAACGGGTGACTAGAGGAGGGGTGAATAGGTGCCTCAACAAATTCTTTCGGATTGATGGCATTTTCTAAACACCCAATGCACCTCTAAAGGAACAAGTGGAAGCAATTAAACTTTCATAGCAAAATCTTAGAAAAAGATAGTGCTATCGCTCTCCTATCAAATATTATATGATGTGATAGTCTAAGAGATCACAAGAACTGAAAATAATCTAGCCTTCAAAACCAACCAATGTCTAGATTAAAAAGGCATCCGTACAAAGCACACAAGGCAGATTAAAGAACTACTCACAATTAAGATGATATATCACTGAGCATTTTGACAGAACATAGATATTTCATCAACAGCATGGGAAACATCCATAATTCACAGATAGTTCAACAGGAATGAGAAAGCACAATATTTAACGCATTTAATTAGACAAAATAAATATAGGAAATATACAACGCTCTCAGATATATCAAAGATTATTCATAGTGCGGTCTGAATATAACATGTTCACGTATATTGACCTAAACAAAGGATAATCAACAAAGATAATTGTATGAGAATCGAGGAAAAATAATATTGTGCGCAATAGCATCTTCCAGCAGTACGCTTGCAAGCACTGTGCTCGCAGTCGCTCCTGTGCGCACTCCGCCTCCTCATCCACTCCGCCTCTTCACACAACTAAGTGCGCCTTGAAGCACTCCCTTTGCGCTGGGCCTCGCTGTCCATGTCCCGAGCGCTAACGGCCTCGAGCCGTATGCCTCCAAAATGTGCACATGAACTCCTCAAGAAAACCACATCAAAAATCGATGCGCCTTGCGATGCACTGCTAAGATCCTCGAGCGATGTGTGCGTGTGCTGGAACCAACTCCTGAGCGGGAGTTGTACACCCAAGAAAACCAGCCGAGGAATCCAAGAGAAAAAACGACACAAGCGTGCTATGCGACACTGTAGCTCTAGTGGCAATTCCAAGAGCAGTGGAGATAAACAGAGAAGGCAGAAAGAGATTTGTCTGAGAATTAGTAAAGTGAACTCTGATTTTTGAAATGGATTGAGTTGGTAGAAACCTTAGGACTATAAGGCCTTTTATAGGAAGTTTAAAAACTAGAAAAGACCTAAATACCCCTAGGGTATTTTACCCATAGACTTGAAAATACAGACGTGGGCCCAACATGAAAAATAGTAAAATCCTATCTAAAAGTAGTTGTCCTGACACGGAGCTTTCATAGCGACTATGGATTCACTTCAGGACTCTTGATCTCGATCCGACGGTTTTTTGCCGAAACCGACAAAGCCCTCCATATCTTCGACACATGTCACCAATCCGTGAACTCGACCGCCAGCAAGTCTCTCCCGCACTCAATCCCTCGAGCCGCCTCATCACTTGCACTGCCCTCCCTTTTGCTTGACTTGGTCAACACACTATCTCAATCATCTGTCTGTCCATGTCTTGCTTCATCTCCACGTGTATGCTTGAGATCTTCCTCAACTTCACCCGACCTTTTTGATCGTCTAGCATCAAGCTCCTTGCTTAACCCTGATCACTCGTCATTGACAGTTGACTCGCATCTCAACCCTGCATACAATAAGACAAGTAAAACATTAATCTCCATACAAAACATACACTAATCCCTTCGGTGAACTCAAACGGGCAATCATAAGTCCAAACCTTGAACCAAACAAACTTGTCAATCACTCATCACTAAGATAAAACCATGAGGAGCCATGTTGAAGAACATGGGCCTCATGGCTCCAGATGTGATGAGTGATTGTCAACAGAAGTCAAAGAGGACATGAAGAGAAGAGAAGACCTACTGTGTCTAGGCCGCATGTGACTCTGGTACACGGGCAGCGAGCGACTGTCGGGCAGAGGAGCTGCGAAGTCGGGCTGGCCCAATCCGAGTACATGGGCTAGGAGCAGCAGAGGATCCACTGGTCTGTTGACCGGGATTGACTCAGGTACACGGGCGGCGAGCGATTGCTGGGTTGAGGGAGCTGCGGAATCGGGCCAGCCCAATCCGAGTACTCGGTGCGAAGACGGTGGATGCTTTGTTAGTTTTGGTGCAAAACTAACGACCGCTGTTCTCGGATCTGACCGTTCTGAGGCGAAGCCGTAGCTGCTATGAAAGCTCCGCATCAGGAGAATTTATCTTTATTTAGGTTTTTACTATTTACCTTTAGGCCCATAGTCTGTTAGTCAAGTCTATAAAAAACCCTAAGGGCATTTCGGTCTTTTCCATTTTTATTTCAGCATTTGTAAAAATCCTAGGGGTATTTTTGATTTTTCCGATTTATTGGGATACCTATAAAAAGGCCCCAATACCTAGGGTTAGGGTTGCCCATTTTTGAAAAACACTTTCCCAACTTCAGAAATTGTGGGTCACTTTTTTCCTGAGTTCTTTTCATCTCCGTCGCCAGTGTTTTTCTTCTGATCTGAAATCATCGCCGCCGCATTTCACTTCGGGCGAAGCTTTCTCCGGCCGTTTGTTTAATTGGCAGCTAGCGCTAGCCACATGTAGCAGCAGCTAAGCAGCGCAGTTAGCTAGCAGCTACGTGCAGCGGCTAGGCAGCAGCTAGCGCAGCAGCACCTAGTCTAGCGGCTAGCCCCAATGCCCCTACGCGCAGTCTAGCGACAGCAAGCAGCGGTGCACGACAGGCGAGGCTCGCACAGTAGCGCCTAGGCTCGGTGGCGTAGCAGGCGCATCTTGCTAGCGCACGACAGAAGTCTACAGCAAGCTCGGCGTGGTCTTGTTGATGCGAGGGCACGGGTCCCGAGGAACTACAGAAGGGCATTCGCACTGTAGCTCCTAGAAGTTTCCGTCACGAACAGGAACCGACTGAAGGTTAGTACTAATCTCTTTTCTCGGTCTACATGGAATACATCATTTTATTTCTGAATGGTCCATGATTTATTCACTTGATCAGTAGTTTATGGTTAGATTGGATCATGAATACTCACTAATGTACTTTAGAGCATTGTTATTGTCCGCATTTATCTTGTTATTTTAAAAGCGATAAATGTTATGCTTGATCATGTTCATCAATAGCTTGTGAATGATAGATCTCTTTATGTGCGTGATGAATTATCTGAGATTTAGTGAAATCTTTGTGGTGATGTTATTGTTTGTGTGAATGACTTTAATACGCCTTTGAACACTGTGGTGGTGTCTTTTCATCTAGGACACTGGTCGTTTTTAGGCTAGATTATTTTTGGTACTGTTGATCTGTTTACTTCTCGCTGTTAGTCAGTTGAGGTGTGTTGGGTGTTGGGAGCAGGCCATTGATTCGAAAGAATTTTTTAGGCGCCCATTCACCCCCCCCCCCCTCTACTCGCTACTTTCGGTCCTACAAGTGGCATCAGAGCCTGGTTAGGGTTTTTCCATACCTTAACCGGTTCTAACCCTAGGTAATGATCATGACTTCTTCTGGAAAGGTCCCATCCCTGGAAGTTGTTGGCTATACTATTGGAAGACTCGCATGTGAGCCTATCTCATGAGTCAGAGCTCGGACATTTGGGACGTTTGTGTTCACGCTACTTTTACCATATTGTCTGTTGCTGAGCGAACATCTCCCGAGATAATCACACAGCATCAGAACAACAACAAAGCGGTGAACATTTTGTTTTCTGGTTTAGGTTCCACTGAGTTTGAGCATGTGAGCTATCTTAGCACTGCTAGAGAGATCTGGGCTACCCTCTAGGCACACCATGAGGGGACAGCCCAGGTCAAGGCTCGGCTCTATAGACCTACCGGCGTGAATATGAAAATTTCACATAGAAGCCGGGTGAATCTGTTGAAGCCTTGTTTGGTCGTTTTCAATCGATCATCAACAAACTTCAGGCCAACAAGGCCAAGGGAGTTCAGCTGGTCTCAGATCATGAGCAGGCGCTCAAGGTTCTTCATACCTTGGACCCTAAGATCTGGGAGATCAAGGTATCCTCTATCATTGAGAGCACCTCTTATGATACCTTGACAATTTTAGAGTTGTTCAGCAAGCTCAAGGCCACAGAGGTTGATATCTAGTTGAGATCAAATCTCACTAGCTCTGGATCAAAAACCCTGGCCCTTGCGACACCTTCTGCTGACTCCTCTTCTGAGAGTTGTGTTGGGTTCTCCATAATGTCTATCACTGAGGACCAGCTTGAGTCTCTAGGAGATGATGATTTGTGCATGTTTAACAACCGGGTGCGTCGTGTCTATGATAAGCGAATGTTAAAAAGACATGGCACAAAATCTGGATGCTTTGAGTGTGGTGATCTAGGTCACTTCATCGCCGACTGCCCCAAGCGCAATGGTCACAAGAAGAGTACCGGTGGTGGCTGCTACGACTCTGGCAAGCACGACGGCTCCTCCTTTACAAAGGGAAAGCCCAAGACAAGATTCTTCCATAAGGCCCTAAAGGACTACCGGCGTGATAACAAGAAGAGAGACAAGGCCTTCTTCGCCGAGATGGAGATAAGCTACTCCAAGCGGTCTTCGTCTTCTTCCTCTTCATCAGGATCAAGCGATGAGGAGATCGTGATCAGGAAGGGAAGGACAAGTCGAAGAGCCGCTCGCATCGCCGCCGAAGATCCCGCAAGAGCTTCTTCTTAATGGCTCTTGGGGATAAGGAAGAGAAGGGCTCCCCCGACAACTCCGACGATGACGATGATGAAAAGGTATCCTCCTATGAACAAGAAGTCATTGATTTACTTGAAGAGAACCGTCAGGAGTTGAGGTATCAGGAGAAACTGCTTAGAGGGGCTAAGAAGAGGATAGATGAGCTTGAGAGTGAGCTTGTCGTGGCTAACGGCAGGATTGAGAGTCTATCTTCTTCCCCTTGCTTGGGTGGTAGGAGTGAATGCCCAAACTGTGAGGTGTTACTATGTGACCTGACGACTCTGAAGTCCAGGTACACAAAGAGGGTAGAAGAGAGGGACGCTTTGGCCACTGAGCTTGAGAGCGCTCAGGTGGAGCTGAAAGATGCTCATGCCATTGTCGTTGTTTCCTGTGTTGACTGCCCATCCCACCTAGCTAGTTTAGCTGAGCTGAGAGCCAAGAGTGATGGGCAGTTGGGCGAGTTGGAGAGAGTCAGAGCTGAGCTGGAGCAGACTAGGCTAGAGCTTGAGACATTGTCAGTTCCACCCACTGTTTGTGAGAACTACTTGTCTCTTAGATTGGAGTTGATCAAGCTGAAAGCTAAGAAGTATGTCCAAGTTGATAGAGAGTGTGAGATCTGCTTGTCTCAGGTGGAGGTGCTAGCTTCCTTGAGAGAGGATCTAGCTGATGCTCAGAATGAGAACTTTTACCTCTGTCAGATCCTGAGTTGGGTGAGTGCTAGAGAGCCACAACTCGGCATGATGATCCAGCAGTTCAAGAGGCAGGATGGGTTTGGGGTAGGTTACACCTATACCAAGGATGATTTTGAGAGTGCCATTAGCCGGGTAGTGGAGTGGAGTAAGATGACTCCTGAACAGAGATCCCAAGACTCACTCCACTGAGTCTTTCTAGGCTAGTCAACCCAAGGATGGAGTGTTCCAAGAACAACCTAAAGCTCCACCCAAGAAGCCCATCTAGGTCCTAAAGCCCAATTATCTCCACACTTCTCTATACTCTCTACCTGGACCCTCTCACACCAAAGTGTCTACACCCAACACCACCAAGCCCAAGAACCCCAAGCCTCAACCACATCCCAAGAAGCCTACCTATCACTGTGAGTTTTGTCAGAGAGACGGGCATCTTGAGGAGTTTGCTTCAGGAGGAAGCGGGTTGAGAGAGCAGAGAGAGCTCGTGGTGGGCAGGAGCAGTTCTAACAATAGGGTGGTAGACAGAGAGTCCCTCGACGCGGGGAGAGGCTAGAGTCCAGGCCAGCGTCGTGTAGGTGGTGGTAGAGGAGACAGCTTTCATGCCCGTGCTCCTGAGGGTGGTGTTCGCTCCGGCAGAGCTCCAGGTCGTTCTGGATACGGCTTTAGACCTCGTGGCTGAGACTTTAGGCAGAACCGAGGACCGTGCTTTGAGCCGCGCTTTGGTCCAAACTCTTATGACTCTTTCCGCTTTCCTTCCTTTGAGCAGATGGCTCGACACTGGTTTAGCTCTTTTGCTAAACCTGGTGCCGGACCATTTGCTCCCACTTACGACCACTGATCGTGCAGGATCAAAGACTGGAGGACATGTGGATCATGGATTCAGGATGCTCTTGCCACATGACGGGACATCGCAGATGGTTCTCCAGCCTCACTTCCCCGAGCTCCAAGGAGTACATCACTTTCGGGAACAGTGGTCAAGGGAAAGTACACGGCATTGGCTCAATTCGCATCTCTGATCATTTCTCTTTGAAGAATGTTGCTTTGGTTGGAAATTTGAATTTAAGTTTGATCTCTGTTTCGCAACTTCTTGAGGATGGTCTGGAGGTTCGATTTAATAAGTGCATGTCTTCTGTTGTTGATTCTAGAGAATCTTTGGTTTGCCAGATCTTACCTTTTAGTAAGGTTTTTCAGATTGATTTCTCTAGTTCTTTGGCCCTTCTCGTTGTTTGATTGTTGGATCCTCCTCTGAGATCTGGAAGTAGCATAGGAGGTTAGGCCATTTGAGCTTTGATCTGCTAGTCAGATTGAGCTCTATGGACCTTATCCGAGGATTGCCCAAGCTTAAGATGGAGAAGGATCTAGTTTGTCATCCCCGTCGTCATGGGAAAATGGTTGCCGCTTCTCACGCACCTGTGACTTAGGTGATGACTTCGTACTCGGAGAGCTATTACACATGGACACTGTTGGTCCAGCTCGAGTACGCTCAATCGGTGGGAAGTGGTACACGCTTGTGATAGTTGATGATTTTTCTCGATTCTCATGGATTTTCTTTTTGGAGTCTAAGGATGAGACTTTTTAGTTTGTTCATGACCTGATTTTGAAGCTGAAGAACGAGAACAATGGTCGAATGCGAGCAATTCGCTCTGACGATGGCTCAGAGTTCAAGAACTCTTAGTTCGTCAGCTTCTGCAGTGATCAGGGTCTTGATCATCAGTTTTCTGCCCCTTACACTCCCCCACAGAATGGCGTTGTGGAACGAAAGAACCGCACGCTGGTCGAGATGGCCAGGATGATGCTCGATGAACATAGGACTCCTAGGCTCTTTTGGGATGAAGCCATGAACACGGCTTGCTATCTGGCCAACCGCATTTTTCTTAGAGCTTACTTAGTAAGACATCATATGAGTTGCGGTTTGGTAGACAGCCCAAGGTGAGTCACTTGCGAGCGTTTGGTTGCAAGTGCTTTGTGCTCAAGAAGGGAGGGCATTTGGACAAGTTTGAGTCTCGTTGCTAGGATGGAGTCTTTCTTGGTTATGCTTTGCATTCTCGAGGCTTCCGTGTTTGGAACGTCAACTCCCAGCAGCTTTTCAAGACTTGTAAGGTTTCTTTTGATGAGTCCATGCCTTCACTGACTCCTTATTTTGAGCTTTCTGGAGATGATGAGCTTGGAGAGTCCATCTTCGAGGAAGATGATGACGCTCCTGCTGTTGATGAGGGTGGGCCTTCTGCACAGCCTATAGACCTCACACCTTCTGAGACTTCGACTGAGGACGAGGACGGATCTCTGATCACTTCTTCCACTTCAATCGAGCCCCCTCAGTCGAGTACAGAGGTGCTAGCTGCTGACTCCGGTGAGGTGACTTTAGATCACCTAGGATCCCGAGCAGTTCAGCGTGATCACCCCTCAGAGCTCATCATCGGTGATCTTAGTGAGAGAACTTTGCGCTTTTCTGTTGACTCGCTTGCTGTGTTTGCTGAGTTTGCGTTTGTTGCATCTTGTGAGCCTAGAGATGTTTCTCATGCTCTTTCTGATTCGAATTGGATAGATGCCATGTAAGAAGAGCTTGAGAATTTTGTCCGCAATCGGGTTTGGACACTGGTTGAGCTGCCACCTGGATGCAACCCCATAGGCACCAAGTGGGTGTTCAAGAACAAGCAAGGTGAAGATGGGGTTGTGGTGCGCAACAAAGCTCGACTAGTTGCCCAGAGCTTTTGCCAGAAAGAAGGTATTGATTTTGAGGAGACCTTCACCCCTATTGCCCGTCTTGAGTCCATTCGTATTCTCTTGGCATTTGCTGTTTTAAAGGTTTTAAACTTTTTCAAATGGATGTCAAGAGTGCTTTTCTGAACGGGTACATAGAGGAGGAGGTTTATGTTAGGCAGCCCCCAGTTTTGAGAACCCTAAGTTTTGTCGACATGTTTTTAAGCTACAGAAAGCTTTATATGGTCTGAAGCAAGCCCCTAGGGCTTGGTATGACCGGTTGAAGCAGTTTTTGTTGGGGAAGGGTTTTGTGATGGGTTCTATGGACAAACTCTTTTCTTGCTCAAAGATGGCTCAGACTTCTTGATTGCTCAGATTTACGTGGATGATATTATTTTTTGGTGGTTCTACTAATGTGCTTGGGTCCATGTTTTATGAGTAGATGCATAGTGAGTTTGAGATGAGCCTCATGGGTGAGATCAAGTATTTCCTAGGGCTCTAGATCAAGCAGACCAAGGACGGCATCTTCATCCACCAAATTCGACTTTGGTGGAGAGCTGAAGCCTTAGATGACCCCAATGGGTACATCTGGGGGCCTGGACAAGGACGAGAGTGGCGTCAAGGTCAATGAGAGAGAGCATCGAGGGATGATCGGATCGCTGCTGTACTTGATGGCAACTAGGCTAGACATTCAGTTTGCTGTGGGACTGTGCGTGCGCTTCCAGTCTTCACCACGCGCGTCTCATCGGCAAACTGTCAAGCGCTATTTTTAGGTACCTTACCTATGCGCCTGATCTAGGTCTTTATTATTCAGCATCATCGTCTCTTGATTTATCTAGCTTTTCCGACGCTGACTTTAGTGGGTGTCGGCTGGATTGCAAGTCGACTTCGGGTACTTGCCAGTTTCTCGGTTCCTCGCTTGTTTCTTGGTCTTCTCGAAAGTAGTCTAGAGTTGAGCTTTCTACCACTGAGGCTGAGTATGTAGCTGCTGCTAGCTGCTGCTCACTAGTTGGTTTGGATGATTTCTACATTGAGAAATTTTGGGTTGTTCTTCCCTGCCAGAGTACCTTTGTTCTATGACAGTACCAACACGATTAGTGTAGAGAAAACCCATGTCTTCATTCAAAAACCAAACACATTGATGTGCGCTTTAACTTTCTGAGGGATCAATATGAGAAAGGTGCCATTGACCTTGTTCATGTTGATACCCATCATCAGTTGGCTGACATTTTCACCAAACCCCTAAATCAGTCTACTTTTGAGCGTTTGCGAGGGGATTTGGGAGTTGTGTATCCTTTTTAGGATATTTTGAGTCAGTTTTCTTTCTTCTTACTCTTTTCTTGAGTCTTTTTGTGTGTGTTCATATCATGCATATTCACATATCACACTTTGAGCCTTCTTCTGTTATATGATTGATCTGCTTTTGATTAACTGTCGATGATCATGCTTTGCTTCAGTTCACATGATATGTCTCATATCTATCATGTGCATGGCTTTTATGCTTTAAAATTGAAAAATGATCACCATTGCTTCTGGTAACTAGCATGTGTAGGTTGAATGCTTTTGCTATCTTTTACATGCATGGTAGCTAGTTCCTTACTTAGATGCATATATGCAACTTGGACATCTATATGCTTTAACATGGAAAATGTGCTATAAAAATGATAAAAATCAGAAAAATGAAAATCCATGCCTTTTTATGCTTAATTTGAAAAGATTCAGGTGGGTTTGCTTTGTCACATTGCATTGTTCTGGACTACTTACCATAGCACTTTGGTATGAAATAGGACAGTGTAATGTATGCCAAGACCAATGTCTTAAGCTTCTGATGGTCCAGTTCTGTCCTAGTCTTGACTTGGTCGGTTAGCATAAGGTTGACATGCAAATAACCCTTGGCAAAAAAATGAAAAAGGAAAAAAAAGCCTGAAATTTAAAAGGATAACAAGTTTGCTGAAGCTTTTTGTTCTGGACAATGCTTATCTTGGTAGATATCAGTTAGCTTTTTGCATCTCATGCTTTGCCTTGCTTGTCGACTAGAAAATGCAGTGATGCTTTTGTGTTGCAAAAATTGAAAATGCATGCCAATGACTTTCTTTAGATATCATTTGCTGCACTGATCATGCCATGTGTCTTAGATAGTATGTCTTTTGCTATACCTGCTAGATGTTGTAATTGCAGTCAATCATATCTGAGAAGCATGCTTTCTACACTCCACCTGCACTCTAGTTGCATTCATTGCATATTTTGATGGGGAGTTGCATTTCAGGGGGAGTTTGAGTCTGTGTCTTTTTAGAGTGCATTTTAGTCTCGCTTGATGAGTCCAATTGTCAACAAGGGGGAGAAATTTTGGGTTACTCGATCTCTTAGAAGAGTTTAGGGGGAGTTTTTGGCTTTCTCTGGGATTTGTTTCAGGGAGAATTTTTGTGTCCTGTTTACCCTTACTCTTTGGACATCCTTGTTGATAATTCTGAGATTCCACTCGTTTTTGAGTCTTTATTTTTGGTTAATCATAATGACCGTTTTTCTTGCTTCTGTTCGGCTTTTGGTCATTAGGGTTAAACTTTTATTTTATTTTCTTCTTTCTGTCTTCTTGTGTTTTTGTGTACGTGTTTCCACATGTGTTTGCAGGTTCTAAAGTGCTGATGAAGAGAAGTGTTGACAATGCACTCAACAAGGGGGAGATTGAGGAGCCATGTTAAAGAACATGGGTCTCATGGCTCTAGATGTGATGAGTGATTGTCAACGGAAGTCAAAGAGCACATGAAGAGAAGAGAAGATATGTTGTGTCTGGGCCGCATGTGACTCAGGTACACTGGAAGCGAGCGACTGTCGGGCAGAGGGGTCGTGAAGTCGGGCTGGCCCAATCCGAGTACATGGGCTAGGAGCAGCAGAGGATCCACTAGTTATTGACCGGGATTGACTCAGGTACACGGGAGGCGAGCGATTGCCGGGCTAAGGGAGCTGCGGAATCGAGCTGGCTCAATCTGAGTACCCGGAGCGAAGACGGTGGACGCTTTTCAGTTTTGGCACAAAACTAACGACCGCTGATCTCGGATCTGACGTTCTGAGGCGAAGCCATAGCTACTATGAAAGCTATGCATCAGGATACGTTATCTTTATTTAGGTTTTTACTATTTTGCCTTTAGGCCCACAGTCTATCAGTTGAGTCTGTAAAAAACCCTAAGGGCATTTCATTATTTTCTATTTTTATTTCAGCGTCTGTAAAAACCCTAGGGGTATTTTTGATTTTTCCTATTTATTAGGCTGCTTATAAAAAGGCCGCAATACCTAGGGTTAGGGTTGCCCAGTTTTTGAAAACACTTTCCCAATTTAAGAAATCGTGGGTCACTTTTTTCCTGAGTTCTTTTCTTCTCCGCCGTCGGTGTTTTTCTTCTGCTTCTGAAATCGCCGCGCCGCATTTCGCTCTGGGCGAAAGCTTTCCTCCGGCCGTTTGTTTAATCGGCAGCTAGCGCTAGCCACATGCAGCAGCAGCTAGCGCAGCAGCACCTAGTCTAGCGGCTAGCCCCTACGCCCCTACGCGCAGTCTAGCAGTAGAAAGCAGTGGTGCACGGTAGGCGAGGCTCGCACAGCAGCGCCTAGGCTCGGTGGCAGGCATCTTGGTAGCGCGCGACAGAAGTCTACGACTAGCTTGGCGTGGTCTTGTTGATGCGAGGGCACGTGCCCCGAGGAACTGCAGAAGGGCATTCGCACTGTAGCTCCTAGAAGTTTCCGTCACGAACAGGAACCGACCGAAGGTTAGTACTAATCTATTTTCCTCGATCTACATGCAATACATCATTTTATTTCTGAATGGTCCATTATTTATTCACATGTATTTTAGAGCATTGTTATTGTTCGCATTTATCTTGTTATTTTAAAAAGCGATAAATGTTATGCTTGATCATGTTCATCAATAGCTTGTGAATGATAGATCTCTTTATGTGCGTGATGAATTATCTGTGATTTGGTGAAATCTTTGTGGAGATGCTATTTGTTGTGTGAATGACTTTAATACGCCTTTGAACACTGTGGTGGTGTCTTTTCATCTAGGACACTGGTCGTTTTTAGGCTAGATTATTTTTGGTACTGTTGATCTGTTTACTTCTCGCTGTTAGTCGGTTGAGGTGCATTGGGTGTTGGGAGCATGCCATTGATTCGAAAGAATTTTTTAGGCACCCATTCACCCCCCTCTTGTCGCTACTTTCGGTCCTACAAACCACAGTACAACTCCACTTGATTTCTCAATATCCCTTTTTCCTCTACTAGCCTCAATGGAGAGGGCATAGAAGTAGGTGAACTCATCGAGGCCTGAATCCCTAGAGGTCTTTGGCAACTTTGTAGCCTGGAACATCGGGTGGAAGCAAACTATTTGAAGGTCAGGGTGGAGCGATGACCTTTCGTTGAAAAAGTCATTTTGCCTCTGCTCTTCAGTTCCTGCTCATTGTGGTCACTTAGGGTGATGATGGTTGGCCTTGGAGCATATTTGGGGACCTCCGGGGCTAAAAGTTGTCTAGAGGGGGTGTGAATAGGTGATCTAAAAATTTCTTGTGAAAAACTTTTTGTTCATAAATTCCTAGGCCACAAAGTTTCATGTGGATCCTGAAAGTTCCGAGGTTCAAAGGTTTCGCGGATGTTCTAGGGGTCCAAAAGTTCTAGATTGATCCGAACATTCTAAGTAGACCAGAAATTTAGCAAACAGATATGAAATTTAATTTAGCTAACAATCTAAATGAATACAAGTATGCGCAAGGTTGTTAGATACAACTTTTACACAGTAACATGTTCAACAGGATAGCTAGCAAGTAGATCAGCCAATATAAAAAATATGAGCTAGCAAGAATGCAAAGAACACGATAAAACAATTATTTTTTGGAGTTCGGATCCACCAATCCTACATCTCTGTCGAGGGCTCTAAAAGGTCGGGCATCTTTCAATCCTTTTCCTCGCCAAGCCTTAACCGAAGTTAAGCTTGGATTTCTACTAGTTACATTGTTAAAGCCAGGGGGAGCTTGTATAAACTTCTCTACGCACACCACAATTGCTTTGGGTGCTCATGGATTGTTGGACCGGAAACGATGACCAGAGGGGGGTGACTGGGAGCTTTTAAAATTTCAAACTAAAAATACCCTTCTGTTTTAAATCTGTCTTCTGTGGAATAGGCTTCGAATACACCCTTCGAAGTCTTGTTCGGAGGTATTACACAGCTCTGAAACCAGGCTTCGCAAGGAGCAAAAGTTTGAAAGTCAAGAAGACTTCGCTCCACCCACAACATCACAAATTCAACTCTGCTAAGTCAGTGCAGGCTCCGCACACAGGGTGCCTTTGAGCAGACTTCGCACTTCACCCTTCGCAAGAGATGACTTCCCTCTAAGGACTTCGACCAGATACTCTGCACTAGCAACTAGTACTAGGCTTCGTATTTCGAAGGTCTGAATGCACACTGAACACACTGCACTGAGGACTCCGACAAGGAAGAAACCAGACTTCGACTTCAGACCACTTTGTGCTTTGCTAGTAAATGATGAGAGGTTACCTCAGTTTACACAGAGCGAACACACTGAAAATCACACTTCACATGGCCAGATCTCTCACACACCTCTCTAGAAGAGATCCAGTGCACAAACTCAACCCAAGAGAATATGGTGCGCAGAGAAATCAAAGCATGCAGTGCAACACAGAATACAAGTTCAAGCAGTTAAATAACAGAATCAAAACTTCATTACATGAACAGGGAACCAAAATGAACTCACAGACTGAATACAAGAGATGGCGGCTAGCACAGGAGTTCTACAATGGCTGCTCAAGTGTTATTTTGCCTAGCTAGCCTCTACTATTTATAGGCACTATTTAGCCCTGTGAATAGACTACTTTACCCCTAGGGTTTACACTAAGTTTGTCTCATCAGAATCTGGGGGTACAGATGGTAGTATACTTTATTTGGAGGCTTCTTTTGTTAGCTTCGTAGAGGAGACAGCATCAGCTTTTGTAGATCAGACACGATCAGCCTTTGCAGTTTTGGAGTCTTCTGAAGCCCCCTTCACACGCGAGGGGTGCGGTAGCTTCGGCGAGAAGCCTTGAGCATGACGGCCTTCGCTTCACCGAAGTCAGCCTTCGATATAGTGACGGTTTTGAACCGAAGCCGTCAAAGCCCTTGAGCCTTCGCGTCAACACGTCTGGAGTGGATCACCATGGCTTCGCAACTCCTCCTAGCTCGAACTCCGTCAGTCCATGTACCGAAGCCATGTATGGCCGAAGTACCTCAAGTCAGCCACACTCTGAAGCCCCACCTTCGGAGTACCACCCTTCGAAGTCCCTCCTTCATCCAAGGCCTCCGCATGAAGCATTCCATGAGCACTTCGTCGTAGTGTCTCTCCCCGAGCACACTCCTCGACGAACCTCATCCGGACCATTCCTTCGATGCACCTTGACTTCTGAGACCTCCATCGGGTAATCCTTTGAGTGCCTCGTCTCTGAGGACTTCTTCTTAGGGTACCTTCATCCAGAGCTACGCTCCACACTCTCTGCCTTCGCCTAGCGCACCTTGACCCGAGGACCAACTTCGACCCCTCGCAGCCTTCGTGACCGAGCTCCCCGCTCGCTAGGCATCAAGCCTCCTGCTGACCAAGGTTCACTTGTTGCGAACCGTCCGTCGCCTCTGAAGTCACATGCGCACCACAGAAAGACAAGTGTATCCAGTACCCCCGAGACCTCTCCGGGTAAACAACCTCCGGGCCACACTCCGGTGTACCGCCCAAAGTACCGAACCCTTCGGTACAACCAAGTCATCGTGTACTGTCGGACCCCTCCGATAGGCACACTCAGCTGCAACAGCCGCAGCAACCGAACCCTTCAGTGAAGCAACCTCCGAACCCCTTCAGAGGGACCCATTCGAAACAGAGGATAAAATCTGTCAATCACTCATCACAGACTCCGAAACCAACCCTTGGTTTCTCAATCTCCCCTTGATGAGTGCATTGACAACCAAATTCAAGTTCAAGAAAATTTGAAAAAATTTAGCACACAAGTGACCATAAAAACTCAGAAAAGAGCCGGATCATGTCACTTAACAGAAGGATTTCTTTCTCTCCCCCTTTTTCAAAAGAGTAAAAGCCCCTTCGGCCAATCTTTCCTTTTGCGAGATAAAAACTCCCCCTGAGTTAATTTCCCCCTTACTGCAGAGAACTCAAAAATTTCTCACCCTTTGGCAATGAAAGCATCAAGGAGCATTTAAAAGATTCAAAGCTTCGAAATGGGCATAATTGCTAAGACATATAAAGCAAAAATATGCCAACCTTAATACCAATTTTCATGTGCTCAGCTCAATTTTAACATGATCTAAAAACATGATGACAACATGTGATTTTATCATTTGGAAGTAAAAGCATCACCGCTCAATCAAGGTAACTAGACAAGTAAAAGCAGGGACTGCGCAAAGCTAGTCAATTTCTACTCTAGACAGACAAGTTCAATTCAAGTGGAGTATTGAAAGCAAACTTGATTGATAGTGAATTTCTGCTTGATGTCCTTTTCATAATGCCAGCGGTTATTTGTTGGTCTACCTTATACTTTCCAATCAAGCCAAGCCTAGGCAAGAAAGCCATCAGAAGCTTAAGGCAGTGATTTTGGCATACACTAAATTATCCCAGTTTAGACCAAAGTGCAATGGTAAGCAGTCTAGAATAAAATAGTGCGACAAACAAACCCTCCTGGATCTTTTCACTGTCAGTATTCAAAACATGGATTTGAATTTTCGATAAGTGTACAAATTGTTCGGCACTTGAAGAATATCCATGAGTAAGCAATACAATTTTTCAAGTTGTAATTTTTAGCATCCAGAGAAAAGGATTCTTGCTATCAAGCAGATAAAAGCTAGCTAAAACAGTCCTGCCTAAACATGCTAGAATCAAGACTAAGCAGTGAGCATGATTTGATTTCGTAAGGAAAAATCATGCACAAAATGTATCAGACATATTAAATAGAGCTGAGCTAACATGATTACATGAATTAAAACAAGGCATATTAGTGCAAAACATGTAAATGCAATTTCACACACAATGAGCATATGCATAGCAGTGAAAATGTGCTCCCACTCACAGAATGTCGTAAGGGTGACAAACACTAAGTTACCCACACAAGTAGGCGAAACGAGAAGCATCGAGGGGTTTTGTGAAAATATTAGCTAGCTAGTGTTGGGTATCAACATATTGAAGTTCAATATCACCCTTCTCATTATGATCTCTGAGAAAATGATATCGCACATCAATATGTTTAGTTCTGGAATGCTGAACCGGGTTGTTTACAATATAAATAGCACTAGTGTTATCATAGAAAAGTGGAACACTCTTATAATCTAACCCAAAATCCCACAAAGTGGAAACCATCCACAAAATCTAAGAGCAACAGCTAGCTGCAGCAACATATTCGGCCTCAGCCAGTTGATTGTGCAACACTAGACTGTTTGCGAGAAGACCAGCAAACTAGCGAGGTACCCAGAAAATGACAAGTACCGGAGGTACTTTTCCTATCAATCCTACACCCAGCAAAATCCGCATTAGAATAACCTCGAAGGCACAAAAAGGAAGATGCAGAATACCAAATTCCAAATTCGAGGGTATGCTTGAGATACCTGAGAATGCGCTTTACCACTTGGTGGTGCGAAGCTCGGGGCGAAGCCTGAAAACGAGCGCACATACACACTACGAAGTGTATGTCTGGCCTCGTAGCTGTCAAGTAGAGGAGTGAGCCGATCATGCTCCGAAACTCCTTCTGATCCACAACTTCTCCATCCTCGTCGGGATCCAATGCTATCGAAGTAGCCATCGGAGTAGCGAGGGGCTTCGCATCAGCCATGTCGAACTTCTTGAGTAGGTCCTTGGTGTACTTCGTTGGTGGACGAATGTACCTTGTTTGCTTTGCTTGATTTGCAAACCAAGGAAAAATGTGAGTTTGCCCATCATGGACATCTCTAACTCCCTGCTCATGGTATCTGCAAACTTGGCAACCAAATCATGAGAAGAGCCACCAAAGATGATATCATCCACATAAATCAGGACTAGGAGGAAATATTTGCCATGCTTGAGAGTGAAAAGGGTTTTGTCTACTGATCCCATCAAATATCCTCGCTCAAGCAGAAAATACTTAAGTCTATCATACCATGCCCGAGGGGCCTGCTTGAGTCCATAAAGAGCCTTATGAAGTTTAAGGACTTTATGTTGGTATTTGGGGTTTTCAAAGCCAGGGTTGTTTTACATAGACATCTTCACCTATGAAGCCATTAAGAAATGCACTTTTGACATCCATTTGATAGAGTTTGAATCCCCTAGGATGTCGCAAAGGCAAGCAAAATCCTAATGGCATCTAGACAGCGCAACAGTTGCAAAAGTCTCAGTAAAATCAATCCCTTATAATTGAGAATAACCCTGCGCTACAAGTCTAGCCTTATTTCTAACTATAGTCCCATCCTCCCCTTATTTGTTTTTGAAAATCCATTTTGTTCCAATGAAATGAACATTTGGCGGAGGATCAACTAAAGTCCAGACTTGGTTAATCTCAAAATTTTCAAGTTCTTCTTGCATGGCATTGATCCAACTAGAATCAGAAAGTGCATGACTAACATCTAAGGGCTCGAAAGAAGCAACAAAGGTGGAATCAATGAAATGAGCATGAGAACGTGTTACCCTTTGATCAAGCTCACCAATGATCTGCTCGGGAGGATGCATCCTTTGAATATGATGTGGAGCCTCGTGGCAGGATGCAGTCTCCCCCTCTACTTGTGCGTTGGAGTGGTCCAAGATGACCGATGTCGAGGTAGTTGCTACCGGACCTTTTGCCGAAGTGGTCAAAGCGGGGTCGGCTTCGGGGGTTGATGTTGAGGGTAGTAGGGGTTCATCCTCGAATTCTCTAGATCTTCCTCTTCGAAGATGGTCTGTTCCATGTCGTGTTCATTAGCCTGTTCAAAAGTAGAACTAACTAGAGGGGGTTGATTCATCAAAAGTCACATCACATGACTCGATGACAGTGTTAGTTTCCAAATTGAAAACACGATAAGAATGACCATGAGTAGTGTATCCCAGAAAAATACCGTCAGAAGAGCGTGACTAAAATTTATCCAAATTTCCACGTTTAGGATAAAGCATCGACAACCAAAGACTCGAAGATGAGTAACTTTGGGTTGTCTCCTAAAACGCAGCTCATAAGATGTCAAGTTCAAAATTAAGCGCAAGAAGATTCGGCTTGAGATGTAACATGCAGTGTTCATGGCCCTAGCCCAGAATTTTCTAGGAGTCTTGTGCTCATCGAGCATCGTCCTAGCCGTCTCAACCAAAGTGCGGTTCTTTCTCTCAACAACACTATTCTGTTGAGGAACCCGCGGAGCAGAGAATTGATGTTCTATGCCATGCTCCATGCAAAAGTCAACAAAGAGACTGTTCTTGAACTTAGTGCCATTATCACTTCGAATGAATTTCAATGCATCATGGAGTTCAGTGAAAAGTCTTAAAGCCAAGCTCCAAAAGTGTGAAAACACTTCATCCTTGCTGACAAGAAAGAAGACCCAAGAGTAGCGAGAGAAATCGTCGACAATGACTAGCACATACCACTTGCCGCTAAAAGAACTAACCTGAGAAGGATCTACAGTGTCCATGTGGAGAAGTTCTCTAGGTTGTTCAGTCATCACCATGGTGACTGGCGAGTGCGAAGCGGCAAACATTTTTCCATATCGACATGGAGCGCAGACTAAATTCTTCTCAAACTTGAGCTTGGGCAATCCTCGGATCAGACCTAGGGCACTCAGACAAGCAAGCAACTCAAAGCTCATATGCCCTACTCTCCTATGCCACTTTCAAAGCTCAGAAGTCGAATGCGCAATAAGACAATGAGAAGAACCAGATGACTCAGAAAAATCTGCTCCAAAACTCTTCCAACTCTAAAGATCTTACAGACCACAACGCCATCAGAATTGAGTACTTGTGAAGTATCACGATGGAATCGCACTTTGAAGCCCTCATAAAGCGAGATACCGAAAGCAAATTGTATCCCAAATTTTCAACCAAAACAACATCTTTGAGAGTGAAATTTGAGTTGATTCTTACCACACCTTTACCTTTCACTCTACTCCTTCTATTGTTGCCGAAGGTGATATGTTCCTTTTGCTTGGTTGTGGTGAGGCTGGAGAACCATAATGCATCTCCAGTCATGTGGCGCGAACAACCGGAGTCCATGATCCACGTGCCCTCCAAACCTCGGTTTGGCGCCTACACATGATAAGAAAATCTCGATCGCTCAGTGCTGGGGTGAGTGAAAACATGATGAGGCATCCAACACGAAGTGATACGAGCAATAGGTACAGTAAAAATATACTGTCTATGCACAGGATAATCAGAAAGATGCAAAGTGTGAGGTCTACCTACATGTTGTGACCCAAATGCATGACGAGGTCTCCTACCCTGTCGAGGTACAAAGCTACTCGCACGAGGTCTACCACCATATGGAACATGGTGAACACCTCGAGGAGCAAAACCTTTCCAAGAAGTACGAGGAGCCTCGAAAACAGGATGTGAGTAAAACTCAGACTCATGCATACCTCGAGATGGGTAATGCATGTCCTGGAAACTCATCTCCTGAGAGCGTCGATCATCCTTGATGCGACGAAAACAGAACTCAACTAAGTGACCTCCCTCTTATAGTAGGAACAATGAAAAACTCTCCTAGGGGCACTCTCATGGGTCATAGGAGCAATTCTCACAGGCTCCTTGGGCTTCTGCTGAGTGGTTTTCTTGGGAGGAATTTTCTTTGTAGGAGGAGTGATTTCTTTGGAGTTCGGGTAGGATTTTTGGCTGATGGAGTGTCTAACAGGGCTCTTTCTTTCTCTAAGGTAGTGGGTGAGGTAAAGACAGTTTTGTTCTCACTGTTTGAAGGAATCCTCTCAAAACCCAATCCCAGAGCTAACCCTGCCCTGTCAGCACACATCTTGGTCTTGGCCAAGAGCAAGTCCATCCTACCCTTCCCCTCAGTGCATTTGTTGACCACATAAAGAAGGTATTCATTTTCAGTCATGAGGTTTTCAGCTCGCTCTCTAACAATGTCTAGCTAGTCCTTAAGGGTTATGCACATGTCACACACAGGTTGCATATCTTTAGAACTACCGGCCCTCTCCAATCTAGCCTCTAAATCATGGACATGCTTATCACGTAAATCAATGCTCTCACGTAATAAAGAACAGTTCATACATTCATTTATATCATGAGGACTAGAATCAACCATCAAAAGCTGCTTATGTTTAGTCTCAAGCTCAGATAGAGTTTGAGCATGCACATAACGCAACTGAGCAAGCTCATTCATGACAACACTGCAAGATTCACATTCAACATCATTAACCCGAGACTTAAGCATTGCATAATCAGTAGAAACAGATTCTAGCATAAGTCTAAGGTCTTTTCTATCTCTAGCGGCTTGCACAAGTAACCTATCCTGACCAAGAACTACTTCATTCAGTTCATCTAATTTAATTGAAAGCTGGTCATAGGATAGTGGTACCTCATTCAGTTCATCTAATTTAATTGATCGCTGTCGGCCATGAAGCAAAGGCCGGTGAAATCTCGTCCCTTCTTGTCCTTCTTCTCCTCCTTCCTTGGAGACTCCTCCTCCTCATTAGAGCTCGACTCCTCAGTTGAGGAAGTGTCGATGTCGCTGAGAGCAGCAACAAAGGCTCTAGAAGCGGCTTTGGCTACCCTCTTAGCCACCTTGCCGCGCTTTCCCATCACAAAGGGTTTCCTCTCCTTTTTGTGGTATTTGGGGCGCTCACTCTCATCTCTCTTCTTGAGTTTAGGATAGTTGGCCTTGATGTGAGAAGTGTCGCCACACTCAAAACAACTACTAAAGCCGCTTCTCCTTTGATCCCGTCTCTCATGATGAAAACGGGTGAACCTTCTGGCAATAAGAGCAAGCTCTTCATCATCTAGAGTATTCACCTGCTCCTTAGTGACAGAGACTAGGGAGGACAAAGCAAAACCACCTGCAAGAACACAAATACTAGATGTGCTTGGTTCTGCAGGGGTGTCACGACTAGTGCTAGAAACTAGTGTCGATGGTTGTGGCAAAGAGTTTCTATGCACTACAAGAGATGCCTTGGCAATCTTTGTGGACTTCAGCTTGCTAAAGAGCTCATCACAGGTCAATGTGTCATAACCTGCGGACTCCTCAATGCTGGATATCTTCACTTCCCATATGCTACGATCAAGATCATAGAGAAGCTTGATAGCCCTATCATGATCATTGTAAGCAAGCGTCCCGTTGGACCGCAAGTTACTCACTATCGCATCAAAATGAGAAAACATGGCATCTATAGATTCACTAGGCGCCTGCACAAACATAGGCAAAGATGTCTAAGGAAAAGACCTTTGTACCCCTTGATTACAACCGTCATAGTGGGAACTATTCGGTACCCTGAATAGGGTTAAAATGGTAAAATCTATCCGAGGCAAATGGATAAGCCAGACGTCTTATCAATCCGGTTGTTCTGCTTCGGAGCCTCATATCCTGTGGAGGGCTCCTTCGGACTTCAGATCGAGGCACCCTTCGGCTTAACGCCTCCACCTTCAAGTATGAACCCATCAGCTCCAAAGCTTAGTGAGTCTCTTTGAGCTGTTAATCTCTAAGTCCTGGAAGTGAAGCATTTTCCCCCAATAGTAGCCCCTCGAATACGCCTCTCGGAATGGAACCTGTCCAGAAGGGAGGCAGTATACGCAAGGAATATTTTCATATTCTAGGACTTAGAGAAAATTTGAACACATTACAATCTTTCGGAGGATCTCTGATTCAAAGCGTTCGGACCCTGACTCCGAGTTCTCAACCGCTGTGTGAATACTCCGTAGGAAAGAGAACCGTTATGAAGCCCAAACATCGTGAGGAACCGTCTGATTATAACCGTTACCGCGCAAATAGTCGTTACGCTCTGTAAAAGGTAACGGTCGAAATTTACGGCCGTCTCTCGCCGTTCCACTTTCTGGACCCACCTGCCAGTGGCGAAAGTCGAACCTGCAGTGTGAATGCGATCGAAGCGCAACAGCTAGCGGTCGGTTATAAAAAGGGGATTAGAAGTTACCCAAAACTTTTTACCGTGCCTAGCATCTTTGATTCACTTCCTTCATCCTTCAATTCTCACCATCTTTCAATCCACCGAGCCATGGCGAGGACCAGCCACACCGTTCCGGCAGCAGCGGGCACTCTGGCTCAAAGACAAGCGTGGGCCGCCTTAGCCGCAGCAGCAATGGCGGGAGCTCTGGGCGACGCCTGGCCCAAGAACCCCCGGGAGCTCCGACCGCCATCCAAGAAGAAGATCCCACAGAGCTTCCTCATCGGCCAGTCCACGAGCACCGCTGAGTCCATTGAAGAAGCAGTGAAAGGGAAGCTGGGGACCGGACTGAGGACTCGAGTCCCCGGGTCGGAATCAACCCCAAGGCCACGGAGCGGAGAAGTCATGGTTTTCGAGGCCTTCTTCGAGGCAGGCTTGGGTCTTTCCGGCCATCGATTTCCTAGCGGGGGTACTGGAAATGTTCCACATCACCTTACCTCAGCTGTCTCCCAATGCCATCGCCCGCCTAGCTGTCTTCGAATGGGCGCTCCGGGCCGAAGGGTGCGAAGGGTGATCGGAGGTCTTTGCCGCCACCCACGAAGCCATCTGCCAGCCGAATCCGCAAGATGGGCCTGGGGATACCAAGGTGATAACGGCCTTCGGTAGTGTCAACTTCCAGTTGTGGAGGGAGCACACCCTGCACTTTCTAGCGAAGGCCATCAATGATCGATGGTACACCAACTGGATTCTCTGGTGGTTCTACGTCGAAGTCGGAGAGGACTCTCCCCTCACCGGGCCTCTTCAGGAGATCTGGTTCCGGAAGGAGGCGGAGATTGCTCCGACCCCTAGCCTGCTCTCAACGCGGCTAGGGCTACTGACTTCGGTGTCCAGCCGCCTGAGCATGCGTGAGCTCGCCGAAGAATTCATCGCCCTTCGGATTCCACCCCTCGAGGCCAACTGGCCGATAGTGTTTCAACAAGCTTCGGAGGGAGAGCTCCGAACTTTAGGTAAGACTTCAACTCCTGCAGTAATATGTTAGATGATGAAAATAACATACTTATAATATGTTACCGTTTTTCCAGCGGCTCCACTAGCGCTGGCTCCGGAGGAGATAGCTCTCGGGCCACCGAACGGGTCCTTGGAGCCCCTATGGTGGCTGAAAGACAGAAGAGGTTAGAGCTGGTGGGGAGCTGGGAGCGCTCCAATAGAGTGTGGCGGGCTCTCGGGATGGTGCCCCCTCCTCTGCCAGATTTTAACTCGGCCGGAGCGGCCCCTTGGAAACAGAAGGCCATCGCCGAGCCTCCGAAGAAGGCCAGCAAGACCCCCTCTAAGAAGAAGAAGGTGGCGAAGATCCCTCCGCAACTGGCTCCTACTTCGTCTACTTCGTCCTTGGACGTTCGGAGCTCGGCTTCGGAGGATTCCGGGAATGAGGACTCCAGCACCCAACTAGCGAAGATGCGGTAGGGGTCCCACCCGAAACTTCTACTCGGGACGTTGCGGAGGTAGACTTGGCACGCACACCTGTGCCTGCTGTCGTGGACTTGGAGCCGAACCCTGCTACCCTCAACTCGCCCGTAGCTAGGGTGATCACGGCGGAGGTCGAGGTTCCAACAGAGAACACCCTGGAGAGGACTTCGGGATACGACATCGACGAGATCCTCCAGATGTACGAAGTACTGGAGGACCCGACGATTTTGCCTCACGGTGCCTCAGAAGGTATACTTCGAATCTTTTACCTTGGTCGATTTCTGTAATAATTTTTACTTGTAAATGCTCACCAAATACCTTGATACTGCAGGCACGTCGAAGGACGACGAAGCTCTGGGTACACATGAAGTCCCAACTTCATCGGGGGTCGTGGCTCTGATGGACGCCCCGACTCCACTAGACGCCCCGGCCCCGTTGGCGGGGGTTGTTCCTGCCGACGCGGCTCCGGTGCCTGAGGTTGCCCCTGCAGATGCGGCTCCAGCCGAAGGGGTAGCCGTCGAAGGAAGGACTACCTCTGCCGTAGTCGAGTCGCTTTCTTTCATGCTAGGGAGGGGCAAAAGTATGTCCAGCCTCGGACTCCTCCCTAGCCCGACGATGACCTCGGCTAGCAACTCGGAGGAAGAGGCCACGGCAGATGACCGCCAAGCTTTGTCTTGGCTTCCCCTGCTGGCTCCGTTTTTGGAGCACCGGACAGGCCTCCGGGCGCTCCTGGAGCCTTTGGCGGAGAAAAGCCAGGACATTGCCAACTCTGACTTGGTCTCTGCTCTGAGCGAAGCCAGGGCCCTGGGGCTCAACATGGCCCTCGAAAGGGCTGCCCTTCAGGTATGAAAAAGCACCACAACCATTTTTGATTAGTAATTGTAAATACTTGGTACTTACTTGTTCTTTTTGCATCAATTCGTCCTTGCTAGAGCGGAAGCGACTTCCAATGAAGTCGAGACCAACCGACTCAAAAGGAAGGTTACCACCCTCCAAACCGCGCTCAGGGGCTCTGACGAAAGAGCACTTCGATTGGAGGAAGAAGTCCTCAAAGAACGGAGGGCTAGGGCCGAGGCCGACGAAGCCCTCCGACTAGCAAGGCAAGACAGCGACGCGCTCCGGACTTCAGCCCAAGAAGCTAAAGCCAAGTGCTTAGTGCTTCGGGCGGAGGTTGAGAAGCTCCGGCAAGCGGCGGCCACTTCGAGCACCCAGCTGGTGGAGCTCGAGGGTTCTCTCATGCAAGCGATGGCCGAGAAGAACTCCCTGATGCTCCAAGTGGCTGAAGTGTCTGCTACCACTGCAGAGCTGGAGACGGCAGAAAAGAAGAATGCCAGTGCAGTGGAGCGTACCTTGGATGCCCTTCAGGGTACCTTGGAATATTTTGGCACTATGTGCCCTTCGTCTTCTGCGGCGGCCAGCGAGTCCCTCGACCGGAAGCTGAAAAGGATCCAAGTGGCGGCGTCGCTGATGATGAACTCCAGTGTCTGGTACGGAGAGATCTCCGGACAGTGCGCCGGAATTGGAGTTCTTCGCCACCTCGAAGCCCTTTAGATTCCCATCGCTCTGGTCGGGGGTTCGACGCCCAGAAGCTTTGCCTCCGAGGACTTGTTGCATCCTTCGCCGAATGTAGCCTCGGCCTGGGAAGTCTTCCGGTCAACCTAGGAAAACTGGACCACAAGGCTGCAGCTAAGGCTTGGATCGACGAGGCCTATCGGCAGAAGCAAGCACTGACAAGACCTCCGCTCCCTACTTCGCTAGCTCCAACGCCTCCTGCTCCACCAACCGACCCTCAGGTCTAGCCATAGGGCCATTATGTATAAGCAATCTTGTAAAGCCCCTTGCATTTAACGAAAAGTTTATAAACGAAGAGCTTGTTTGGGTATTTTGTTCTTTTAGGTTATGTCATGCCCTTCGGAACCCGACCTCAAAATGCTGGATCTTAGTGAAGGGCTCCGGATAGAGTGGGCAAGCCTCGAGAGCTTAAGGCCTTACCGCCGCTCTCGCTTCTCTGTTCCTCGCTGGAGACAAAGGGGAGGTAACCCTCGAGGTTTTTCAAGAAGTCTTAGCTTATATCAAGGAAGAGGAAAAAGAGAAAGCATCTTCATCCTCCGAACATATGGATTGGTCTGATTCGAAGTACCAAGCCGAAGACCCTGCGGAGGCTAACTCCGAAAGACTTCTGACTTGGGCTGAGCTTCAAGAGGAGCAGAAGAAACTGCGAGCCTCGAAGAAGAAGAGAAGCACTCGAATGAAAAGGACAATCCCGGCGGCTTCGAGCTCCGAGGGACAGAGTAGCCGGAGAGGTAGCTCTAGAGGTCGACAGGGTCTCCGATTTTTCTTAGGCTTGGACCAAAATTTCTCTTGATGTAAGAGTATGATGAATTAATGTGAATTGCACCCTAAGCATCTTGTTTGTTCTTTACCCTCCTACCCCTCCTTGTGGGTGGGGGACCTTCTGCATTGCAAAAAGGTTCGCCGGACACAATGACGCGCATAACAACCCTATGCTTCGCACAACGCTTAATATCGCTATTCTACCTTTTCGTAGTGTTCTTCGAACATAGTTTTATGTTATGATTTCTAAGTTTCGGAGTTCAATCTACCTTTACAGGGTTTTATACTGGTCGCTTAGGACTTTAAAAGTGTCTCACTGGCCGGAGCCTTGACACCTTATTACTTGGTCACCTTCGACTCTTTTACAAATGCTTCGAACCCGTAGGCTGGAAATCTGTTCTTTTAAAGTCCTTAGACTCTTCTACGGATCCTAACAAGCAGGAGCCTAGAATCCATAGCTGGCCACCTTCAGCTCTTTTACAGATACTTCGAACCCGGAGGCCGAAATCTGTTCTTTTAAAGTCCTTAGACTCTTCTACGGATCCTAACAAGCAGGAGCCTGGAATCCGTAGGCTGGCCACCTTCGGCTCTTTTACAGATACTTCGAACCCGTAGGCCAGAAATCTGTTCTTTAAAGTCCTTAGACTCTTCTACGGATCCTAACAAGCCGGAGCCTGGAATCCGTAGGCTGGCCACCTTCGGCTCTTTTACAGATACTTCGAACCCGGAGGCCGGAAATCTGTTCTTTTAAAGTCCTTAGACTCTTCTACGGATCCTAACAAGCCGGAGCCTGGAATCCATAGGCTGGCGGCAAAACCTTCGAACCCATGGTTCGTAGGCTGTTGCCCAGGTCTTGGGAAAGATGCTTGACTCTGCAAGCATCTCCAGTTCTCCTGATGCATCCACCCGGAGTAAGGGATACTCGAAGAGCAAACAAAACTTGACCCTCTACTTTATTTAGAAAAGGAATTTTACAAGTGATTACAAGGAGCCCCTAAGCATAGTAACGCTTAAGGTGCTCCTGCATGTCATGCATGTTTCAACTCTTCCCCTTCTAAATTAGCTAATTTAAATGATCCGGGGCGTCCTGAGCGTAGGATAATATATGGTCCTTCCCATTTATTTCCTAGCTTCCCCGGGGCTATTACACTTCGCAAAACTAGATGACCTGGTCTAAGCTCATTCAGATTTATCTTCGGGTCATACCATGTTTTTGTTTGGCCTTGGTACTTCATCAGATTGGCGACAACTCGAAGCCTTGTTTCTTCTAACAAGTCCAGCGAAGTGTTTCTTTCCTCTTCATCTCCGGGCTGCAGTACACGAAGGGATCCACCCCTGAGCTCCGTAGGAGTCATGGCCTCATCTCCGAAGAGCAGTCTAAATGGGGTAAAGCCTATGGATCTGGTTTGAGTGGTTCGAATGGACCATAAGATCTTTGGAAGCTCTTCGACCCATAGCCCCTTCGCCAGCCCAACAATCCTTCGATTTAGACCGGAGAGGATGTTCCCGTTGGCTCGCTCGACAGCTCCGTTGGACTGTGGATGGCGCACTGCTGCGAAGCACAACTTAATGCCCAGTTCTTCACAAAATTCTTTGAATGTGTCAGCTTCGAACTGGGTTCCATTATCCACGGTTGGCTCCCTTGGCACTCCGAACCTGCATACAATATTTTACCAGAAAAACTTTTGCACATTCCTCGAAGTGATAGCAGTCAATGGTTCTGCCTCGACCCACTTTGAAAAATACTCGATTGCTACCACTGCAAACTTCAAGCTGCCTTTGGCCATTGGGAAAGGGCCTATGAGGTCCATGCCCCATCGAGCCATTGGCCACACCGGGGCAATAACTTGAAGTTGTACTGGCGGACGGTGGCTTCATCTCCCCATCCACTAGCATCCTTGGCAGGTTCGGACCAACTCCTCCGCATCTCTCACAATTGTCGGCCAGTAGAGCCCCTGCCGAAGTGTCTTGCCTTCTAGAGCGCGAGGGGCTAGGTGGCTTCCGCACAAACCTTCGTGAATGTCCCGAAGTATGTCTTGGCCTTCGGGTTGGGAGATGCATCGGAGTAGAGGGGAACACACTCCGGCTTTGTACAGTATTCCATTGACAAGATTGTAGTTTCGAGCCCTTGCTTGAAATCTTCGGGCATCCGGACCTTCTGAAGAATCTATGCCACCTTGCAATATATTCATTATCGGAGCCCGCTAATCTGCAGCTGGAATGCACAGTATTTCAGCGGAGGGTAATTGATTGACAGTAGGCTTGACTAGTTCCTCATAAAGGCGCCCTCCGGCAGGTCCAATGCTCCGGCCTGCAGCCTTTGCCAGAATGTCTGCAAGTTGATTATCTGCTCGAGGGATACTTCGAACAGAAAATCCTTTGAATGTTTCTTCAGTCTTGCGGATTTCCTCTAGGTACTTTGCTAGATGCGGGTTCTTCGCCTGGAAGCTTTTATCGACATGCCCTGCGACGACTTGGGAATCTGTTTTAATTATTATCCTTGCTGCTCCAAGTGCCTTTGCCTTTCGGAGGCCTAGCAGGACCCCTTCGTATTCCGCGATATTATTGGTGGTCTTAAAGTTGAGCCTCGCGGAATACATGGCCTTTTGCCCTGATGGTGATATGATGACCGCTCCAGCTCCGGCACCAGATGCCTGATAAGCTCCGTCAGAAAATATTGTCCATAAACCTTCGGAGGGCTCCTCCGGAGCCCAAACTGCAGATGGCGTCCACTCTGCTACGAAGTCGGCTATGATTTGGGATTTGATAGCTTGTTCTTGCCGTGAAGAAGATTCCGAAGGGGGCTAGCTCGACAGCCCACTTCCCGATCCTACCCATAGAATCTTTGCTTCGGAGCATATCACCAAGAGGGTACGAGGTAGGAACGATTAGGTTATGCGCCAGAAAGTAATGCCTTAGCTTCCGCGAGGCCATTACCAGGGCATAAGCAAATTTCTCGAGCTCGGAGTATCTTATCTTAGCTCCGGACAAAGCTTCTGAAACAAAATAAACTGGGTTCTGCACCAGCTTTCCCTTAAGCTCAACTTCCCTGACCAGTACTGCACTTACTATGGAGCCTGTCGCTGCAAGATAAAGGAGGAGTGTTTCTTCTGGGAGGGGCACAATAAGTGTTGATAGGCTTCTGAGGTATGCTTTTATATCATCGAAGCTTTTCTGGCACTCCGGCGTACAACTGAAGCTTTCAGACCCCTTTAGGGCTTTGAAAATTGGGAGGCTTCGTTCTGCTGATCTGGCCAGGAATCTGCTAAGAGATGCGAGCCTGCCTGCTAGCTTCTGGACTTGCTTCAAATTCCCAGGTGGAGCCATTCTTTGCAGTGCACTTATCTACGTTGGGCTAGCTTCGATTCCCCTGCTCGAAACTAAGTACCGTAGCCATTTTCCTACTTGAGCTCCGAATATACATTTTTCAGGGTTGAGGCATACTCCACATGCTCGTAGGCTCTCAAACATTTCATCTAGGTCTAGGCTATGCTGGTGATTTTGAGCACTCTTTATTACAATGTCATCCATATAGGCTTCGACATTTCAGCCTATTTGGTGACTAAGAGCCTTAGCTATTAAACGTGAAAAAGTGGCTCCGGCATTCCGCAAGCCAAAAGGCATTCTTACATAACAAAATACCCCTGAAGGAGTTATGAAACTTGTCTTTGCTTCGTCTTCACGCTTTAGCCAGACTTGATGATACCCGGAGTAAGCGTCGAGGAAGCTTAGCAATTCGGAGCCTGCTGTGGAATCTACCAGCTGGTCTATTCAGGGCATTGGGTAGGGGTCTCACGGGCATGCTTTATTTAATGAAGTAAAGTTGATACACATGCGCCACTTGTTCGAGTCCTTCTTCCTTACAAAAATAGGGTTCGCCAACCACTCGGTATGGGCTACCTCCCTGATGATGCCAGCCCTTAATAATTTTTCTACTTCGGTCTTGGCGAGGCTTGCCCTTTCTGCAGACAGCTTGCGGAGCCCCTAGCGCACTGGCCTAGCCTTCGGGTTGACGAGCAGGTTGTGCTCGATGATACTCCGATCCACCCCGATGATGTCTTCGTCAGTCCAGGCAAAGACGTCTAGATTTTGATTGACGACTTCTTCCAACGAGGCAGCTATCTCCGGGGATAGCCCTTTGCCAAACTGTACTGGATATTCTTTGCCATTCTTTGAAATTATCTTCGTCTTGACATCGCCTTCCGGGCTTGGCTTAAGGGAGAGCCCCTTCGAAGAGTTCGAAGCCTCCGGAACCTCTTTTGCGTGCTCCATCACACTGTGCACTTGTCGGGGATCCAACGGCTGGCCGTGCCCATACTCCATTCTTCGGGTTATAACTTGGTCTCCTGAAACAGTAAGAACTCCACCTTGCGTGGGCATTTTGAGACAGAGATAGTTGTGATGCGCTATAGCTCCGAATTGGTTCAGCATCCCTCGCCTGAAGATTGCGTTGTAAGCATAAGGGGCGTCGACAACGTCGAAGATCACCTCTTCTACCCTGGACAAAGGCCCTTCTCCGAAAGCAACCTCGAGGCCTATCTAGCCGAGGGCATCGAGAGGCGGACCTAAGAAACCTTGAAGTGGTCGGGCCGCTGGAAGTAGATGTTTCTGAGGTATGCACATTTGATCGAAGGCCTGGACAAAAATACTGTCTGCGGAGCTCCCGTCGTCCACCAGGATCCTTCGGACTTCCACCCCTGCTATGTCTACGGAAATGACTAAGGGGTCAGCATGGGGGAACTTTACCCCCACGACATCACTGGCAGTAAAAGAGATGGGCACATGAGACCATTCTGGCATTCCTTCCGCTGAGCTCGAAGTCCCAATGTGCCCAACTTCGCGGATGTATTCACATTGTTGCCTTTTGGACATGCTTCCGAGGGTCCCCCCTCCGGAGATGGGTAGGACCACTCGCTTGTCGCGGTCCTGAGGGTCTTCCTGCTTCGGCGGTGGCATAATATTGGCCACCGGAAGCCGCATGGGGGCTTTAGGGACACCGGCTTGGGCCACGATTTGCACAGGCTCCGACCGTGCCGCTGGTGGGGCTCGATCCGAAGTACCCCGCCCGGTACTTCGCCCAAGGTAATCGCCCCGAAGGGCCAACACTGCCTTGCAGTCCTTCGTGTCATGGCTTCTATTGTCACCATGTACGCAGCAGAAAAAACTCTGGCGCCTACCAGGTACTCTTTCTTGAGGCTTCGGTGCTCCAGCCTTGAAGCCTTGCACCTGCTGATAACTGGTAGGTGCCTTCGGAATGGAGGGTGCGATGCTCAGCACCTCCGAACGGAAATGTTTCTTCCCTCGCCTGTGCTCATTGAAGCGATTGTCTTGAGGGGGTTGTAGAGGAGCTGAGGCGTCGGGCTCCGTCTTTAGTTCTCGAGGGTAGGTGCAGGTGCTCCAGCTCGCCGAAGGCAGCCTTCCTCTGCCTTGGCATACTGTTCAAAGTATGCCATTAGCCGCGCCACAGACGTCACAGGCTTCCGATGGAGCTTGCTGAGGAGGTCGGGGTTTAGCACCCCTTCGCGGGCAGCGTCGACCACCGAAGAGGTGGACAGACCCTTAATCTGCGACTTGTTGTGGGCGAAGCGCGTGAAGTACTCCCGAAGTGTTTCTCCCGCTCGCTGCTTCACCTGGAACAAGCTCCCTGTCGACATCGGAGCCACAAAGGTACCCTGGAAGTTGCTTACAAACTTCCTCTTCAACTGCTCCCACGATCTGATCGATCCTGGCCTCAAGGACCAGAACCACCAGAGCGCCACACCTTTGAGAGCGAGGGGGAAACACTTTGCCATAGTGTTGCGCACCCCTCCGCTTGCTTCTATCACCAGGGCGTATGAACGAGCAAACTCTCTAGGGTTTGATCCGCCGGAGTACTTGTGCAACTTCGAGGCCTTGAACCTGGGATCAAAGGGCACTCTTTGAAAGTCCGAATGTAGCGGAGACTCTTCATCAAAAGATGCGTTCTCAGCCTCCTCCAGGACTTGAACAACTTCGGGAAGATTGCGAGCACCACCGTCTTGGGGCCCTTCTGGAGTTCCGGTGGAGGCTTGGGTGTGGAGGCGATCGGCGGCCTCCTGCCTCCACCTGCTACTTCCTCCTGAAGCCTTGCTAACTGAGTAGCCTCGGTCCCAGGAAGGTCTTCGTCTTCATCGGAAGGTAGCTCTGAGTCTTGGGAACTGACGTAATCAGTTCGGAGCACCGTAGGAGGAGCTCGAGGGCCCCTGGGCACTCGACGCCCAGCGGCTCCCTCAGGAATCATTGGAACAGCTGAGGGTCCGGCCCCGTTGGTCCGAGGGGACCTTCGGAGAGGACCCGAGGCTTGGCTACACTTCGGAGGCATAGCTAGCAACGGAGAGGTCTGAAGACCGAGGATTTCGATTGGTTTGGGAAGGCGAGGGAAGGCCTTCGAACCGCACTAAGAAGCCCCTTACCGAAGGGTGCGCGGAATCTTGGGACTCTGAGGCACCCTCCGTAAGTGCTCTTCGAAGTGCAGTCAGCAGTAGAGAACAAGCTTCTAGAACTTTGGTCCCCACGGACGGTGCCAACTGTTGGCATAAAATATTATGCTAACATGTTCTCTCAGATCAAGAACGGACAAACAGTGAGTTTGTGTTTAAGGGCTACCTCAAGCCTCCGAATGGATAATAGCTTAAGTAGTCTGAATGTGTGTATTAGAATAGCTGAGTATTCAATCCTCCTTACAGGATGAAGAGGGGGGTATTTATAAGCAAAGATGTCTAAGGAAAAGACCTTTGTACCCCTTGATTACAACTGTCATAGTGGGAACTATTCGGTACCCTGAATAGGGTTAAAATGGTAAAATCTATCTGAGGCAAATGGATAAGCCAGACATCTTATCAATCCGGTCATTCTGCTTCGGAGCCTCATATCCTACGGAGGGCTCCTTCGGACTTCAGATCGAGGCACCCTTCGGCTTAACGCCTCCACCTTCGAGTATGAACCCATCAGCTCCAAAGCTTAGTGAGTCTCTTTGAGCTGTTAATCTCTAAGTCCTGAAAGTGAAGCATTTTCCCCCAACATGGAGCTTTTAAAATTTCAGAGTAAAAATAGCCTTCTGTTTTAAATCTGTCTTCTGCGGAACAGGCTTCGAATACACCCTTCGAAGTTCTAGCTCGGAGGTATTACATAGCTCTGAAACCAGGCTTCGCAAGGAGCAAAAGTTCGAAGTCAAGAAGGCTTCGCTCCACCCACAACACCACAAATTCAACTCTGCTAAGTCAGTGCACCTTTGAGAAGATTTCGCACTTCACCCTTCGCAAGAGATGACTTCCCTCTGAGGACTTCGACCAAATACTCTGCACTAGCAACTGGTACTAGGTTTTGTATTTCGAAGGTCTAAATGCACACTGAACACACTGCGCTGAGGACTCCGACAAGGAAGAAACCAGACTTCGACTTCGGACCACTTTGTGCTTTGCTAGTAAATGATGAGGGGTTACCTCAGTTTACACAGAGCAAACACACCGAAAATCACACTTCATATGGCCAGATCTCTCACACACCTCTCTAGAAAGAGATCCAGTGCACAAACTCAACCAAGAAGAAGATGGTGCGCAGAGAAATCAAAGCATGTAGTGCAACACAGAATACAAGTTCAAGCAGTTAAAGAACAGAATCAAAACTTCATTGCATGAACAGGGAACACAAAATAAACTCACACACTGAATACAAGAGATGGCGACTAACACAGGAGTTCTACAATGGTTGCTCAAATTGTTACTGTTGCCTAGCTAGCCTCCACTATTTATAGGCACTATTCGGCCCTGTGAATAGACTACTTTACCCCTAGGGTTTACACTGAGTTTGTCTCATCAGAACAGGGAAGTACAGATGGTAGTCTACTTTATTTGGAGGCTTCTTTTGTCAGCTTCGCAGAGGAGACAACATCAGCTTTTGTAGATCAGACACGATCAGCCTTTGTAGTTTTGGAGTCTTCTGAAGCCCCTTTCGCACGCGATGGGTGCGGTAGCTTCGGCGAGAAGCCTTGAGCCTGACGGCCTTCGCTTCACCGAAGTCAGCCTTCGATACAGTGACGGTTTTGAACCGAAGCTGTCAAAGCCCTTGAGCCTTCGCGCCAACACCTCCGGAGTGAATCACCACGACTTCGCAGCTCCTACCAGCTCGAACTCCGTCAGTCCGTGTACCGAAGCCATGTATGGCCGAAGTACCTCAAGTCAGCCACACTCTGAAGCCCCACCTTCAGAGTACCACCCTTCGAAGTCCCTCCTTCATCCAAGGCCTCTGCATGAAGCATTCCATGAGCACTTCGTCGCAGTGTCTCTCCCCGAGCACACTCCTCGACGAACCTCATCCGGACCATGCCTTCGATGCACCTTGACTTCTAAGACCTCCGTCGAGTAATCCTTCGAGTGCCTCTATCCGGAGCACACTTCGAACGCCTTGCCTCATTGCTGAGGACTTTGTCCGCCAAACTCCAAAGTCACTTCTTTCGGAGTACCCTTCGAAGTGCCTCGCCTCCGAGGACTTCGTCTCGGGGTACCTTCAGCCGGAGCCACACTCCGCACTCTCGTCCTTCGCCTGGCACACCTTGACCCGAGGACCGACCTCGACCCCTCGCATCCTTCGTGACCGAGCTCCCTGCTCGCCTGACATCAAGCCTCCCGCTTGACCAAGGTTCACTTGCTGTGAACCGTCAGTCGCCTTCGAAGTCACATGCGCACCACAGACAGACAGACAGACAAGTGTATCTAGTACCCCCGAGACCTCTTTGGGTAAACAACCTCTAGCACACACTCCGGTGTACTGCCCAAAGTACTGAACCCTTCGGTACAACCAAGTCATCGTGTATTGTCGGACCCCTCTGACAGGCACACTCAGCTGCAATAGCGCAGCAACCGAACCCTTCGGTGAAGCAACCTCCGAACCCATTCGGAGGGACCCCTTCGAAACAGAGGATAAAATCTGTCAATCACTCATCACAGACTCTGAAACCAACCCTTGGTTTCTCATGGATTAACACCTAGCTATCTAGGAGGTAGCACATCCAAGAGTAACACCTTAGTTGAAAGATTTATAGTCTCAAATCTTTATGATCAAGATTTTTTCAAGGAAATCAATGAACTCAATCACATAAAATCATCAAAGAAGATGAAGCAAGAAGATTGTTAGAAGATTTGTGTTGCACTATCAAATGAAATCTTAAATATTTGCTCAACGTCAAGATTTGGAAGAGTGAGGGTGTTGAAATATTTGCTTAGAATAGGTAAAATGTGGTGAGGGGTATTTATATCCCTCACTCAAAAAGTGACCATTTGGAACATATTTTAAACTATTCATTTAGAAGTTTCAGATCGATCTAGATATTCTAAGGTTTACCATGGATGTTCTGGATAAGTACAAAAGTTCTGAATTGAAGGATAAATCCAAATAGAATAACTTTTTTGGAAGTTCCGAACTCAACCAAAAGTTCCGGGCCAAAAATAATTCCATATAGAACAACTTTTTCAGAAGTTCTAGGCTTAAGCAGAAGTTGCAGGAATAAAAATAAGTTGATATAGAACCATTTTTCGGACGATCCAAACAGAGCCGAAAGTTCTAGGCTAATAAAAACTCAAAAATGGAACCATGTTTTTGGAACTTCTCAGCATGTTGGAAAATTCTGAAATGAGTTTGAATTAATGCAAAATGTTTTCTTTGAGCACAAAGTTTTGGGACAACTTTCAATATATCCCTCTTTATAGTACGACAGTTCTAGACTCAATTTTATATGTAATTTATCATTTTACACTTTTGAACCTATTTTGGACTAAATTGTGTGTTTCTCCTATTTTGTTTCAATTGTAACATTGATTTTCCTAAAATCTCTACATACATATTAGAAATACGATTAGTAGCTTTTGATCACCATTGTTATTAATACACCAAAATTAATTAGGGACCTAGATGCATCAAGATACACTTTTAGGGGTGCGCGACTGATGGGTCGTGCTTTGACACCACATTAAGACCTCTGCCTTCAGCAAGGTCAGCTCGGAGGCATGCACATCATATAAGGCTTCACTTCCTCTAGAGTACCCCTAGCTCCTATGATCATATGTCATCAATTTGTAGTGCCCTTGGAGGCACATAGTGCTCGTGTGGAGGGGCCCTATTACTTCTAACGGGATGGGTACTAGAGGAGCCATGGCAAGGCCTATAGGCCTAGAGGTGACGTTCGTCGAATGGATGACTGTGGCGTTCTACTCGGTCCCTGGAGCGGTGTTCACAGTTGGGAGGCCTACAGTGTGCTTCGCAGCCCCTAAAGTGGTGTTCACTGTTGGGAGGTCTGCGGTGTGCTTTGTAGCCCCTAAAGTAGTGCTCACTGTGGGGTGGTCTACGGTGTGCTCCATCGCCCCTGAAGTGGTGTTTACCACTAGGAGGTCTGTTGGGTCCCTAAGGCCTTGTGTGCTAGCCTCGATGAGAGGGTGCTCTAGATGCAATGAGGCCCTTGGAACTCAAGGGGGCCTCCGAGGGGAACTGCACTTTTGCTTTTCTTTGGAGGCATGACTCGAAAGATTGTGGTAGAGAGGCTAAGTTATAACTAGGTTCCTCACGGACGACACTAACTGTTGGTGTAATCTATAAATATGTAACATGTTTTTATTGTTTAGAACCTCGAAGGGTTCGAAGTGTAGACTAGGGTTCAAACTCTACTCGAGGCTTCCGAAATAGATAATAACCTTTGTGTCAGAGTAGTATTGATTAAAACTACAAGTGTTCGATCCTCTCCCCCTTGCAAGGAGGAGGGTATTTATATGCATGGTAATAATAGTTTGCCCCCTATGTACAACCGACTTTAACCATATTACACAATGAATTATCTATAGTAATTTAGTTTAGTAACACTTCGGATGAACATAATAAGGCACACGTCTTATCAAAAGGGATAAGAGAGCCTATGATTTTAACATCACCTTTGAGAGGTTTCGAACCACGTAGCCCCTTTGGTGGAGAGGACTTTATAACAACAAGTAATTCCACGCCTTCGAGCCTTCGAAGGGTCCAATGATAATTAGAGCGAAGTTGTGGCTTGAGCATTAAGAGGGGACTTTTAAGTTCTGATTATCATTGTCTTGTTAAGGCACAAGATTTTTCCCCAACACCTAGTTTTATAAATAAAAAATAAAAAATCTATTTAGCAATGAGACACTTTTGTCAATAATACTTAGGACATATTTGTTTCAGTTTAAGATTATAACAATCAACTTTATTTTTATAAGTTAAAACAAGCATGCCAACTTATTATAATATAGAGTGCATATTATAAGCTTTTTCTATAAACTGGTACTTAGTTAAGGGGTTTGACGATAGAGATTATCAATTGTTAATTTGATCACAAAAGCTCTATTAACAAACAATTTATTGGCAGGACTCTTTTACCGTGTGAAGTGTGAAATGATGGCAAAAGTCCAGTTTTGTAAAAAAAAATCGAAATTCCACCTAAAATTGTTATCCTTAATAAAAATAATTATTTAAAAAAATCACCCACATCCAACCTCTAGCAGACAGGTTTTATTCGGCCCGGTCCATTAGCGCCAGCTACAACCAGCTGTCAGACAAAACCCTAGCTCCTATCGCTCCCAACCCTCGTTCCGCTTTCTTCTCTTCCCCCCGGCCTCGGTCGACTTCCCCTCGTACCTCCGGCGGCGGCGGCGAGTGGCAAGCGCGAAGAGAGGAAGGGCCGGCCAAGATGGTGAAGAAGAGTAAGAAGAGCAAAAGCAAGCGCATCACGCTGCGACAGAAGCACAAGGTGCTGCGCAAGGTGAAGGAGCACCACCGCAAGAAGCGCAAGGAGGCCAAGAAGGAGGGGAGGACCAACAGGAAGAAGGTGGAGAAGGACCCCGGGATCCCAAACGAGTGGCCCTTCAAGGAGCAGGAGCTCAAGGCCCTCGAGGCCCGCCGCGCGCAGGCGCTCCAGGAGCTCGAGCTCAAGAAGGAGGCGCGCAAGGAGAGGGTGAGCGTCTGACTGCTTTTCTCTATGTTTTTTTGCTGGTGCTAAATTGTAAATTCGATGCCCACGAGCTTGGCGTGATAGAGTTTCCTTTCGATTAGGACATCAATTGCATTGCATATATGCACCTAATTGGTTGATTGCATTTTCTTGCCGGCTGGTATCAGTGAGTAAGTCTTATCTCAACGACTCAACCAGACTGGGTGTATACAATACATCTTTGTTCAGTTGTGTGTACCTTCTTAGTCTGATTAGGGTGATATATTGTTTGGTTGCTCGTGTGTGGATACATTGCGCGAGATAAAAATAGATATAGAATGAATCACCATGGTATTCACTATGTGCAACTATTCTTTTATAGCTCTTGTTTCATCTTACAGTTCTTAACATTATTTGAAATATATTATTATCATTTAATATGTGCTAATAATCATGCACTAATAACATTATTAGCTGGGTAATTGCTAGCATCCAGCAAGCCTGGATAGGTGGAAACGGCCACCATTTACGTTTCTGTGAAGCTAGGCTGCTGAGCTCCTTTTGCACCCAATGAGCTAGACCCACTAGCTTGGGGAATTTGATCATATACCCTTCCTTTAGATCGAAATTGAGGATTTATCCTCCCCATCTCAATGACATGTGGGGTCTACTTAGGTCAATGACATGTGCAGCAGGATGGTAAATCCTAATTTTCATCTAAATGGAGGGTATATGATCAATTTTTCCCACTAGCCTATGCAGGCAACCGAATAACTATATCTTGCATCTAGTGGGCTTGGATGAGCTAAATACTGGCAACCAGTCATGCCAATTGCCCAATTGTATGTGGTGCCCCTATCATTTGCGTTTTTTTTTTTTGCTGTCAACTTAGTTGATGTACTCAGGCTATTTTTTTTGCTTTTTTCTGTAACAACTTCCATTCAGAAACCATTATTGCAATGTGTAGATACTTTTGGTTGTGAAATTTTGGGCATTGTGAAGTGTGTTTAATTCACATGTAGAACTAGAGTCCATTCAGCAGTGACGGTGGTTGACTATGAGATTATTTAGACATTTTGTTTGCAACACTAACATTTACTACTGGGAACATGGACTTGTATGCATAGCACTACAAGTTTTGTAAGATGATTAAAGAATTTTGCACTTTGTTTAAATTCATTTAGGTAATGTTTTTTTAAATTTATTCCATACACATATGAATTCCATTTTTCCTTGTGCTGTTTGACCATTACTTGAATATCGTGACCACTTCTTTTTAGGCTAGGAAGAGAAAGCTTGGATTGCTTGATGAGGACGAGGACATTGCTAATTTGGCCTGTGCAGCTTCTGCTAAGGGCAGCGAATTTGCAGGGAAGGTTGCAGCAAAGGAGAGTGCTTCTCTAGCAGTTACTAAGAGCCAAGGTGAAGTTCTTGTTTCTATTTGTCATTCTTTTCTCCAACTACTGTTTGGAGTTATATTATTCCTAAAGCTTCCAACTTTATCTCCAGATCATTCAGAGAGGGCCTTCTACAAGGAGCTGGTTAAAGTTATTGAAGCCTCCGATGTGATTCTTCAGGTTCTTGATGCCAGGGATCCACTGGGCACTCGCTGCATTGACATGGAAAAGATGGTCAGGATGGCTGATCCCAGTAAACGCATTGTGCTACTTCTCAATAAGATAGGTATAATGTAACTTTTAATTGAGTTTAGAATTGATTTGTTTTAACATTTAATATCTTTCAACCTTTAATTTTCAATTTGTGGCATCTAGATCTTGTTCCCAAGGAGTCTGTAGAGAAGTGGCTTACATATCTAAGAGAGGAAATGCCTACTGTTGCATTCAAGTGTAATACCCAAGAGCAGAGAACAAAGCTGGGATGGAAATCGTCAAAGCTTGATAAATCAAGCAATATTCCACAAAGCAGTGATTGTCTTGGTGCTGAGAACCTGATCAAATTACTCAAGAATTATTCCAGGAGTCATGAGGTAACTGATCAGTGTTTATGTGTATACAACTTTGTTGGGGTAGTGTTTCAAGACTCTTAGAGTTTTCTTGTTTAAATAATCTTTAATTGTTGAAATTTGTATTTTTCTGTATTTTGAATACCTCACCTGACATGTGATTATTAGATCTACATTCTGTTTGTTTTGGTGTCCTGCTTTATGCTAATTGCCTAATCATATCAACATCGATGGTAACTTTTAGTAATAATTTTATATTCTCAAGAATGGCCTAGCCAGGTTTGCTAAATGGACAGTTGAATGTTTCAAGTTGTTTTCTTCATTTTATCATGTTTGTATGGTACTAGTTTTTGTCATGATTTCCTAGCTTCTTATGCTTTTATATATCCCCATTTTACAACACTTGTGGCTTGTAGCCACATATACTTATAGTTGTTTTTTCTTTTCTTGTATATCTTCCCCTTTTAGATAATTTTTATTATTTGTTTGCTTACAGCTCAAACTGGCAATTACTGTGGGTATTGTTGGTCTTCCTAATGTTGGCAAAAGCAGTCTGATTAACAGCTTGAAGAGGTCCCGTGTGGTTAATGTTGGCTCCACTCCTGGGGTTACTAGATCAATGCAAGAAGTTCAGTTAGACAAGAAGGTGAAGCTGCTAGATTGTCCTGGTGTTGTGATGCTCAAATCTTCCAATAGTGGTGTATCTGTAGCCCTTCGCAACTGCAAAAGAGTTGAGAAGATGGAAGATCCAATCAGTCCTGGTAAATGCTGGCATGCATAATTTTGTTGCCATCCAGATAATTTTTCAAAAAATTTCATTTGTTTAACTATGCTTATTTTCTTGGTTTATTATGTGTATTAAATGTTGCTGGAAGTGTGTCATAACATAACATGCTCAATTTTTCTTCATTTCACATCCTTTCAGTAAAGGAAATTCTCGATCTATGTCCACACGAGACGTTGCTATCCCTTTACAGGGTGCCAACATTTACATCAGTAGATGATTTCCTTCATAAAGTTGCCACACTCAGGGGAAAATTGAAAAAAGGAGGTATAGTGGATGTTGAAGCTGCTGCAAAAATTGTTCTTCATGACTGGAATGAGGGTAGGATTGATAATTCCTTGTGTGTCGAATTTTCTTACTCCTTACTCCTTGTTTCATTTCTGAGTTGGGTGACACTGTTGTTTTTAGGTAAAATACCCTATTATACATTACCACCTAAAAGGGCTGCTGTAGAGGACTCGGATGCAGTAATTATTTCAGAAACTGGGAAAGAATTTAACGTTGATGAAATTTACAAAGCTGAGTCATCATATATTAGTGGTCTGAAATCACTGGAGGAATTCAGTCACATTGAGATTCCACCTAATGCCCCGCCGCAGATTGATGAAGAGATGCTACAGGTAAAAAAAATCAACTAGTGTTGTTTTCCTGAAGTTGAACCATAATATTGGAGTATGCACATGGTTTGCATGTGACATTGTGACTTGTGTTTGGAATCACATGACACAACACCCTGCAATCTTTTGCTCTGCAGGATGGCAAGAAGCAGGATGAACCTATCAAGGAAAACCGTGATGAGTCGATGTCTGATGTAAATGAGCACGAAGGAACCAAGACAACCAGTGAGAGCACACAGCATGGCAAGCTGTACACTGCCGAGGGCATACTTGATCCTCGCAAGAGAAAAGCAGAGAAGAAGAAGCGCAAGGCAAACAAGTTCAGCGTGCTTACTGACATGGATGCAGACTATGATTTCAAGGTGGATTATCAAATGAAGGATGCCACCGCCGAAGACAGCAATAATGGAGATGAAGAACCCAAGGAAAGTGACCCCATGACGGGTGTCGACTTGACTAAGAACACGAAGTAGGATCGTATATATTATTATATGATCCTAGTGGACTGCCAACAAGTTTTGTACTTCGTTAAATGAGAAAAGATTATGGATGCTGCTTGATTCTTTATTTTTGCCCTACCTGAGTCAAACATGCGGTTCAACTGCCTGCAATCAAGCTTCTGTTGTTGGTAGGTTGATGTTTATTTCTTTCGTTGGCTCAAAACAGTCCAAAATTGCTTGGTCTAGGTTTAAAATTAATCAATCTTCTATACGGAGGTCATACCAGTTTTGAAACAGAGGTTTGAAAATGAACTAACCTAAATAGAATCGGAATGCCTTATTATAAAATATCCTAAATTGAAATCGTTCATGGAAAACCTGTTTTTAGGAGTAACAGGAAATTTGGTTTGTAAACTGAACAAGCATGTTAAAATTTGGAATGATAAAATTATGGTATGGCAAAGGCCTAAGATTCTACAATTGCCAAATTATGGTATGGTTATAGTAGTAATTTAGAATTAGCCACCAATGGCAACAAACCAAACAAGCCTTAAAAGTTAAAATACAGCAGTGGTCCAAAATCTATTTTGAACTTCCTATTTTTCTTTTTTTATTTGAAAAATAGGAGAAAAAATATGACAGAAAAAAAATAGGAGAAAAAACTCAAGAGAAGCAAAAATTAACTTATTCAATGGTCTCATCTGGGTTTTAAGCTATGAAAATACATATTTAGACCGCTAAACTTATTAAATATACCATTAGATGTTTAAGATTAACAGTCCAATGTGAACGCCGATGTAAAGAACAGGTGTATAGGGACTTATTTATAAGTGACTCAATGTAACTAGAGTGTGTAACGTGGAACCAATTCATTTGGTTGTTTAATATGACAATGAGACCCAATTCATTTTTGGATTTTGTATATTTAACAACTAATAATTTTAAAATTTTAATATGCATTTTCAAAGTTAAGACCAATAAGAACAGGTGTATAGGGACTTATTTATAAGTGACTCAATGTAACTAGAGTGTGTAACGTGGAACCAATTCATTTGGTTGTTTAATATGACAATGAGACCCAATTCATTTTTGGATTTTGTATATTTAACAACTAATAATTTTAAAAATTTTAATATGCATTTTCAAAGTTAAGACCAATATGAGATTAATGATTAAGTTTAAGGGTCACTTTAGTTTGGCTTCCGAGAGCAGCTTTTGCTTTCTGAAGACAAAAATCAAACTAAATGGTATATTTCAAGCCAACAACTTTTAGTAAAAATAATTTTTAGTACAGTGAAAATGTGAAAGCTCCTCCAGCCATGCTTTCTGCAGCTTTTGGCTTTTGGCTTCGCAACCATACAAATTTTCATAAATTGACATTTCAAATTTTATACAACCATACAAAATTCTACAAATTGACATTTCAAATTTCATACCATACAAAATTTCATAAATTGACATTTCAAATTTCATACAACAATACAAAATTTCATAAATTGACATTTGAAAATTCATACAACCATACCAAATTTCATACCATACAAAATTTCATAAATTGATATTTCAAATTTCATACAACCATATAAAATTTCATAAATTGACATTTCAAATTTCATACAACCATACAAAATTTCATAAATTAACATTTCAAATTTCATACAATACAAAATTTCATAAATTGAAATTTTTACACAGCTCACAGCTCAAAGCAGTTTCACAGATGTTTCAGCCAAACGCCTTTTAGTTTTTTCACAGCTGACATCCCACATCAGCTTTTCCACAGCCCACAACAGCTTTTTTCCACAGCCACCACTCAACAAAACACACCCTAATCACTACTATATGTTTACTCTTTTGAATACATGGGGAATCATATATTATACCGTTAGGAAGCGAGATGGTAGGTGATTACAACAAGAACCAACATGCCAGTCTTGTTTTTATCTTAGTTCCTCCAAGCAGCGCAACATTGCCGGACGGATACTAATAACAAAATTACAGACAGTACAGGAAAAAATGGTTATCGATAACTGATCGATCAGCAAAGGATTAGGAATTGTCGATCTACATAACCTGATGACCTAGACCATGTTAACTAGCACCAAACCAAACTGTAGCCTGGCATGCTCTCCCAAGATGCCAATGGAAGTAAAATCTTTTTATTCTTTTTATTGAGGGAAAACTTCCAAATGGAGTAACCTCATGACATCATAGAACAACATAGCATCCATTAGCGAACATAGCGCATACTGTAAGAGATTTAAACATCAAAGGGCTAAGTAACCTAATTTGAACCAAAAAAACAATTGTCCTTTGCCAAAGGCTTGCACATACAATCGAGAACAAACGCCTTTCCAAGTAATATGTTGAGTTTGGAGGTCCAAGCGTAGCCGCATTAAATCCTGTTTGGCTCACATCTAACAAATCATCACAATCAAATTTGTGCTTCCATTTTTTCTATTCCTCCCCCAAAGCATAGTACTTTCATATACACAGCAAATATGTGCAGGCAATTTACTAGCGCGATCAAATCAGACTTCATTGAGGTGTTGGTAATTACCAAGCTCCTTGTCGGGGGATTGGTTTGCTATCAACCTCTATCTCGAGAAGGCTCTCAGCAGGTTGCCTGCATATTGGACATTTGTTGGTCTGATATCTTAAAGTTTGAGCACACTCCCTGCACAGGCACTGTAAGAAGCCAAGAAGGGCAGATGTTATTTTTTGTCACTGATTTTAATATAACTGAACAGATAAAAAAGTTGAAGGATATAGTGCTAAGTTTTTGTTTCTAGCTACCTAACATGGTGCATTCCACTCATGAACTTACTGCCATGTTATAACAAGATGAAATAGCACAAAATGTACATCTGCAGAAAAAAGATAACAAGGGTAAAAATGTTGAGCACACCCACCCACATAGCCATTCAAAAATACAAAAAGTTATTTTCTTTGTTTAAATAATCAATACAAAGACTCAGTTTGTGGTTGTTGTGTGTTGTGTTGTGCTTATATTTTAAGTTGTGGAACAAAAGTCTATAATTATCGTAGTTTGTTTTATAGATAAACTAAGATTGGATAAACTATGTTATCCAATTGACTTGTCTCTCCAAGGTGTTCCTTATTTTGGAATGAAATAATATTATCGATTGCAGCATAGATTAAAAGGAAAGTATATTACAAAACGCCAAAATGTTTAAAAACAGTTAAAAAGAAGAATATCACAATCCATTGCCATGCCGAACAAAGAATAAGATAAAGGAGTTGCAAAGAATATTAAGAGAAAGATCTTGTCTTTGTTAATAGTGGTTGCATATAAGGCTTTTGATGTGCATTAAAAGGTCTGTTTTTTCAGTTTCTGGGAGGGACAGTACAGAAATACTAACTGGCACAAAATATTCCTATGCTTGAATAGTCATGAAGATATAGGTATAGATAAGAAGTTAAGAACTTATATTATAATATTAGAATAATGGGAGGATTGCATGATTGCTCATTGAAAGAAAGATAGGAGTTCATCTAATGCCTGCTAAAAAGGTTTCTATCTTTCCATATTGAAGATAATTCATGAATGGATAGGTAGGGGGTGATTACCTACCTTGAGGATGAACTGAGTGAAAAGCCAATCCTGTTCTAATGCGCTGGACAATAACTGCATTTTTTATTGTGAGATTTCTGTAGAATTGGTAGTAACTAATCTTCGTAGATTATACTAAAATAGGTAGTTGGTCGAGGGCCTGGACCTCTCCGTCACGGCAACGCCGTTGCGACGACATGACAAAGAGGTAGGGATACAAGGAGGCAAAGCCTAATCTGAACTACTCGACGACCTAAACCCTCGGTCAGACTCTGTTTACATAGTACAGAGTCCCGGGATCTAACAACTAACAAACCAATCTAATCCAACTCTTAACTAATCTGATTACAATACTTAGCCATTAAGACTCCTACGGGCTAGAGAGCCTGGCCCACTTCCTACTAGTGACACTTCTCCCCCCTAAAAACGCCGTCAAATTTGGGAAATTCGAGTTTGTGGGCGGTCGGCACTACATCGCCGCCCTGGCCGTCTCTGTCATTGTCCTCAGCCCGACGATGGTTCTGGCGCCGCCTTCCATGGAGGCACGGCGGTGAATCCCTCTGACCACCGTAATTGTCGCCGCTGACCTGGTGAAGATTTTGGCACCCCCCTCCCTGGTGGCGCTGTGGTGGGTCCTGGCCGTCGTCATCGTTGTCATCGGCCCGACGAAAGTTCCACCGCCCCCCCTCCCTGGTGGCATGGTGGGAGATCCCCCTAGTCGTTGTCGTCGTCGTTGCTGGCCCGGTGGGGAGTTTGGTGGCCCCCTCCCTGGTGGCACGGTGGTGGGTCCCCCTGGTCGTCATCATCGTCGACTCGACGAGGGTTCTACTTCCCCCTCCCTAGTGGCACGGTGGTGGGCCCCCTGGCCGCCATCATCGTCGGCGACGATCCGACGAGGGTTCTGCCACCCTCCTCCTTGGTGGCACGGCGGCAGTCCCCTAGGTTGTCGTCGACGTCGCTACTGGCTCGGCGTGGCGCTCCAGTAGCGGACTGTCGTGCTGTCGGGATGGTGGGATACGCTGCCTCGAGTCGACCGACCGTCGTGCGTAACTCCTATTGTTGCTGATCGTGGGCGCAGACTGTTTCCTCAAGCGTGGTCAGCTTCTCCTAAAGCGGTTGGAGTTTCTGTAATTTCTCGTCGAGACTGTCCAAGTGCTTCATGATGGCTTGCAGCGCGATTTCAATTGGATTGCCGGAGTTGAGATCGGACTGTGAACTCATGGTGGCAGAAGCGGAACCTGAGCCTCGTGATACAAAGTTGTCACCGATAGGGATTTCTGTAGAATTGGTAGTAACTAATCTTCGTAGAGTATACTGAAATAGGTAGTTGGTCGAGGGCCTGGACCTCTTCGTCGCGGCGGCGCCATTGCGGTGACGCAGCAAAGAGGCAGGGATATAGGGAGGCAAAGCCTAATCTGAACTACTCGACGCCCTAAACCCTTGGTCAGGCTCTATTTATATAGTACAGAGTCCCTAGATCTAACTGTTAGAGATAACAGATTATATACCATCCAGATTGTATATAATCTGCATGTAACAGATTGTATTGCCTATATAAATAAATCTCCCCCCACCTGTTGAGGTGTGCGGGTTTCTACATGGTATCAGATTTTTTTTCTGTTCCTGGCCCTCTGCTTACGAACCCCGCTCCCCTCTGCTTCCGCATCTTCCTCCCAGGAGCATGCGCCTCCGCACCGGCTGCACGCACCGCCGTCCTCGTCGTGCCGCCGCGAATCCCCGTCGGGCCACCGACCTCCGCGCCGGCTCCCGTCGCTCTCTGCACCGGCTGCACCGCGGACCTCCTCGTCACGCCACCGCCGGCTTCTTCGTCGGGCCGCCGACTCCTTCCTGCGCGTGCGCCTCTGCGTCTCGCGCCGCCGACTTCTTCCCGTGCGCGTACGCCTCTGCATCTCGCACCGCCGGCTTCTCCGTCGCGCCTACGACTTCCCGTCGTCCCAAGGGCGCGCGCCGCCGGCATCCTGGTCGCACCGCCGACTCCAAGCCGCGCCGCCGGCTTCCCGCCGTGGAACCCCGCCGACCTCGCGCCGACTCCTGTCGTGCTCCGCATCAGCTGCACCCCCGACTCCCGCTCGTGCCGCGTCTGGCTTCTTGACTGCGGCAATGAGAGAATCCTCGGCGGCCTCCACTGCTTCCGATTTCTTGGGCGCCCTGGGGGAAACCTTGGCTCCCCCCCATCCTCCTGCCGCTCCCCCTATCCTCCTGCCGCCCTGGGGGAAGGCTTGGCTCCCCCTGTTTTTGCTGCCTATGCCTCTGTTAATGTGAAATAGCACGTCCCTATTGCTCTCAGCCTCGAGCGTCCTAACTTTTCTAAGTGGAAGGCCTTCTTCACCGCCCTCTGCGCAAAGTATGGACTGCTCGGCCACATTGATGGTGTTAGAGATAACAGATTATATACCATCCAGATTGTATATAATCTACATGTTACAGATTGTATTGCCTATATAAATAAATCTCCCCCCACCTGTTGAGGTGTGCGGGTTTCTCTTGATTTTCTGTTGCAGGACATTTTACCGGCACCTCCATCGTCTTTATCAGACGTCAAGCACATAGCCGCTCCTGCCCCGGCTACATCCGACGATGCCGACGATCCTGTCGAGTTGGATCCGTCCATTCTGTGGCATGGTGCCACCTTCCGGGTGCCCCAAGAGCCACGGCAGGTCGCCCTAGCTCCATCGACTCCGGCACCTTTGCCGCCTGCAGTTGAACAGCGCCGCTATGGCATCCATTACAATCGTCGGCCGCAGCCTGTGGCACCGCCGGCCCCTGAGCCGATGGCACAGGTGGCCCCGGCTCCTGAGCCTCCTGCACGGGAGACTCGCTCTCAGACAGGCTCGCTGCCACCACCGATGCAGCGTTATGGGTTCACTGTTGCGGTCTCCAGCTTAGTCTCACCGCTACCAGGCAACACTCGAGCCGCGCTCGCTGATACAAATTGGCGCGCGGCAATGACAGACGAGTATAAGGCACTCATGGACAATGACACGTGGCGCCTTGTTCCTCGACCACCACATGCGAACGTAATCACTGGCAAGTGGGTTTTCAAGAACAAGTATCATGCTGATGGCTCTCTGGCTCGTCATAAAGCCAGATGGGTCATTCGCGGTTTTTCACAGCGGTATGGCATCGACTACGACGAGACCTTCAGTCCGGTTGTCAAACCGGCCACCATTCGAGTCGTCCTTAGTATTGCCATCTCTCGCTCCTGGCCGATTCATCAACTGGACGTAAAGAACGCCTTCCTTCTTGGCCATCTGACCGAGACGGTCTATTGTCAGCAGCCGGCAGGTTTCGTTGACCCGGCTGCCCCTAATCACGTCTGTCTCCTGCAGAAGTCCCTCTACGGGCTCAAGCAGGCGCCCAGGGCATGGCACCAACGGTTTTCTGCTTTTGTACAGCAGTCCGGCTTCACTGCCTCGACCTCTGACACGTCTCTTTTTGTCTACAGAGAGGGCACCGACATCGCCTACCTGCTGCTCTATGTCGACGACATCATACTGACGGCTTCATCGACCTCACTCCTTCGCCGCATCAACGATCTTCTTCACTCGGAGTTCGCCATGACAGATCTTGGGGACCTTTATCACTTCCTCGGGATTTCGGTCACACGCTCCGATGATGGCCTCCTCTCATAGCGTCAGTATGTTGTGGACCTCCTCCAGCGCGCTGGCATGGCTGAGTGCCACTCTACATCAACACCTGTGGATACTCAAGCCAAGCTATCTGCTACGGACGGTGCTCCGGTGGCTGATGCCACTCAGTACCGCAGTCTTGCCGGTGGTCTACAATATCTCACATTGACTCGTCCGGATCTTGCCTATGCGGTTCAGCAAGTGTGTCTCTTCATGCACGATCCACGAGAGCCTCATCTCGCGATGCTCAAGTGTATTTTACGATATGTCAAGGGCACTCTCTCCTTCGGTCTACATATTGGTACAGGCAGCATTGCTAGTCTGACCGCCTACTCTGATGCTGATTGGGCTGGTTGCCCAGACTCTCGGCGCTCCACTTCAGGCTACTGCGTCTTCCTCGGCGACTCCTTGGTCTCTTGGTCCTCCAAACGACAGACTACGGTCTCTCGTTCGAGCGCGGAGGCTGAGTATCGTGCTGTTGCGCACGCAGTGGCTGAGACCTGCTGGCTTCGTCAGTTGCTTCAAGAGCTTCACGCACCCATCTCTTCGGCGACGATCGTTTACTGCGACAACGTCAGCGCTGTCTACATGACCGCCAATCCAGTCCATCATCGCCGCACAAAGCATATTGAGATTGATATTCACTTTGTGCGTGAGAAGGTTGCTTTGGGCCAAGTCCGGGTGCTTCATGTTCCATCAACTTATCAGTTCGCGGACATCATGACAAAAGGGTTGCCTATACAATTATTCACTGATTTTAGGTCCAGTCTTTGTGTTCGTGACACTCCCGCTTAGACTGAGGGAGGGTGTTAGAGATAACAGATTATATACCATCCAGATTGTATATAATCTGCTGTAACAGATTGTATTGCCTATATAAATAAATCTCCCCCCACCTGTTGAGGTGTGCGGGTTTCTACACTAACAACTAACAAACCAATCTAATCCAACTCTTAACTAATCTGATTACAATACTTAGCCATTAAGACTCCTAGCCAAAATTTGATCTTTAACTACTTATCCGCTGAACAATACCCACAATACTGTTCACGGGCTAGAGGGCCTGGCCCACTTCTTACCCGTGACAACTCCCTTTCTCTCAACAGTTCTACCCATGGCCAACCATATAGCCAGTAGGCACAATACTCACTTTTCCCTACTCTTGATCCAGTTTAAAGGAAATCAATGATGGATAATGGCCGAAGCATGTAACTCAAAAATATATGATAAGCAACAAGCACACTAAGAAAAAATGATATAACTATTCTTTCAAACTCCATCTCCACATAATATAAAGCAGACAAGCAGCTGTAGAATTCTTGATTTCAGTAAGTGTTATGCTAGCAGTAGTAGGGAAGTTACCATATGCCTGCATGGAAGAATAGTGGTATCTCTTGGTTCAGAAAGGCAAATCACACACATTTTCCCAGAATCATCCTCATCAACATTCTTGTCAGCTGTGTTCCCAATACCATATATTTCCTGCAAGACATATCTAATTCCATTTACCCACAGGATCTGCTTCACAATATGAACTCCAAATGCAGAGCTGTCTTTCTTCACAAATACAGCAAATTTAACAAGACATTTTGATTCTCTGGCCTCATGTGCCCCTTCGGATTCTTGATTGCCTGACACATCCAACTCCACCTTGAATGCTACAGGGAATACACCACCTTCCCCAACAGTAGTTAGTTCAGATTCCTCAAACAGTGAGACATCAATTCCTGACCCACTTGGTTGCTTGAACTCCTGACCTTGACCCTCCTTAAAAGTTACAGTGACAGGTTGAAGCAAATTTTCTTTTGTGACCCTCAAGACACACTCATCATCTTCTTGTGCAAAAAAGTAGACAGTAATGCTGTTTGCATGATGAATATGTATGTTAGTTAAACATAACATTAACAACCTTACAAAATTTAGGAAGCAATGACAACATGGAAAGCCAGCCCATGTATATTTCTTTTCTTTCTGCCAAATTCAAGGAGATGCACATGCTAATTGTGAAGGTCCCAGAAAATTACTTGTTCGGAAAGAGTGCCAAGTCTACTTTAGAAGAAATCGAATAGCACCTGAATTGGAGCTTTTTCAGAGAAAATTATGCCTTTTAACAAAAGATGCACATATTGTCCAGTCTAGCACGCACGATTTCCACATTTGTTGAGTACACGGTTGGAAATAGGCCTATTGGTGATATCGTACAAACCCAAGATCTTCTAAAGGTATAGAAGGTTTCCTTTTAGTGTTATATAACAGATTGGATTTGCTCAAAACCAATGTTTACAAATCACCTAGTCGAACCAAGTCCCCATGGGACCAATCAGAAGACTAATCACGATTAGTCGATCCTGGTCGGTTCTAGTTGTCCAGCTAATTATCCCATATATTTTAGGACATATACATAATATATATACACTTTATAGTATATGACAATAAATTTCTAGGCATGAGCCAAATTTCCAGCTATTACTTATTAGCCCAAAAATAAAATCAAAAAGCCCAAGCCCATTAACTAAACCCTAGGCTTCACTCCTCAGTCCTCACATCTCCCCCTCCCTCACAAGCCATAAGCCACCTCACATCTCCCTCACAAGCCGCCAGCCACCACACATCTCCCCATACGTGCCGCCTTCTCCTCCTCACACTCCTGCCGGCGCCGCTGGTGGCCCCTCCCACTCCAAGGCATGCCGCCGCCGGCCCACTCCCGTTATGGCCCATGCGCTGTGGTCAGCCCCCTCCTCCCGTCACGTGGTGACGCTGGCGGCTAGCCCCTGCCTTCCCTATCATGCGCCGCCGGTGGCCCCTCCCTCTCCCATCGCGCACCGCCAGTGGCCTCTCTCCTGGTCGCCAAAATGCCACTAATCGGCCGACTAGTCGGACGACCAAATTTCTAATCGCTATGGTTGCATCGGAGTACCTAGTCGGAGCCAGGAAAAAGACCAGGCCAATTAATATCGATTTATCGGATGATTTGTAAACACTACTAAAAACATGTGATAAGATACATATGAAGTTGTAATCAATTTAGTTTCAATTTGTATATCAAGTAAGGCCTAGTTTCCATAGCCCATATCTTTCGCAAACCAAGTTCCACTGGAGTCTGGATATGGACAAATCAAAACTGGATTGGTTACAACTCCTCATGTCTCATGTTTTTTCTGTTAGTTCCATTCAATCCAACAAGTGCCCTTATAACCAGTCACATAGACTCAAACATCAGTCTGGGCAATGTCTATAGAATGCATTCAATATGCCATAACTTATTTTTTTGCTGGAAACTAAAAGCTCCAAATCAAGCATCGTTCGGCATGTTAGAAACTAGACCTAAATCAGTTGATACTCTTTCCAAACATGCAAGTTTTTGAAGATAGACATTAACAATTGGTGCAGATATCTCTATGGATTTTGTAGACAACTTCATGAGCATTGTCTTCCCCTGTCCTAGGGGCCTATTTATTAGCAGCTAGAGATTCTCAGTAGCTAGCCAGTCTAAGTAGTTGGTGTTTTCCACCTTCTGGATTCTAGTTCATTTCCAGATTCTGCAGCTACTAATTCTCACAATCTGAGTCCAGAATCTGAACCATTTGTTTCCACATCAGATTCTAGAAGTAGTTGTAGTTATCAGAAGCTGAAACAAAAAAAACCCCTTGATAGTCTTTGGTAGGCACATGAAACATGATCTGATGATAAGATACTACTAAACATGGAACATTTTGAAGACATTATTTGGCAATGGTAATGACGAAAATGAAAATAGATGTCCAAGATCAGTCTAGAGTATCCTGAGTTCCACATCAACACCTAAACAAATAATTAATACACTCTGAAGGCAGCTCTAAAAACTATAGATTACTGCCACAGGTACAGGTAATTCGGTAGTGTTGGAAGGAACTAATCTTCTTTATTGATAAGAAAACGAAGTAGTTGGTCAAGGTCCCTGGACCTCGTCGACACAGCAGAGACGCAACAGCCGGACGCACCGACGAGGTAGGGGATACAGGGAGGCAAAGCCTAAACTAAATACTCGACAAGACCTCTAATGCATTAGCCCTGTTTATATAGACACAAGGCTAATCTAATCTAACAACCTTAATCTACTAGGACTCCTTTTAATCCGCACTTTAACTAATCCCTTGCGGGATGGATTAATCAACCCCAGCCCCTTGCGGCTGGGCAACCCTTGCGAGCTGGGCCTAGCATGGACACAGCTGCATGGGCCTTATCCACTCCCTTCCTTCCCATGACATCTCTCCCCCCTTAGAAAAGCAGCTCATCCTCGAGCTACCGAGTCATCGTCCTCGTCTTCATTCACTACCTCGATGGCAAATATGTGCTTGCACTGCAACTTGTGACCGCTCGTAAATAATTCATTACAATGGAAACACCTGCCTTCCTTCCAACGTTGATCAATTTCTTCTAGCGAGAGACGCACAGTGGTGGATGGCGGCCTGTTAACTAAAACTGACGAGGATGTAGACGAGGCCGGCTCTAGTGCCGGAAGTGTTGCTGGCTTGGAGTAGCTTGGAGCACGGTTTGGTAGTGATTGGCCGGTGTCCTGGGACATGTTGTGTTGTTCATATGCCCGTGCATACATGATGGCTTCTTCCAGAGTGGCGGGTTTCTATAGGGCGACGTCGGTGCGCAGTGCCTGGCCGAGCCCCGCCATGAAGAGTTGAATTTGGTGTGCCTTGGTGATGCTTGGATCACGGCATGAGAGCGCCATGAACCAGTTATAGAACGTATCAATCAAACTGTCGCGTTGGAGGAGAGCGAGCTCGTCGATCGGGCTCTCTGTCAATGGAGGGCCAAACAGTGTATGTACAAGCTGAACAAAGTGGTTCCATGAAGGTCGTCCTCCATTGAGCTCGTGACGATGGTACCATAGTTGTGCGTCACCAGTAGGTAAAAAGATGCATACTTGACGCGCTGATTCTCAGGTGTCCCCTAGAGAGTGAAGTACCGTTCGCAACGGTTGAGCCAAACCATGGGGTCGCCCGTACCATCGAACTTAGGAAACTCAATCTTATGGACCGACTGAGAAGGTCGATCACTGTTGTCGGCTTCGATGTATGCACCCCGCCGCCTAGGTTGATGTGGGAGGCAGCCGCCGATTCCAGGTGGAGCGGCGGACAAATCTCCCTCGGACGCACTTGTTGCCCCTGTTGCCGCCTGTGACTCTGCGGGCAGCACCTCTACTAGTGTGCCGTCATTTGATCCGAGAGTCTTTTTCTCCAGGCGCAAGACAACAAGGCTAAGACTCTGTTGTTGGGTGGTCTACGGTGTGCTCCATCGCCCCTGAAGTGGTTAGAATAGGTCTACCAGTGGTTCGCCCACCATGCCTCCGGCTATCATGGGTTCAGGGAAAGACGCCAATTCCACTGGCGACGACATCGGCAAACATTTGGATCGCCTCGAGGAGCTAGTCTTTTTCTTCAGGAGAGAGGACATCACTCATCACAGAAACAGAAACACAGAAGCAAACCTCCAAGTCACTATTGCGCATGAGCCTCCGCCCATCCACCAGTCGCGGGGATCTCTCGCCGCCGAACGTCGCGTACCTCTATCGGATCCCGGCCACTAGGATCCCTCGCCAAGCGCTGGCCGTCGGGATCCCTCACCGATTTGCGCGCAAACCTCTGTCGAGCGCTGGCTGCCGGGATCCCTTGCCGACGAGCGTCACAAGCATCCACCGAGCCACTGCCCTATCTTTCCCTCTTAGTCTCTCACTCTCTTCTGTTTTCTCTTTTCTGTGATGCCCTGTGGCTCCGTGTGTGCACGCTGTCTTCTCTCACGCATTTTCCCACGGGGCACGAGCGCCCCCAAGTTTTCCCACGCGAGATCCTGCCTCACGCTCCGACCTTTTCACGCGCATGGTCCCATCTCGCGCTCCCGCTTTGCGCCATATAACGACGCCTCACCCGCAAGTCATCGCCACAGCCCATAAGACGACGACTTGCGACGCCATATGTGTTTCAGTTATAGCGAGCCCGACACCTAGGAATTTTCAGCGCCTTATCGACTAGGCGACACCATAGGAACACTAGCGCAGTGTGCCAGTGCAAAAAGGCTCTCCAGCCCCTGCACATCCCATCAACAGTGTGGGCCGACATCACCATGGATTTCATTGAAGGCCTGCCCAAGCTCTATGGTAAAATGGCGATCCTCACGATGGTAGACCGCTTCTCGAAGATGGTACATTTCATCCCAATGAGTCGTCCCTATACGGCTCTATCGGCCACTAATGCCTTCTTCATAGAGATTGTATGACTCCATGGCATCCTAGCATCCATCATCAACGATCGCGACCCAATGTTCACCAACAGCTTCTGGACATAGCACTTCTATCTGACCGGCATCAAGTTGCACCTCAGCTCTGCCTACCATCCACGGTTTGATGACCAATCCAAGGAAGTCAACAAGATTATTGTCATGTATCTTTGATGTTTGATAGGAGACCAGTCTTGGCAATGGCATCGTTGGCTTCCATGGGCTGAGTCCGCTTACAATACCTCATTTTAGTCAGCCATCAAGACATTACTATTTGACAACGGTGGATCATGGGTCGTCCAACCTTCTGGCGGTGGATCAACTCCTCAAGGAATGGGATGTGTTTCTGGCAAAAATCTAGGATCACCTCGAGCAGTCGCAGTAGCACTACAAGCATCATTATGACAACGACCACTGAGACGTCACCTTCGTCGCTAGGGAATGGGTGTGGTTGTGCCTTCTCCATCGCTCTGTCGCGTCGATCTCCTCCCATGGGTGCAGCAAGCTCAAGCCCAAGTACTTTGGACCATTTCAGGTGTTGCAACGCGTGGGCGTGGTCGCATACAAGCTACAACTTCCTCCGTCCACCCGTATCCATGACGTCTTCCATGTTGGCTTGCTGAAGCCATTCATCAGCACGCTTCCAACGACACCGACGCTCCCTCCTCTTCGCTATGGTCAGGTGTGTCAGCAGCCTAAGAAGGTTATCAAAACTCATCGTGCCCTTGATCGTTTGGAGCTCCTTGTACAATGGGACCAACAACCAACAGTCGAAGCCTCCTAGATGCCCCACGACGAATTCATCAAGCTTTTCCCGTCTTTTCAACTTGAGGATGAGTTGCTTCTCAATGGCGGGGAAGACGTCATGTGGGGACGCACCTACCAACGCCGATAACGGGCTGCGCTGGCCTAGCTAGAGGGTTTCCTATTTGCTTATCTCTTTCTTGATTTGCAAGATTATTTCATCAAATAAGATTTCCTTTGTTAGTAGATGGCTTTCCCTAGAATATTGTAGTTTCTAAAGATAGGGCAGACCCTCCTCTATAGAAAGGGTATAGCAGATTGTAAACGAACCAATCAAGAAATAAATCAGTCTTTTATCCTAATGTCACCGCCAGTGATTTTGGGGGAATTAGAAGAAACTAAACTTCTTAATTGATAAGGAAACGAGGTAGTTGGTCGAGGGCCTGGACCTCTCAGTCGCGGCGGCGCCGTTGCGGCGACGCGACAAGGAGGCAGGGGATACAGATGGCAAAGCCTAAACTGATTACTCGACAACTCTCTCTAGGCATCGGTCTTGTTTATATAGGCACAAGACCGATCTAATCTAATACAACTCTAATAAACTTCCATAACTAACTTTGACTACTTGGACTCCCTAACCACCTGGACTCTTTAATTAAGTACTTGCAGATTGACTCCCTAACCACCTGGACTCTTTAATTAACCAGCACTTTAACTAATCCCACAGCTACAGTATCGGTGGTACTGTTCACGTGAATAGTACCGCGCGGTATTGTTCATAGGCGGGACAAGCCCTTCATCCCATAATCTGAGGCCATGACATCTCTTCCCCCTTGAAAACCAGCTCGTCCTCGAGCTGGGCTGCTGGTGCCGCCAAGGCAGCCCACGTTGATCCCCCAACCGTCAGCCAGGCCGCCATCCGTGCTCGTGAGGGTGTGCTTTGCGCGGTCAGGAAAGTAGCGTTGGCCTCCGCAGCACTGTTGATGTCGCCGACTGAGCCGTTGTCGCCTGACTTGGCCCTGCCGAGGCTGCCCACACCGCCACTGGAGAGGCCTTGGTTGCCTCCCTCCTTGGTGGCGTGGAAGAGGCTCTAGGCTTGGGTCGTCGTCCTCGTCGCTGTCGGGTCGACGGTGGCCCTACCATCCTCTTCCCGGCTGGCGCGGCGGCGGGTCTGGGCTTGGGTCGCCGTCCTCGTCGTTGCCGGGTTGACGGCGGCCCAGCCGTCTTCTTCCTTGGCGGCTTGGCAGCGGGTCTGGGCTCGGGTCGCCGTCCTCATCGCTGTCGGGTCGACGGCGGCCCGTCTGTCCCCCTTCCTGGCGCCGCAGCGGTGGCCCCGGGCTCTGCCACCCTCCGTCCTGGTGGTGCGGCGACGGATCTGGGCCCTGCCGCCCTCCCTCCTGGCCGTGCGGCGACGGATCTAGGCCCTGCCACCCTCCTCCATGGTTGCGCGGTGGCGGATCTAGGTACTTGCTTTCCTAGCTGTGAGGCAGGGGACCCTCCTGATCATCCTCCTCCACGCCGTTGGTCTGGTGAGAATTTCCATGTCTGCCATCCTAGTTGCACACTGACGTGTTCCCTAGAGCACCGGTGGTTGGAAGGGGATGGCGTCCAGGGTGCTGGATGATAATCTCCAGTGCAGATATCCTTTCCTCCAGGGACTGAATCGACTGCAATCGGTCCTCAATTGTCTCTAGGCGCTTCATGATTAGGGACTGTTGATTGAGAAGTGCCTTCAACGCTTCTTCCACCCCGGCCCCTGATCCGGTGCTGTCTAGCGAGCTCATGGCAACGGAAGTTGAACCAATATGCTCTCATACCAAGTTGTCACTGGCAGGGATTTTGGGGGAATTAGAAGAAACTAAACTTCTTAATTGATAAGGAAACGAGGTAGTTGGTCGAGGGCCTGGACCTCTCCGTCGCGGCGGCGCCGTTGCGGCGCCGCGACAAGGAGGCAGGGGATACAGATGGCAAAGCCTAAACTGATTACTCAACAACTCCCTCTAGGCATCGGTCTTGTTTATATAGGCACAAGACCGATATAATCTAATACACCTCTAACAAACTTCCATAACTAACTTTGACTATTTGGACTCCCTAACCACTTGGACTCTTTAATTAAGTACTTGCAGATTGACTCCCTAACCACTTGGACTCTTTAATTAACCTACACTTTAACTAATCCCGCAGCTACAGTACCGCGCGGTACTGTTCACAAGCGGGCCAGGCCCTTCATCCCATAATCTGAGGCCATGACACCTTAACTCTCCAATTCTCCCTACACCAGCCCTTGCATGTGTCGGCCATCTCCTAGCCATCACGGTGTCGGGGAAGCGAAGGACATCATGTCCTTGCCATCCCGTCTACCACGACTACGCCCTCCGTTCTCTCTCCCTCACGTATATAAGTAGGGATAGCAACGGGTCTGAAACCCACGGGTTTGATGAAAACCCGCCTGCGAAGCAAACACTTCGCGAAACCCATGCAAACCCGAACCCGCGAAACCCGTGGGTTCAAAACTAAACCCAAACCCATCGGGTACCCGAAACACAACGGGTAACCCGCGGGTTCAGTACTCTATATGAAGTACATTACAACATAAATATAATTAAAAATTCACAATAAATAGAATATTATCACATTACCAATACATAATTTTAAATGATAAAATCACTCAACATATCTCAACATAACATTATCAGAAGAAATGAATAGAAAATGGGATGGACTCTATATAATTTTAAGTAATCGGGTAAACCCGCGAAACCCGCGGGTTTAAATCTAAACCCGAACCTAACCCGAAATTAAATGGGTACCCAAACCCGCGGGCACAAAACTAAACCCAAACTCGTGCCCGTCGGGTACTTGCGAGTACCCGCACCCGCCGGTAAAACTGCCATCCCTAATAAGGAGGGCATGAGCTCCCTAAGAAGACCATGCCACCAGCCACGAGGGCTACCAGTGCACGCTCCATCGCCTCCGCGCCGACTTCTCCATCGAGTAGGATCGGCGCCTAGTCCGCGACTACATGCGCGCCTACGCGACTTGCCAGCGCAACAAAACAGAAGCCCTGCAGCCTATCAGCCTCCTCCAGCCCCTACCGGTGCCCTCCCGCATCTGGGCAGACATCTCGATGGATTTCGTCGAGGCGCTGCCCAAGGTGCACGGCAAAAGCGTCATCCTGACGGTGGTCGATCGCCTATCCAAGTACGCTCATTTTATTCCCCTCGGCCACCCCTACACCGCCACCTCCGTCGCCAGGGCGTTCTTCAACGACATTGTACATCTACACGGGGTTCCGAAGTCCATCGTCAGCGACCGCGATCCAGTCTTCACCAGCAACATCTGGCGGGAGTTATTCACTCTCGCCGGTGTCACCCTGAAGACCAGCACGACGTTTCATCCTCAGACCGATGGGCAGTCGGAGGTCGTCAATAAAATGATAGCAATGTATCTGCGATGCATCACCGGCGACCGGCCACGTGCATGGCTGGAGTGGCTGCATTGGGCAGAATACTGCTACAACACCGCATTCAACTCCGCACTCCGCAGGACACCATTCGAGGTTGTTTATGGCAGACCACCGCCCGCCCTGCTGCCATACTCGTCGGGTACCGCTCAGACACAGGTGGTCGACGCCATGATCGCCAACCGCGACGAATTCCTTCAAGAGGTACGCACGCGTCTTCTGCAGGCCCAGGAGTATAGCCGCCGTTACTACGACACACACCACCGTGCCATGGAATTCGCCGTCGGTGATTGGGTGTGGCTACGGCTGTTAAACCGCCACACTCAGTCCCTCATACCAGGCGCTCGTGGCAAGCTCGGTCCACGCTTCGCAGGGCCGTTCCAGGTGCTTGAGCGAGTGGGGGCAGTTGCCTACTGCCTCCAACTTCCGGCGGACGCACGCATCCACGACGTCTTTCATGTAGGCGTCCTCAAGCCATTCAGGGGAACTCCGCCAACATCAACTCCACCACTACCGCCCCTGCAGAACGGTCGCCTACTTCCACAACCAGAACATGCGCTCCACGCCTGCCTCCGACGCGACGTATGGCATGTTCTGGTACACTGGGAGGGCATGTCCGCAGACGAAACAACATGGGAGCCACTAGAGGGCTTCCGCGTCGCGCATCCTTCCTTCCAGCTCGAGGACGAGCTGTTCGTCGAGGGGGGAGAAATGTTATGGTGGGGAAAGTGTACACCCGGCGCAAGAAGGGGGGCACCTGACCGGAGTGGCTGGCGCCTCCCCCTCCCGCCGAGAGTTGGTTAGTTGATTGAGATTAGTTTGGATTAGTTAAAGATTGGGTTTCGGTTAGTTAAGATTAGATTGATTTCTGTTAGAGATTGGTTTTGGTTCAGATTAGATTAGTTTTTGGTTAAAGATTAGATTGGTTTGTAAGGCTATATAAGCCGGTCAGTGCTATCAATAAAATCAGCTGGAGATTAGTCGTCTCTACAGCCTCTCCAACTCGAGTCGCCAGCATGGTGACTCGTCACCCACGCCGCCGGGATTTCTCCCGGCCACCCACCTCCCACGACTACTTTCTACGCCAACCCTCAAGTTCTAACATAAAGAGACCCCCAAACGGGACATAAGGCACCTCACGTTGAGGGCCTGAACCTATATAAATCCTTATCCCACTGTGTGTGTCTTGCTTGTTCTCTCATCTCGTCAGGTACCCTTCACATCTACATAAGAGCATCTCCAAGAGATGCTCTAAAAATGACTCCATAAATGTTGTTTAGCCTTTAGGGATTCTTTTTTAGGATTGTAATCCCTATAAATATGTTTATCTCCAACAGTTTCTCAAAATTAAGTCCCTAAAATATATTTTGGGTTCATCAATGCATCGAACATCGTCGGTGTGATATTTTCCACGACGGCTCTTTGCAGCAGTGACCTTGAGCACTGATGGCGACAACATTTTGTAGTCTTCACGGTGGCAGCGCATGGCTATTTGTAGGGATGACCTAAGCACCAAGTCACCAACGACGGTGACAGTCGAAGTGAGATCTAGAGGAGACATAGCGGCTGGTGGCATGAGAACACAAGGAAATGATGGGTTGTGTGTGGCAGGAGTTGTTCCCTTGTGCGCACAATTGGCTTAGGAAGATAGATAGGGTGCGATAGAGGCTCCCTACAAATGAAGAGCGAAAGAGTTAGTTTTGGAGATACCTTATTTTGGGGAGCCTTTTAATGTACTTGTTGGAGTCAAATTTTTTAATCTAACCCTTAAATTTTAATTTTAGAGTAGGGAGTTACCCCAATCTAATATATGTTGGTTAAAACATTGACAGATCAATTATGTACAAACAGAAACAACATTACACGATTGAAAAGGAATAAGTCTACATAACCTCTTCATGTATTGCTAATTGATTACTTAACCTCCTGACCTAATAAACCAAGTATTTAAACTCCTAACCTTTTAAATACCATTTACTTAATCCCATGGTTGTCACGGCGTCACCTAGGCGTCCAGGCGGTCACCGCCGAACGCCAGGGTCATTCGCCTCGCCTGGTGGAGTTAGGCGCCCGCCTGGAGCTTCTAGGCGTCGCCCATGGCGACTAGGCGGTCGCCAGGCATGTCTGGGCGGGCGCCTAGGGCAAGCTGTAGTGTCTAAGGCGTGGCGCCCTAACCCCAGGCCCAGATTCGACTTTTTCGGTTTTTTCCCCTTCCCCTTGCGAGTTGCGCCGTCGCCTCTGCCCCTTGCGCCGCCGACCGCCGGCTCTGCTTCCCCTTGCGCCACCGGCCGCCCAGCCGCCTCTGCTTCCCCTCCCCTTGTGAGTTGCGCCGCCTCCTCTGCCCCTTGCGCCGCCGGCCGCCCGGCCGCCTTGGCGCCTCTGCTTCCCCTCCCCGTGCGGCGCGCCGCCGCCTCTGCTTCCCCCTCCCCTGCTCCCTCGCCGCAGCAGGCAGCAGAAGCAGCAGGCAGCAGGCAGGCAACAAGCAGTAGGCAGCAGAAGAAGAGAGGCAGCAGTAGGCACAAAACAGCAGAAGAAGAGAGGCAAGCAGCACAATAGCAACAGCACTACAGAAGTATGAATTATGAACTATGAAGTATGACCTCTGTTTGCTATGGACATGTTTGCTGAAATGTTGAGTGCTGACCTCTGTTTGCTGATTTTAATTGGTCGCCTAGGCGACGCCTAGGCGCCCGCCTAGGCGCCTAGGCGTCCAGTCGGCCCCCTGGCGACTGGTTTCGCCGGGGCGCCGTGACAACCATGCTTAATCCCCTAAGATTGATTTTGTAAATTGGTTTGCTCTGTTGTGTGTCATGTTGGACAACAATACATTTGAGGGGTGTGTGTAGATTTACCTGTTTGGTTTTTAGTCCAAAAGTTTAGTCCCGTCATATCGGATGTTTGGATGTTATTTTAGAGTATTAAATGTAGACTATTTATAAAACTCATTCATAATCCGTTGATTATTCACGAGATGAATCTAATAAGCCTAATTACACCATGATTTGACAATGTGATGCTACAGTAAACATTTGTTAATCATGGATTAATTAGGCTTAATAAATTTGTCTCATAAATAATCCTCCGATTCTACAATTATTTTTATAATTAGTTCACATTTAATCATTCGAATTGATGTCCAAACATTCGATGTGAAAACACCTATTATTCCCAATCGAAAACATCACGGTTCAAACAATATTTGTTGGGCCAAATTTTTCTATGCCATTAGCCCATTACAATTTTCACGGTTTTGAAATATGACATCGACGTGTCACTGACAGATGGGACCTACCACAGTCACTGATAGTGGCATTTTTCAAATTACAGAAAATTGTAATGACATGTTTACAAAAATTCCATATTTGTTTGTTCATCCTAGGTTCTCCAGCTGAAATTCCATATTAGTAATATTTGTAGTAGTATACTAATGTTATGATCTAAAGATGCTAATTCAAAGCTACCACAACGACATTTAGCAGCATCTAATCAAGAAACCATGAATCCACGAATTAGAAGAGAAGGGAACGGGAGAAAGAAGGGAACAAAGGATCGGGACCTTCCGGGGGCATCGGCCTCAAAGGAGAAGGCGAGGAGCAGACTACGACCGTCCTCATCGGGTATCAGCCGCAAGGTATCCGCCTTGACGTTGACGCCGGTGCTGACCGCCACGGCCCTGTGCCGCTCCACCTGCGCAGGCACCGGCACCGGCGGCGGCGGCGGCGCCCCACCCGGGTACCAGCGGGGGTAACTATGGTAGTACGGAGGTGGCACCCCGTTTCTGTGGCCATAAAGATGCGCAAGCGGCGGCGGAGGAGGAGGAGGGCTTGCGCCGCTGCGGCTTGTGATGTTGCCCATTAGTTCGTCGTGTTCGTGCCGTGGTTTTTGGGTTTCCTTGTCTAAGTTGTCTCGCCAGTCGCCAAAGCCTACGGAAAATTGAAATGATAATTTCGTTTGAAGTTCTGGCTTCGATTCCCCAAAAATATTTAGGGAAAAACAGGAAAGAGATCTGACAATTTTTAAAGCTTTCAGATTTACGAGCCAAATTACTCCGTTTCAACAACTCTACCAAACTAGAAATCGGTAATTCGTTATCCTCAACGTAACTTTTTAACTAGTTAGATGCACGTGCTTTACAATAAAATTTTATTGTTGATGACAACACTATTTAGAGCATGATATTTATTTAAATATGCTTATAATGTTAAGATGATAAAAATCAATGGTTAGTAAGTGAATATAAAATTAATCCATAAGCATTGAAAATAGAAACTGAGGTAAATTATGAGATGAAATTTTGGTCTATTCATAGACCAGTAAGAAAAGGATAAATACATCAAGAATGTTACGTGAAAAGCATCAGTTACAAGGTGGTGGCCCCTGTTGTAAACTCTTAAAAAGCAATGCTTAATAAGAGAACTATGTTTTGTTGTAAGGATTACAAGTGTACTAAATCCCATTGATTCGTTTGCCATTGCATCAAACATCAAGCAACATTCACAATCCTCATGTCTTACCTTTTAGTGAATGCACTGCATTGCATGTTATCTAGTTATTTTTTTTTGTATTGTAGGGAAGCATTTATAACTCTGTCGTGTAAGTAATCCTACAAATACAAAACAAGTAATAATAATTCAAAACCATACTTCTGCCGGGTAAAAGAACCATACACAATTATAACATGCGAATTTATATAAGGATGAAAAATAAAGGGACACTCGTAATAAAACAGACATTTTGAGTCATCCACCTTATGACCTCTAGTAGATACATCAGCGGACCTCACGGTGCTACCACCCGATTCAAATTTCAAGAGCAATATGCAAAAAATGCAACGAAAGAAATTCAACGTTGACAGACCCACATAATGATAATATGAACTTTGAATTTGCCGATTCTGATGACACAAAGCGATTAAAATTTCTCTCCTAAGGAAGCATCAAGTCAGACAGCTCATATCTTAAACATTTAATAAAGAAAAATGTGAAACAAATGAAAAGTTTGCCAGGAAGATATAAAAAAAAGAGTGAAAGAATTTCAGAAGAATTCTCTACCGTACTTTTTAAATGGTTATATATGATATACGTATCAGGAATCAATGTAGCATGGACTCCTCTTTCTCTATTTTACTTTTTGAAACTGCTGCTGGGATATGAGTTTTCAAGAGAAACAAAATGTTCATGCGGTAACCTATTAAAAACTTTTATCTGAAAGCTGAGAAACTAATTTAACTTTCTTGATCATTTTATTGGTTGCAAGAATGCAAGACATTTTTATGTATTAAAATGATAAATGAATTGGTGAGGACCATATATATTTTTTCAAAATAGTGTTTATTGCTGTTTCAATTTTTTTTACCAAAACAAATTTAACTTGCGCAGGAAAAGAAGATGATACATTCCACATAGGAGACATCATATGCTACGGATGTAGTTAAATCACATTAAAGATTCAGTACATACCCTGTAAAAAGTTCTGCAGACGCATGTATGCACTTGATTTAGTCTGCATTAAGATAGAAGTGACTCATTGCTGGCAAGGACCCTTCCCTCATGATATTATAGAACTCAGTATTCACATTCATGATGGCTTTTGTAGCTGCATAATACGCCTTCCATCCATTAGTTGGAGTTATATTGTGCTGCTCCACTGTAAAATCCTACAAGGAAATGTAGAGTTGATTTATATTGTGAAACAAACTCACGGAAGGTAAAAGGTTCTTTACAAAGAAAAACACAAGGGGCAGTCATCCATAGATACAGATTCACATAGCTCCAACAAAAAACATGGGGGGTATAAATGTTGTAACTATCAGAATTAGATTACCAAAACTGTTATTTAAAATTTTGCAAATCCAAGGGGTACTGACAGAAAAAACATAACATTACACAGCCTACTCACCATCATAATAGTAATATGACAAGGCTCAAGGGTACAGATAAACTGACATAGTAGAAAATAATATGTATTCAGTTGGAAATTTAACAGTGGATTTACAAAGAATGAAAGGACAACTTTTTGTCCATTGTGTAGGCTGCGGTGTTGGACTGCAAAACAGACAGGAAAAATTCAAAAGCAAAACAATTTAGAAGTCTTTATGTCATATTGTCATATATTCATATCATATGTCAAACCGAGTTCCATGCCACCCATTTAGGGAAATAATTTATTTAGATTGGGTCGATTTAGTCAGGAATGACCCAACACTTTCCCACTATATCGTCATAACACTTTCCCACTATATCGTCATAAAAGGCACCTGATGCATGATATGAATCACATAAAAACACAATGTAATTCAGTCATAAAAGAAGAATAATTTGATCAACTAAGAGCATTATTTGGAACGAGCATCACAGTGTACTTAACGAAATGGCACAGTAACAAAAAACAGTGTCGAGAATGGAGATGGTTATTAGCGGTCACACAGTCTAAACCTGATCATGATGGTCCTCTTCCAGCATAAAAGAGCATCGTATTCACAATCAAAGAGCACACCAATCAAGTAAATGTTAGGGATGGGAACAGAGAACCGACATATCACCTTGTGATAGAGCACCTTCCACGCGCGGTCATCATTGGTCATGGAGAGGTGGAAGAGACTGGTCCGCTGGTGTAGTCGAGGTAGCTGAGGGCGTGGGTGGTGATCTCGGGAACGAGCTACTCCATCATGGATGCCCCAACAGTCGCGGGCACCGGCGCCTTCCTCTTCTCCCCGCCGATGGCCATCTCGTCACCCACAGGAGCAGTGCCGGGGTGAGTGAGGAGTCATGCTGAATAACGTGGGCCTCATGGCTCCAGAAGTGATGAGTCATTGTCAACGATAGTCAAAGAGGACAGAAGAAGAAGAGATCTGCTGTTTCATGGGCCGCGTGTGACTCAGGTACACGGGCAGCAAGCGACTGTCGGGCAAAGAAGGCTGCGAAGTCGGGCTGGCCCAATCCGGGTACATGGGCCAGGAGCAGCAGAAGACTCACTGGGCTGTTGATCAGGATTGACTTAGGTACACGGGCGGTGAGTGATTGCCGGGCTGAGAGAGCTGCGGAATCGGGGCAGCCCAATCCGGGTACCTGGTGCAAAGTCGGTGGAGGCTTTGTCAGTTTCGGCGCAAAACTGACAACCGTTGATCTTGTATCCGACTGTCCAGAAGAGAAGCCGTAGTCGCTACGAAAACTTAGCTTCCGGATAAGTCATCTGTATATCTAGGCCCACAGTCAGTCAGTTGTGTCTGTAAAAATACCTAAGGGCAGTTGAGTCATTTCCTTTATTTAGCGTCTGTAAAAACCCTAAGGGACTGGTGGAATATTCTAGGCCATTGGGCAGCCTAGAAATAGGGCCCCAATCCCTAGGGTTGGACTACCCTTTTGGCTGAAATCAATACTACTCCTTTGGGTCATTTTGTCTCTTGCATTTTCTCTCTCTCTCTCTCTCTTCGGTTGTGCGCCGCCAGGCTGCTGTTCATGTGATTTTGGCTTGCATTTATTTCATTCCTTTTGATGCAGTGAAGCTTCTATTCTCTAATCGTGCGCAGCAAAACTGCAACAATATTTATTGCTTCGTTTCACGTGCACATGCATTTTCTTGAGTGATTGTACTTCGGTTGCTACTGTTCTTCACACAAGTAGTACTAGTTCTTGTTGTTGCAAGTAGTACTACTACACTGTAGCAACAGTACACTAGTACCAGCTTTTTGCTTTTACTGCTCAACTTTTTGATCGAGTTGACAGGACTAAAGTCCCTTTTCTGGCTATTCTCTGGCGAAGCCCCTTCTCTGTTCGAAGCCCCTAAGCTCCGTGAGGCAGGCTTCGATCTGAAATCTTCGAAAGCTTCGTTTGAACTTCGACTTCAAGTTTATGCTGTGTTGCTAAGCTTCGAAGTACTTTTGAACTGTCAGCGTTTCATACTTCGAACGTTTGGGCGAAGGTACTCTGACTTGAGCTCTTCGAAGTCCATACTTCGACAGGTTTCAAAGTTGGCTTCGAAGCTTGTCTTTCTGTTAGACTTCGCTCAGTGTTTGCATTCGTCCTCTTCGAAGGTCCTTGTTGTGTTCTGTTCGAAGGTAGAGTGTAGGCTTCGTTTTGGTTTCTCTATCGTGTGTCAGCCTTCGCTTTTCCTTTCGAAGGTTGTTTGCTCTGTGTGCGTGTTCGAAGCTGTGTTCGAAGCCTTGCCTTTGAAGTACACACTTCGAAGCAGGCTCCGACTCTGTCATACTTCGCTCTCATTCACACTCGACCTAGGATAGACAACACACCTTCGACAGACTTCGACTTCCACCTCCGAACCAGACTTCGACCAGCGAAGTAGGCCTCGACCTCCGAAGCAGGCTTCGACCCCGAGAAGCAGGCTTCGACACTGCGAAGCAGGCCTCGACCAGCGAAGCAGGCTTCGCCAAGTTTCGAACAGGAGACAGATTTCGAACGGTAATTTCTCACTTCATTCTTAGTGCACTTAGAGTGCTATACTGAGAAGTTTGTCTTGCCTTGTCTTGTGTTTACTGTTTATCTGTCTATTAGCACTGCTTTGGTAGTTCTCTGTTTGACATCAGCTGCTTCTAGGCTAGATACCTTTATACTTAGGCTATCTGCTCATATTCTGCTGCTTGGTCTTTTGAGGTGCGTTGGGTGTTGGGAACATGCTATATATTCGAAAGAATTTTTAAGGCGCCCATTCACCCCCCCTCTGGTCGCTACTTTCGGTCCTACAAGTGGTATCAGAGCGAGGTTAGGGTTTTTCCATACCTTAACCGGTTCTAAACCCCAGTAGTGACCATGACGTCTCCTGGCAAGGTCCCGTCCTTGGAAGCATATGGCTATAATTATTGGAAGACTCGCATGCGAGCCTATCTCATGAGCCAGGGTTCGGACATTTGGGACATTTGCGTTCACACCACGTTTGTCATATTGCCAGTAGCTGAGCATGGTACTGCTGGTATCATTGCTCAGCATCTGAGCAACAGTAAGGCTGTGAACATTCTTTTCTCTGATTTAGGTCCCACTGAGTTTGAGCGTGTGAGCCATCTCTCCACTGCGAGAGAGATCTGGGCTACCCTCAAGGCACACCATGAGGGAACAACACAGGTCAAGGCTCGGCTCTATCAGACCTACCGGCGTGAATATGAGAATTTCACACAGAAGCCGGGTGAATCTGTTGAGGCTTTGTTTGGTCGTTTTCAGTCGATCATAAACAAACTTCGGGACAACAAGGCTGAGGGTGCTCAGTTAGTCTCAGATCATGAGCATGCGCTCAAGGTTCTCCATACCTTGGACCCAAAGATCTGGGAGATCAAAGTATCTTCTATCATTGAGAGTACTTCTTATGATACCTTGACCATTTTTGAGTTGTTTAGCAAGCTGAAGGCTACTGAGGTTGATCTCCAGCTGAGATCAAATCTCACTGGTTCTGGATCAAAATCTCTGGCCCTAGCTACACCTTCTGTTGATCCTTCTTCTGTGAGATGTGCTGGGTTCTCTTTGATGTCTATCACTGAGGACCAGCTTGAGTTGTTGGGAGATGATGATTTGTGTCTCTTTAACAACCGGGTGCGTCATGTCTATGACAAGATAATGTTCAAAAGACACGACACAAAATCCGGGTGCTTTGAGTGTGGTGATCCAGGACACTTCATCGCCGACTGCCCCAAGCGCAATGGTCACAAGAAGGGCACCGGTGGTGGCTTCCACGACTCCGGCAAGCACGAGAGCTCATCCTTCAACAAGGGCAAGCCAAAGACCAGATTCTTCAAGAAGGCCCTGAAGGACTACCAGCGAGAGAACAAGAAGCGCGACAAGGCTTTCTTCGCCGAAATGGAGAAGAGCTACTCCAAGCGGTCCACGTCTTCTTCCTCTTCATCGAGCTCAAGCGATGAGGAGATCGCCATCAGGAAGGGGAAGGACAAGGACGATCCGGCGGGCCTCTACTTCATGGCCTTTGGAGACAAGCCGAAGAGCCGCTCACACCAGTGCCGAAGATCCCGCAAGAGCTTCTGTTCAATGGCTCTTGGGGATAAGGAAGAAAAGAGCTCCTCTGATGACTCCGACGACGACAACAACGAAAAGGTATCATCCTATGAGCGCGAAATCGTTGATTTACTTGAGAGCAATCATCAGGAGTTGAAATATCGGGAAAAACTGCTTAGGGGGGCTAAGAAGAGGATAGATGAGTTAGAGAGTGAGCTTGCCGTGGCCAACGGCAGAATTGAGAGTCTATCTTCTTCCCCTTGCTTGGGTGATAGCAGTGAGTGCCCGAAGTGTGAGGTGCTTTTGTGTGACTTGTCGACTCTGAAGTCCAAGTACACAGAAAGGGTTGATGAGAGGGACACTTTGGCCACTGAGCTTGAAAGCGCTCAGCTGGAGCTGAAAGATGCTCAAGCCATTGTCGTCGCACCCTGTGTTCATTGCCCATCTCATCTAGCTGCCTTAGCTGAGCTGAAATCCAAGAGCGATGAGCATTTGGGTGATTTGGAGAGGTTGAGAGCTGAGCTTGCGCAGACTAGGCTGGAGCTTGAGACACTGTCAGTTCCACCCACTATCTGTGAGAACTGTCTATCTCTTAGACTTGAGTTGATTAAGCTAAAAGCCGAGAAGTCTGTCCATATAGATAGCGAGTGTGAGACCTGCTTGTCTCAGGTGGAGGTACTAGCTTCCTTGAGAGAGGAGCTAGCTGATTCTCAGAATGAGAATTTTTACCTCCGTTCTATCCTGAGTTGGATCAGTGCCAGAGAGCCACAGCTCGGCTTGATGATCCAGCAGTTCAAGAGGCAGGATGGGTTTGGAGTAGGTTACACCTACACCAAGGCTGACTTTGAGAGTGCCATTAGCCGGGCAGTGGAGTGGAGTAAAATAACTCTAGAGCAGAGGTATCCCAAGACTCACTCCAATGAGTCTTCCCAGGCTTGTCAGCCCAAGGATGGAGTGATCCATGAGCCACCCAAAGCTCCACCCAAGAAGCCTATCTGGGTTCCAAAGCCCAAACACCTCCACACTTCTCTTGACTCTCTTCCTGGACCCTCTCAACCCAAGAAGACAACACCAATCACCACTAAGCCCAAAAATCCCAAGCCTCAACCACATCCCAAGAAGCCCACCTATCATTGTGAGTATTGTCAGGAGGAAGCGAGTTGAGAGAGCAGAGAGAGCTCGTGGTGGTCAGGAGCAGTTCTACCAGCAGGGTGGTAGACTGCGTGTTCCTCGACGCGGGGAGAGGCTGGAGGCCAGGCCGCGTCGTGTAGGTGGTGGTAGAGGAGACGGCTTTCTTGCCCGTGCTCCAGTTGGTGGTGTCCGTTCCGGCAGAGTTCCAGGCCGTGTTGGCTGCGGTCCTGGACCTCGTGGCCGCAGGTTTAGGCAGAACCAAGGACCGCGCTTTGAGCCGCATTTTGGTCCAAACTCTCTTGATGGTTTTCGCTTTCCATCCTTTGAGCAGATGGCTCGACACTGGTTTAGCTCTTTGCTAAACCTGGTGCCGGACCATTTGCTCCCACTTACAGCCACTGATTGTGCAGGATCGGGGACTGGAGGACGTTTGGATCATGGACTCAGGATGCTCCCGCCACATGACGGGACATCGCAGATGGTTCTCCAGTCTCATTCCCCTAAGCTCCAAAGAATACATCACCTTCGGGAACAGTGGTCAAGGGAAGGTAAGTGGCATTGGCTCAATTCGTATTTCAGACCATTTTTCTTTGAAGAATGTTGCTTTAGTTAAAAATATGAACTTTAACTTGATTTCTATCTCGCAACTTCTTGAGGATGGTTTGGAAGTGCGGTTTAAGAAGGGCAACTCTTCTGTGGTTGATTCTAGAGGGTCTTTGGTTCGCCAGATTTTACCCTTTGGTAAAGTTTTTCGAATTGACTTTTCTAGTTCTTTTGGCCCTTCTCGCTGTTTGATTGCTGGATCTTCTTCTAAGCTCTGGAAGTGGCATAGGAGGTTAGGTCATTTGAGTTTTGATCTGCCAGTCAGGTTAAGCTCTTTGGACCTCATCCGAGGATTGCCCAAACTTAAGATGGAGAAGGATCTAGTTTGTCATCCCTGTCGTCATGGGAAAATGGTTGCCGCTTCTCACTCACCTGTGACTCAGGTGATGACTTCGTATCCGGGTGATCTTTTACACTTGGACACTGTTGGTCCAGCTCGGGTACGTTCAGTCGGTGGGAAGTGGTACGCACTTGTGATTGTTGACGACTTCTCTCGATTCTCGTGGGTTTTCTTTTTGGAGTCTAAGGATGAAACGTTTCAGTTTGTTCATGACCTGATTTCTAAGCTGAAGAATGAGAACAATGGTCGGATGCGAGCAATTCGCTCCGACAACGGCTCTGAGTTGAAGAACTCTCAGTTCGTCAGCTTCTATAGTGATCAGGGTCTGGACCACCAGTTTTCTTCTCCTTACACTCCCCCACAGAACGACGTTGTGGAACGAAAGAACCGCATGCTAGTTGAGATGGCCAGGATGATGCTCGATGAGCACAGGACTCCTAGGCATTTTTGGGCTGAAGCCATGAACACGGCTTGCTATCTGGCCAACCGCATTTTTCTTCGAGCTTACTTAGGTAATACTTCGTATGAATTGCGTTTTGGCAGACAGCCCAAAGTGAGCCACTTACGAGCGTTTGGCTGCAAGTGCTTTGTGCTCAAGAAGGGAGGGCATTTGGACAAATTTGAGTCTCGTTGCTGGGACGGTGTTTTTCTTGGTTACGCTTTGCATTCTCGAGGTTTCCGTGTTTGGAACCTCGACTCCCAGCAGCTTGTCGAGACTTGTGAAGTTTCATTTGACGAGTCCTTGCCTTCTTTACCTCCTTCTTTTGAGCTTTCTGGTGATGATGAGCTCGGAGAGTCCATCTTCGAGGAAGATGAGGATACTCTAGCTGCTGATGAGGGTGGGCCTTCTACACCCCCGACAGAGCCCACACCTTCTGAGACTTCGACTGAGGATGAGGGCAGACCTCTGATCACTTCTTCCACTACAATCGAGCCCCCTCAGTCGAGTCCAGAGGTGCCAGCTGCTGACTCTAGTGAGGTGACTTCAGATCACCAGGGAACCCGAGCAGTTCAGCGTGACCATCCCTCAGAGCTCATCATAGGTGATTTGACTGAGAGAACTTTGCGTTCATCTAATGCCTCTCTTGCTGTGTTTACTGAATCTGCTTTTGTTGCATCTTTTGAGCCCAGAGACGTTTCTCATGCTCTTTTTGATTCTAATTGGATTAACGTTATGCAAGAAGAGCTTGAGAATTTTGTCCGTAATCGGGTTTGGACACTAGTTGAGCCGCCACCAGGATGCAACCCCATAGGCACCAAGTGGGTGTTCAAGAACAAACAAGGTGAAGATGGAGTTGTGGTGCGCAACAAAGCTCGACTAGTTGCCCAGGGTTTTTGCCAGAAAGAGGGTATTGATTTTGAAGAAACTTTCGCCCCTGTTGCCCGTCTTGAGTCCATTTGTATTCTCTTAGCTTTTGCCGCTTCGAAGGGTTTTAAGCTTTTTCAAATGGACGTTAAGAGTGCTTTTCTGAACGGGTTCATAGAGGAGGAAGTTTATATTAGGCAGCCCCCCAGTTTTGAGAACCCTAAGTTTCCTCGACATGTTTTTAAGCTGCAAAAGGCTTTATACGGGTTGAAGCAAGCCCCCAGGGCTTGGTATGACCGGTTGAAGCAGTTTTTATTGGGGAAGGGATTTGTGATGGGTTCAGTGGACAAAACTCTCTTCTTGCTCAGAGTTGCTTCAGATTTTTTAGTCGCTGAGATTTACGTGGACGATATTATCTTTGGCGGTACTACTAATGATCTTGTGTCCAAGTTTTCTGAGCAGATGCACTGTGAGTTTGAGATGAGCCTCATGGGTGAGCTCAAGTATTTCCTAGGGCTCCAGATCAAGCAGACCAAGGACGACACCTTCATCCACCAGGGTAAGTACACTCGCGATATGCTTAAGAAATTTGATTTTGGTGGTGAATTGAAGCCGCAGATGACCCTGATGGGCACATCTGGGGGTCTGGACAAGGATGAGAGCAGCGTCAAGGTCAATGAAAGGGAGTTTCGAGGGATGATCGGCTCGCTGCTGTACTTGACGGCGACCAGACCGGACATTCAGTTCGTCGTGGGACTTTGCGCGCGTTTTCAGTCTTCACCACACGCGTCTCACCGGCAGGCTGTCAAGCGTATCTTCAGGTATCTAACTTATGTGCCCGATCTTGGTCTTTTCTATTCATCTTCATCATCTCTTGATTTATCTGGCTTTTCGGATGCCGATTTTGGTGGGTGCCGGTTGGATCGCAAGTCGACTTCCGGTACTTGCCAGTTTCTTGGTTCTTCTCTTGTCTCTTGGTCTTCTCGAAAGAAATCTGGAGTTGCTCTTTCGACCACTGAGGCTGAGTACGTAGCTGCTGCTAGCTGCTGCTCACAGTTGGTTTGGATGATTTCCACTCTGCGAGATTTTGGGTTGTTCTTTCCTACCAGGGTTCCATTGTTTTGCGACAGCACCAGTGCTATTAGTGTAGGGAAAAACCCTTGTCTCCATTCAAAAACCAAACACGTTGATGTGCGCTTTCACTTTCTGAGGGATCAATATGAGAAAGGTGTCATTGACCTTGTTCATGTTGATACCCATCATCAGTCGGCTGACATTTTCACCAAACCCCTAGATCAGTCTACCTTTGAGCGTTTACGAGGGGATTTGGGTGTTGTGTATCCTTTCTAGGATATTTGCGTCAGTTTTTCTTTCTTCTTTACTCTTTTCTTGAGTCTTTTTGTGTGAGTTCATATCTTGCATATTCACATATCACATTTTAGAGCTGCTTTTATTATATGATTGAACTACTTTACTTATTCTAGTTGGTACATGCTTTTGATTACTTGTCGATGATCATGCTTTGCTTCAGTTCACTTGATGTCTGATATCTGTCATATGCATGGCTTTTATGCTTTAAACTTGAAAAATCATCACCATTGCTTCTGGTAACTAGCATGCGTAGGCTGACTGTTTTTGCTATCTGTTACATGCCTTGTAGCTAGTTCCTGACTTAGATGCAAACATGCAACTTGGACATCCTTCTGCTTTAAACATGGAAATGTGCTATAAAAATCAAGAAAAATGAAAATTCCATGCCTCTTTATGCATAACTTGCAAAGATCCAGGTGGGTTTGCTTTGTCGCATTGCATTGTTCTGGACTGCGTACCATAGCACTTTGGTATGAACTGGGACAATGTAGTGTATGCCAAGACCAATGTCTTAAGCTTCTGATGGTCCAGTTCTGGCCTAGGCTTGACTTGGTCGGTCAGCATAAGGTTTGACACGCAAATAACCCCTAGCATAAATGAAAAAGAGAAAAGAAAAAAGCTTGAAAATTGAAATGATAACAAGTTTGCTGAAGCACTTTGTTTTGGACAATGCTTATCTTGGTAGATATGAGTTAGCTTTTGCATCTCATGCTTTACCTTGCTTGTCAACTGGAAAAAGTGGTGATGTTTTTGTTTGCAAAAACTGAAAAATGCGTGCTAATGACTTTCTTTAGATATCATCTGTTGCACTGGTCATGCCATGTATCGTTAACAGTATGTCTTTTGCTGTATCTGTTAAATGTTGTAATTGCAGTCAATCATATCTAAGAAGCATGCTTTATTCATTGCATATTTTGAGGGGGAGTTGCAGTTCAGGGGGAGTCTGTGTCTCTTTGAGTGCTTGATGAGTTCACTTGTCAATAAGGGGAAGAAATTTTGGGATAAGGGTTCGAGGGGGAGTTTTTGTCTCACTTACTCTTTTGATATCCTTGTTGATGTTTCTGAGATCGCACTCATTCTGAGCTTTTACCTTTGGTTAACCATAATGACCGCTTCTTGCTATTGTTCGGCTTTTGGTCATTAGGGTTAAACTTTTACCTTATTTTCTTCTTCTTTGTTTTTTCTTGTGCTTTGTTTTCGTGTTTTCACATTTGTTCGCATGTGCTGAAGAGCTGAAAAAGAGGAATGTTGACAATGCACTCATCAAGGGGGAGATTGAGGAGCCATGCTGAATAGCGTGGGCCTCATGGCTCCAGAAGTGATGAGTCATTGTCAACGATAGTCAAAGAGGACAGAAGAAGAAGAGATCTGCTGTTTCATGGGCCGCGTGTGACTAGGGTACACGGGCAGCAAGCGACTGTCGGGCAAAGGAGGTTGCGAAGTTGGGCTGGCCCAATCCGGGTACATGGGCCAGGAGCAGCAGAAGACCCACTGGGCTGTTGACCAGGATTGACTCAGGTACACGGGCGGTGAGTGATTGCCGGGCTGAGAGAGCTGCGGAATCGGGCCGGCCCAATCCGGGTACCTGGTGCAAAGTCGGTGGAGGCTTTGTCAGTTTCAGCACAAAACTGACAACCGTTGATCTTGTATCCGACTGTCCAGAAGAGAAGCCGTAGTCGCTACGAAAACTTAGCTTCCGGATAAGTCATCTGTATCTCTAAGCCCACAGTCAGTCAGTTGTGTCTGTAAAAATACCTAAGGGCAGTTGAGTCATTTCCTTTATTTAGCGTCTGTAAAAACCCTAAGGGACTGGTGGAATATTCTAGGCCATTGGGCAGCCTAGAAATAGGGCCCCAATCCCTAGGGTTGGACTACCCTTTTGGCTGAAATCAATACTACTCCTTTGGGTCATTTTGTCTCTTGCATTTTCTCTCTCTCTCTCTCTTCGGTTGTGCGCCGCCAGGCTGCTGTTCATGTGATTTTGGCTTGCATTTATTTCATTCCTTTTGATGCAGTGAAGCTTCTATTCTCTAATCGTGCGCAGCAAAACTGCAGCAGTATTTATTGCTTCGTTTCACGTGCACAGGCATTTTCTTGAGTGATTGTACTTCGGTTGCTACTGTTCTTCACGCAAGTAGTACTAGTTCTTGCTGTTGCAAGTAGTACTACTACACTGTAGCAACAGTACACTAGTACCAGCTTTTTGCTTTTACTGCTCAACTTTTTGATCGAGTTGACAGGACTAAAGTCCCTTTTCTGGCTGTTCTCTGGCGAAGCCCCTTCTCTGTTCGAAGCCCCTCAGCTCCGTGAGGCAGGCTTCGATCTGAAATCTTCGAAGGCTTCGTTTGAACTTCGACTTCAAGTTTGTGCTGTGTTGCTAAGCTTCGAAGTACTTTTTGAACTGTCAGCGTTTCATACTTCGAACGTTTGGGCGAAGGTACTCTGACTTGAGCTCTTCGAAGTCCATACTTCGACAGGTTTCGAAGTTGGCTTCGAAGCTTGTCTTTCTGTTAGACTTCGCTCAGTGTTTGCATCCGTCCTCTTCGAAGGTCCTTGTTGTGTTCTGTTCGAAGGTAGAGTGTAGGCTTCGTTTTGGTTTCTCTGTCGTGTGTCAGCCTTCGCTTTTCCTTTCGAAGGTTGTTTGCTCTGTGTGCGTGTTCGAAGCTGTGTTCGAAGCCTTGCCTTTGAAGTACACACTTCGAAGCAGGCTCCGACTCTGTCATACTTCGCTCTCATTCACACTCGACCTAGGATAGACAACACACCTTCGACAGACTTCGACTTCCACCTCCGAACCAGACTTCGACCAGCGAAGTAGGCCTCGACCTCCGAAGCAGGCTTCGACCCCGAGAAGCAGGCTTCGACACTGCGAAGCAGGCCTCGACCAGCGAAGCAGGCTTCGCCAAGTTTCGAACAGGAGACAGATTTCAAACGGTAATTTCTCACTTCATTCTTAGTGCACTTAGAGTGCTATACTGAGAAGTTTGTCTTGCCTTGTCTTGTGTTTACTGTTTATCTGTCTATTAGCACTGCTTTGGTAGTTCTCTGTTTGACATCAGCTGCTTCTAGGCTAGATACCTTTATACTTAGGCTATCTGCTCATATCTGCTGCTTGGTCTTTTGAGGTGCGTTGGGTGTTGGGAACAGGCCATATATTCGAAATAATTTTTAAGGCGCCCATTCACCCCCCTCTGGTCGCTACTTTCGGTCCTACAGTGAGGTACGGAGGAGGAGATGGTGCGGACAGGCAGGCGAGGGCAACTTCGCCTCCCGGGGCGCGATTAGGGGCCGCCAAGCGCGATTAGTGGGAGAGTGGTTGCGACATTGAGTGCGTGCGGTGGCGGTTGCGCCGTGCACACGACACTGCGCACGAGGAGGGGAAGTACGATGGTGGCACGTGGGGAGGGGAAGTACGGTGGCGGCACGCGGCAGTTGTGGGCGTAGAGCATGGGGAGGAGGTGGTTGCGGTGCCGACGCGCACGGGGGAGGAGGGTGCTCTGCCTCTGCGCGACATGGGTGGGGAGACGGTTGTCTGTGTGCATACGGAGAGGGTAATCACGCGCTGCGGGTGGTTCGTGCGGACGGACGAATGAGTAGCTGCTTTAATTAGTAGAGATTATAATATCACTGTGAGATAATGACATGTAAGATCATTTAAATTAATAGCATATGGATTGGGTTATAATAATAAAAACGAAGTTACTTTTTAGAGGTGATAAATTATCTAATCTCTCTAAATTCTACTAGATCGATTTTGGTCTTCACCAAATGACGATACAAGTTTTTTCAACCTTCTCACCACCAAGTTTTTTCAACCTTTTCACCACCAAGTTTTTTCAACCTTCTCACCATCACATGGCTTGTGGTAAACCTATCGATCAAACTTAAAGACTACTGTGATCTTGACATAGCACGATCAACCAAACTACAAGGTTATTTGTTCCACAAACAATCAAGAACTAACAAAAAATAAGATGAATAAATACCCAAATACTAATATATTATATGATGTTCCACAATGGAGACATGAATGTGCGGTTCTGGAAATAGAAAAATCTTGATCTAACCGATTATAGTTTCAACTAGTAAAGTAGTGATGGTAAACTTTGATTAAACAAAGCCCACTTACAAATGATCTTCTTGTAATATTTTTAAAAGGTGTAAGGAGGTGACCCCAAATAAAGAAATCATTGCGTGTAGAAACTATTAATTACAAATCATTACTACCTAAATTGATTCTTATAGAAAAAGAAACATGGTTTGATTAGTCGATTCTAGATGACTCGGACCAATTTTTGGTATGAGATTAAAATCATTGAACTCGGTACAATTATAGCTTCGAATGAATTTTAATGCACCCAGGAGTTCAGTGAAAAGCCTCAAAGCTAAACTCCGAAAGTGTGAAAACACTTCATCCTTGCTAGCTAAAAAGAAGACACAAGAATAACAGGAGAAGTCATCCACCACGACAAGGATATACCATTTGCCGCCTAAAGAACTAACCCGAGATGGACCTATAGTGTCCATATGAAGAAGTTCTCTGGATTGTTCAGTCATCGCCATGTTGACTGGTGAATGTGAGGTTGCAATCATATTTCCATGTCGACATGGAGCACAAACTAAATTCTTCTTATATTTGAGCTTGGACAATCCTCGGATCAGACCTAGGGTGCTCAACCGAGCGAGCAAATCAAAGCTCAAATGTCCTATTCTCCTATGCCACATCCAAAGCTCAAAAGACAGTTGTGCAACTAAGCAATGAGAACAGCTAGTTGACTAAAAAAAGTCGGCTCAAAAACCCTCTCGATTCTCAAATCTTGCAAATCAAAGCACCAGAAGAATCAAGCACTTGTGAAGTATCGCGTCTGAAACACACTTTCAAGTCTCTCATCAAGCAATTGGGATACAAAAAGAAAATTGTATCCTAAATCCTCAACTAAAGCAACATTTTTGAGAGTGAAGTTGTCATTGATTCTTACCACACATTTACCTTTCACTATGCTTCTTCGGTTGTTCCCGAAGGTCATGTATTGATGGAGGAGGGGGGTGCTCGATCTTCCGTGAGGTGGGGGATAAAGAACGATTTGTGGAGAACTCGACGTTGACGATCCGGCTTCCGATCCGCGAGATTGGCCCTTGCAATCGCTACACCATTGCTCTATTGGTTATCAACCAAGCACAGCTTGATTTACCTTGTCAAGAAGGCTAATCCTTGCCTGCAAATCGAAGAACACAAGTAAGAACGTAGAAAACGCAATCGAATTGAAATTCTATTGGAATCTGCAAGTTGGGGTTCACTTACAAATCCGGCGAAACGGCGGCTATCAAAGCAACGTGTAAACTAAACCCAAAAACCCTAGATGGCTGTAGAAACACCTTATATAGTAGTTTGGGACACATCCTTAATGGGCTCAACTGGATACACGGCTCAAAGGCCCAATAACGCAGAAAACATCATGCTGACAGATTGTGGACTCTATCTTGTTTTGACAATTCCTTATGATCTATAAGGATTTTTTATATGAAATCAGTGGCATTGGAAAGGTTATGAAGTTATCTTTCCGTGGCTAGGTGGAACGTCAAAAACGGAGTCTATATGCGGCTTGGACGATGATTTTAGTGCACGCTCCTCCTGGAATCCGAGTTAGACACGAATTATAGTTGGATTGGACTCTCCAATTGGCTTGGACATCCTTCCTGGTTCTTTTCCAACTCTTTTTTATCTCAAGTGATTTTCATCATCTCCATGGTCCCTAACAATAATAATAATATTTATTCTCAAGATAATATACTAAGATACTTAGAAACGAGTTGACTTGGAGATTTAAGCGTCGTGCTCGAACTTGAACAATTGGATCCTACTATTCATATATGGTTGTATCATTGGTAGGGATTTCCTCATCATCCTCCCCTTCTTGATTTGGAGTCATCCTCGACTCAACGTCTATTGGTCCCCAATCAACTTCCATGATAATACAAGAGTTCCATATACATGCATCTCTTCTATTGATCGAAGAAAGTATTTCTGAAATTGAAAATGAATGCATCTCATGGTATAGCATCTGAGGTTCGAATATATAAAAATTAATTCTAACATAGAAAGCATGCACCTTAGCTTGTTTCCTCACAATCATGATCATATCCCAACTGGTGATGTTCTCATCATTCTCCCCCTCTTGAAATAGAGTTGTCCTCGACTCATACTCATCTTTTGCTCCCATGGTTGGTTTCAATTCTGCAACGTTAAATGTGGAATTATCCCAAAACTTGGGAGGCAAGACAAGTTTATAGTTATATAACTTAACAGAAGATAAAAACTCGGGAGGCATATCAATTTTACACTTATGTAGCTCAATATGAGATAAATACTTTGTGACAACTGGGACAGATTATAAACTATATTAGTAAAAGAATAATAAGTACTTTCACAAATCACAACATAGTACACATCTTGACTATGAATTTCAGTTTGATCAGTTTTATGTGCAAGGATAGAAGAATCTTTTAATTTGATTTCATGCTGAATTTTAGATCTAATATCAAGTTGTTTGCTCTCATTAGTTGTCGTCTTGATATCATCTTTAACAATTTCATTAGAAGTTAAAAGTAACAAAGTAGATTTCACATCCGCATGCACAACGGTATAGTTAATCCTATCATGGTGAAGTGCATCATTATCAAATTGCAAAGGATGTTCTATTATTTCAGCTGATGAAACAACCTCAACTCGTGTAGAGATGGAAGGCCATATGCTTGCTGATGTTGGTGCAGGTACATGTGCAGGTGCATGATGAACACTTAAAGAAGAGAAAGGTTTGGTTAGTGCCGGTGTGCTCGTCACTCGTGGTGGATATGAGTCTCTTGCCTTGTATTGTCGTTCCTGCAATTCTTTCTCTGCAATAATGGCAAGATGGAACAAATGACTAAGAGTATTAAATTCTTTATAATAAATGATATCTTGAATCTCATGCCTCAATCCATCATAGAAGCGCCACATCGTGTCCTCCGAGTGCTCCACAACCCCACAACAGGTCATGCTCTCTCGAAGCTCAGCATCATACTCTCTCACAGACATGTTACCTTGAACTAAACATTGTAGTTTCTTACACAATTCACGATGATAAGGAGAGACAAATTTACTACACATAGCTCTTTTTAAACGACCCCATGTATCAGGTTGTAATTGAAGTTTACTTACATCTTCTCACCAGATTAAAGCGCGATTTTTAAACATATTAGTTGCTTGTTTAAATCTATGTTGTTCAGGAACTAGATATAAGTTAAATTTATGCTCTACGGTCATCTCCCAATCTAGGTATTCTTCAGCATCATATTCACCATAAAAAGATGGGATGGTAAACTTACTTTTGATAAAAGAAACATTGTTACCATGATTATGATTTGACGTGTCTCCCATACCTACCATGGTTAGTAAAAAAGGAAAAAACAATAGGAAAAATATTAGCCCTATCAACTATTAGTTAGTGGAAGGTGCTTTCGCTCACACTCAAGCATCTTACCATAATCTTACGAGGTTCTTACCATCGCAGGGCAGTGGATGGCTCAATCTTGCCCGTGGCACAATTCTTGACTGGTTGGTGACTTCCAAAGAGAGTGATATACGATTGCAAAGACTCAAGATGCACCGATCATAAGTATATATGTGAAGTCTAGGCGGTTAAACAAGAGTAATCTACATGGTGGAACACGATTCAGAAACAGATAGTAATATTAAATAAGTGTCTAGAGTACTTGTGCTAATTGCTGGTCTGAATGTGATCTCTATGACAACAAGGCTTATATGACTTATGTATTGACAAAATCAGTACAAAACAGTACCAAAAACAACACCACACAACACTAATATCTTCCAAACTTGTCCCTAAGTGCTCCCATATTTTCGATATTTTTCTCTTTTTCGATATTTTAAATTCTTTTTTAACTCTTTTTTGAATTTTTTACACTTCTTTTTTACTAGGAGCACAAAGAAGACAAACCAAGAAGATGTGATATAATTTTGCTTCAAAGAAGTGCTATGTAGATAAATAAAGATGAGCTGAAAAATCTACACAAGAAACTTCGGGGCTAGAAAATTCGATCTTTCCGGCCGAATTTGGAAAAACTAAAATCGGCGAACCTAGCTTGCTAGGAAAACTTAGATCTAGCTTTTTCTGAAGATTTCGAAAATGTATTTATTTGTCTTATTCGGAGTCCGAATGCAAAAGATATGACTGTTTTATGAGAGGCAGTCTGAATCGGGGTTTTGAGGTTCTAGTTCGGACGTGAATTGCAAATCAAAGGGGATTTATGGGTGGTGGCTAGTATAATAGATTTAGAAAAATGGATCAAAATACTAACCAGCAACCGGACTTGACCAAGGACACAAACTCAATACTACGGACTCTGAAACCAAGACATGCAAAGGCTAGGGATGGTCTTGGATTGAGGAAAACCTACGACTACAAATTTTTTGTTGGCTTTTTCATGGAATATGGAATGGATATAAAATCAATCTAATATAAGATACATAAACCTGATGGGAAACTAAGCTCTGATACCACTTGATGGAGGAGGGGGTGCCCGATCTTCCGTGAGGTGGGGGATAAAGAACGATTTGTGGAGAACTCGACGTTGATGATCCGGCTTCCGATCCACGAGATCAGCCCTTGCAATCGCTACACCACTACTCCGTTGGTTATCAACTAAGCACAACTTTATTGACCTCGCCAATAAGGCTAATCCTTTCCTACGAATCGAAGAACACAAGTAAGAACACAAAAAAAACGCAATCGAATTGAAATTCTATTGGAATCTGCGAGTTGGGGTTCACTTACAAATCCGGTGAAGCGGCGGCTATCAAAGCAACATGTAAACTAAACCCAAAAACCGTAGATGGATGTAGAAACACCTTATATAGTAGTTCGTGATGTACCCCTAATGGGCTCAACTAGATACATGACCTAAAGGCCCAATAACGCAGAAAACAACATGCTGATATATTCTGGACTCTATCTTGTTTTGACGATTCCCGATGATTTAGATGGAATTTTGAGATGAAACTGGTGGCATTGGAAATTTTATTAAGTTATCTTTTTGTGGCTGGATGGAACTTGAAAAACGGAGTCTGTATGCGGCCTGTGCGATGATTTTAGTGCACGCTGCTCCTGGAATCCGAGTTGGACACGGATTGTAGTTGGATTGGACTCTGAAATTGGCTTCGACGTCCTTCCTGGTTCTTCTCCAACTCTTTGTTTATCTCCAAGTGATTTTCATCATCTCCACGGTTCCTAACAATAATAATAATATTAGGTAGTAATTTATTCCCAAGATAATATACTAAGATACTTAGAAACGAGTTAACTTGGAGATTTAATCGTCATGCTCGAACTCGAATAATTGGATCTTGGTATTCATGTATGGTTGTATCATTGGTAGGGATGTCCTCATCATCCTCTCCTTCTTGATTTGGAGTCATCCTCGACTCAACGTCTATTAGTCCCCAATCAACTTCTGTGATAATCCAAGAGTTCCATATACATACATCTCTTCTATTGATCCAAGAAAGTATTTCTGAAATTGAAAATGAACGTATCTCATGGTATAGAATCTGAGGTTCAAATATATAAAAATTAAATCTAACATATAAAGCATGCACCTTAACTTGTTTCCTCACAATCATGATCCTATCACAAGTAGTGATGTTCTCATCATGTATTTCCGTTGCTGTGTTGAGGTGAGGCTGGAGAACCATGATGCATTTCCGGTCATGTGGCGCGAACAACCAGAATCCATGATCCACTTGTTCTTCAAGCCTTCGTCTGCTGCCTACACAAAATGAGAAAATGTCGATCGCTCAGTGCTGGGGTGAGAAAAACTGGCGAGGTATCCAGCACTAAGTGACTCGAGTAGCAAGCAAAGAAGTAGTAGATTGTCTACGCACAGGATATAAAATATGATGAAAAGTGTGAGGTCTACCTACAACATGAGAACCAGAAAAGCAACGAGGTCTCCCAACCTGTCGAGGACCAAAGCCACTCACATGTGGTCTAGCACCATATGAAATATGGTGTACACCATGATGGGCAAAGTCTCTCATGAGAGCATGGGGAGCCTCAAAAATAGGATGAGAGCGAGAAACAGACTCAAGCATACCTAGGGATGGGTAATGCATGGGAAAAGTCTCTCTTGATGTGACGAAAATAGAAACCAACCAAATGACCCACTGTTGATGCTAAGATTTGGTAAAGCCCAGGCCCACTAAAATGCCACATGGTCAATAGAAGTCAAAGAGGTCCAGTCAAAGAAAGTCAAGGAATCCCGTCCACGCCGTTACAAGATGATCGGACGTAGAAGAAGCCGACAGAGATAAGGTGCACAAAAAGAAGATGAAGATTATCTGGAATCGGTTAAGATAGAGTGTTTGGATGGCAAGTCTCTAGACTATAAATATGTATCCCTAGTTAGATTAGAAAAATATATCTTTGTCAATCAACTAATCAGCGCATCGCCACCCTTGGCTTCCAAGGTTTATTCCGGCGGGGTTCAGCACTTGGAGCTGGGCTGCATCATTTCGATCTTCGCCGAAGAGGTGAGTCTCGCCACCCCAAATGTCCGTACCGACAAGATCAGTATCCTCACAACTGCATCAGATTGATCTCTTGATGTGAACACTGAAACAATACGATGACCGATTATTCTCGCTGTATTGGCCAGGTCTAAGGCTGCATCAGTTCAGTTTGATCTCTTAGGTTAATGTGATCTAGGTGTGATAATTTGAGGCTTCATCGGTTAAGTCTGACATATCTTGCTATTGTATCTCTTTCATGATGTATACCGTTCATCTAAATAAAGCATGTCGATTCTTTGATATATTATTAAGATCATCGTGACTAGCTACTGTCTTGGTTAGGTCCGATCTAGTTATAGTGATGATTTTGATGATATAGACATGTTATCTGGCACATTTTATTTATTTCTATCGGAGTACAAACCAACGGGTTATCATCGATTCTACACTACATATTATGAGTTATCGGAAAAGCATTCACCAGCCTGTGCGGTTCACTGTTCATCTTATTGGTCGATGGCACGCTTGCCCGATTACTTCATCTTAGGTCATCAACCTTATGGCCGATCGGCATATATTCCAAGAATATCCCATCCTCGTCGTGGTCATCGGCTCGATAGCCGATAGGCCATGCTACTAATGCCGTATTTTCTGATTCCCTTATCAGTTATAGGGTCAAACTGATTGGCACGCCTTGAACCTTTTTCTAATAACGTAGGACCAGCACTGGAGTGAAGCAGATCTCCCTGGCCACGTGTGTGTCAAAGTGTGACCAAAAATGCACCAACACCCACCCATTGACAATATGAGCAATGAAAAACTCTCTTGTGGGTAGGAGCATGGGTCTTGGGAGAAATCCTCACAAGCTCCTTGAGTTTCTGTTGAGGGCCTTTCTTTGGGGTAGGTGGTGTTTTCTTGGTAGGTTTGGTAGGTTTCTTGGCTTTTTTGTGGTGTGTCTAATTGGGCTCTTTATTTCTCAAGGGTAGTGGGTGGAGTGAACACAATTTTGCTCAGTGTAGATGTAATGGTTATCTCATAACCCAACCCTAAAGTTAACACTGCCCTATCAGCACACATCTTGGTTTTGGCCAAGAGAAAATCCATCCTACCCGTTGACACAAAAGTGTGCCCTGTACTTGGGACAGTTCGACGATCCAAAAGCATGCAGATACTTAGGAGTAAACCCCTAAGCGTAACACAACGCCGACGTTGCATTTTGACGACCCTTAAATAGTGGTAAGGAAATAACGGAGTCACCAGGCAATCAGATCAATCCCTAGGGGTAGGATCCAATTGGGCTAAGTGTGTGAAAAAGAAAGCAACCGGACAAACCAAGTCCGGTTGGACCAAAGTACGTATTGCGAAGGGGTCCTTGGCGTAGAGGTGATCCGAAGGGAGCTCTAGTCCTTTGGTCAGTCAGATCGAAGGTCAGTCCCCAATCAGACCGACGACACTGCGAAGGGGATGGCCGAAGGTGTCCTAGACGCTCGGTGTGAAGGGTTCGACGTGGCTCCACGTGCTCGGTGCAAAGGTGGCTTTCGGCGTGATGAATACCTCCGGTGCGAAGTAGGCCAAAGTACTCTGCGAAGGGCTCCGATGCGAGGTCTGGGGCTCCGGCGCACAGGACTTCAGCACGACGAAGACCTCCGGTGCGAAGTAAGCCGAGGAAGCCTCCGAATCAGACCGGCCAAGAGAGGAAATAGGCCGATCGGGTGTCGTCGGTCAGACCGGCCTTGAGCCACCAGTCAGACCGGCCTGTGCCAGCAAGGCCCGGTCAGACCGGCTAGAGTTGGTCGGTCGGACCGTCCGGCAATGTAGTGGACACCTCGGTTTGCCGGTGGGTGCTCCGACAGAGGGGGCTTGGTGCAGGGGGTTCTTGGCAACGTAGATGAACACCTTGACTCCTGCAAAAACACAAGAAACCAGTGGTAATTTGGCCTAGGGACCGAATCACCGGTAAAAACTAATGAAAACAATAAAAACCCGTACGAGGGCGAAACGGAAGGTTTTCAGATCAAACCCACAAAGAACTCGCGATCACGTGGTGAAGTATGGAAAATTTTCTGATCCAATTGAGAAAGGGCTACTACTAGGAGTAAAGTAATGCTAGGGAAAAAGGTAGATTGAAAAGTAAAGGTACGATTCAAAACTAGGGTTTTGAGTTGATCTGTGGAGATACCCTTTGAATCGGCCTCACCTCTTTATTTATAGGGGCTGGTCTCAAGTTCCCCGACTCCTAAACTGAGTAGGATTCGGCAAAAAGTGGTTATGATTTATTTATAGATAAAATAGCCTGGAATCAAACTCTATCTCTAATTCTAGACTTGGGCCGGTTGGATCGGACCCATTGGGCCGGTCGGACCGACTTACCATGGTCGGTTGGACCGGCCTGTGCCAGGGAAGGCATATTTTCGCCCCAAATTACCAAAAAATGATATTTTGATAATTTTAACCATTAATGCCAAATTTGGGTGTCAACACATGCCCCCTGTCTTTTAGCAAACTTAGTGAGCTAAAATTACAGCGAGCCACGGGCGGTATTCCCCATACTCCTTATTTGTTCACCCACCATAAATCGTCCATCTCTCGACTCAGAATTTGTGAACTCCTGAGGATGATTTGTATGACTTAATAAATCTATGAACTAGGGGGCTAGGCGCCGAATTTTCCACCAATTCAGCCTTCAGTATTTTCATGTGTTTTGCCCCCTAGTCCCTTGTAGGGATGTAGTCTCTAATCAACGAAACTAGAAGTTGGCTTGTCAACCAACTTTGGTCTCTACACCTATCATGTCTTTGCTAAGGCTTTGGACTTATCGAACAGGTTGCCCTTGAACTCTTTGACCTTCTTATTTTTACGGTGTTTGGCCCGAAGACATTGTAGGTGACTCTTTTGAGACTTGGTCATCCCCGATGGTGCCCACGAAGGTAGCGGCCTCGATCCAAGGGCCACAAACTTACTCCTAGAATTTTGGGTCGAATGGGAAATACCTGAATCACCCTCGATCATTTTGCGCATATCTTGATCGTGTTCCTATACGTTTCCGGTCGGACCGACCTCATGGGGCCGATCAGACCGGATGGTATCGGGAGTCTGACAAAGGCCGATCGGACCGCCCATAGTAGGCCGGTCGGACTAGGGCACCATGACCAGGTCGCCTCCATTTCACTCCGGAAGGACTTCTCTAGGGATTGGGTTGTTCCTTTCCTTTACCCTTGAAGACTTAGGCCGATTTCTTGTGTAAATACGACCATCACTATGATTGCGCCTTTGCCTCTTTGTCGATCCATTTGGCCTTGCTAGTTCTTGGTGGAACGACACTTGCGGTGGTGAGAACAACATCCATGGGGAAAAGTACTGAGGAGGACCACGTATTGGGGCATTGGGCATGCCCCCCATGACATCATCGGAAAACCATATGAATAGAATGGCATGAAAGCTTCCAACGACTGATGACTATGACCAAATCCTTTATTAGGAGCCAAATTTGGTTTTTCTACATTATTAGGTCGATTATTTGCCCTTTGTTCGACCACATGCTTATGATTTTTTAATACCAAATCAAAAGTAACTCTTGGTCATCTAGCCGTCTTGTCACCAAGCGGCTTTTATTTGTCCATAGAATTGTGTGTATCAGGCCGAGGCTCTTCAACTACAATATTCTTTCCTTTATTTGATTCGGCTTGATTGGGCCGAATCAAAACTTTGGCATTACAATCAATACTAAGGAGCGAAGGATCATTCTCAAACTTCAATCATCCTCCATTGATGGCCGATTGAATTTGTTGGTGGAAAATATAGCACTTATTAATAGTACGAGTAAGGAGTCATGCCACTTACAATACGTACGACCTCCTAGTTCTTCTACCGATGAGATGACTTGACCTTCGCGCACCTTAATATGTCCCTTCTCAAAAAGATAGTCAAATATTCTATCACACTTGGTTATATCAAAGGTATACTTACCTCCTGAACTTTTTCGAGGTGTTGGCTTCAAACTAACGCACACGAATGGATCTCTTTCATCAGTCCAAGTCCATTCGGCTATATAGACATCAAATTTCTTAATTTTGCCAGATGATCGCTAACCGACACTCTTTTCTGATCCATCCTTAGATTTTCCCTTGTCCATGACTCGACTTTCAATAGCCAGAGCGTTTCGTAATACTTGACCGATATCCATGAAAGTCTGACCCTGCATAGCTTCTTTAATATGGACAAGCAAACCATCAAGCACAAGATCAGCTAAGTCTTTGTCGTTAGTAGTCAAGTTAGAGTATCGACTTTTGGTTTCTAGGAACCTCTAAATGTAGGAGTAAATGGTCTCACTGGTTTGTTGTTTAACCGATCTCAAAGTATCTAACTGACACTCTATTTCACTAGGAGAGAACTGCATGTGAAATTTTTGGACTAAATCTTCCCAAGTAAAAATAGAATGAGTGGTCAAAGACATAAACCATTCATAAGCAGTTGAACATAAAGATAACGAGAACAAACTAACCTTATTCTCATTGCAACTACTTGCCTCACCACACTAGACTAAGAATCACGCTATATGGTCGCTTGTGGCCTCAATATCATTGCCACTGAATTTTGTGAATTCCGACATTTCGAAACCATCGGGAAGCTTGCAATACTCAAAATATATAGGATACGCCTTTTGATTGATCCAATCCTTCGACTCGACTTCTAAATACTTTCTGAGCGTGGTGTACACTTTCTTCCTCAAACTTTTAGGCCTTGTATTGCTATCTTGTTGCGCTATTGGCCTAAAGGGAGAGGGCACAACGGGAGTGCGAGTAGGGCTGTCCCGTTGGCCATGAGGATTGGCAGTGGGATTGTTATCCTTGACTGGTGTATAATGCGTATCATCATCTACTTCTGGTGCATGCAGATAGACCGATCGTGGAGGGCTAATAGGGGGTGCTGAAACATTATCAGCAGGGCAAGACAAGTAATTCTGAGCCGATGTAGCATAACAGGGTGTGTGCCCAGACCTATACACATGCGGGGTAGCTAGGGGTACAACAGGTGTGGGCAATGGACGCATCAGTGTAGGTGGTGATGTGAAAACCATAGCGGTATGGGAGTCGGTCGGACCGACCTTCTATGGCCGGTTGGACCGACTATACTCGTCCGGTCTGACCGGCCAACTGGGTCCAGTCAGATAGAAGTTTGTCGGAGGTGCGGTCGAACCGGTCTGGTGGACGATCGTGGCCATCGGGTGTGAGTCGGTCGGACCATCCCAGAAGGCGGTTAGACCGACCGCCATTAGTGGCGTGGTGGCACTAGGGCTGAGTGTTGTGGGCTAGTACGCGACGGTCGGACTGGCTTGGTATGGCCGGTCAGACCGACCATGTTCACTCGGTTGGACCGGCCAACTTGGTCTGGTCAGACCGACAGGAGCTAGAGGGGCCTCGACCATGAAAGCCGAGGCTACAGATATGACAGCTCTCCTCATGCTCCCATCCATTCTACTGCATACGCGATGAACAGGGGGAGTGCTAGCGATCGTAATAGGGGAATCAGCTTTGGGAAAATCGAATCTTCTAAACATCACATCTATCTTAGAGTCTACTTTGGGAGCCACGTGTTTCATGTGTTTGTCTAATGCGGCGTTAACAACTTGGTTTACCTTGGAAACTATCTCTTGTTCGAGGTCTGGGGGAAAGAGGGGAGGATGGGAGTTTACCTTAGCCAGCGTGGTGATGGTGATGGATTTCATGTCTTGCTTGATAAACATGTCACCTATCTTGACGTATCTTGCAAGCATGCGATCTTGAAGTTCCTTCACCTTGGCTTCAAGTTCTGCACGGTCCTCCTCCGAGAGATCCTCTAGGGCAACGATACCGGAGTCATCATCATCCTCCGTGTTCCCCTCCATGCTTGTTAGTGTAGAAGGTACCATTGATGTAGTCGTACTTTGCGTGTATGTCCCCAGTGGAGTCACCAAAAAGTGTGTTGACACAAAAGTGTGCCCCCGCACTTGGGACGGTTCGACGATCCAAAAGCATGCGGATACTTAGGGGTAAACCCCTAAGCGTAACACAACACCGACATCACGTTCCGACGACCCTTAAATAGTGGTAAGGGAATAATGGAGTCGCCAGGAAATCAGATAAAACCCTAGGGGTAGGACCCAATTGACCGAAGTGTGTGAAAAAAGCAAGAAACCAGACAAACCAAGGCTGGTTGGACTGAAGTACGTATTGCGAAGGGGTCCTCGATGTAGAGGTGATCCGAAGGGAGCTCCGGTCCTTTGGCCAGTCAGACCGAAGGTCAGTCCCTAGTCGGACCGATGTCACCGAGAAGGGGATGGTCGAAGGTGTCCCAGGTGCTCGGTGAGAAGGGTTCGACTGGGCTCCACGTGCTCGGTGCAAAGGTGGCCTTCGGCGCGATGAAGACCTCCGGTGCGAAGTAGGCTGAAGTACTCTACGAAGGGCTCCGATGCGAGGTCTGGGGCTCTGGCGCACATGACTTCGGCACGACGAAGACCTCCAGTGCGAAGTAAGCCGAGGAAGCCTCCGAATCAGACCGACCAAGAGGGGAAACAGGTCGATCGGGTGTCGTCGGTTAGACCGGCCTTGAGCCACCGGTCAGACCGGCCGACGATGCAGTGAACACCTCGGTTTGCCGGCAGGTGCTCCGACGGAGGGGTCTTGGTGCAGGGGGTTCTTGGCGATGTATTTGAACACCTTGAATCCTGCAAAAACACAAGAAACTAGTGGTAATCACCGGTAAAAACCGATGAAAACGATAAAAACTCGTACGAGGGCGAAATGAAAGGTTTTCGGATCAAACCCACAAAGAACTCGCGATCACATGGCGAAGTACGGACAATTTGCTGATCAAATTGACAAAGGGCTACTACTAGGAGTAAAGTAATGCTAGGGCAAAAGGTAGATTGGAAAGTAAAGGTACGATTCAAAACTAGGGTTTTGAGTTGATTTGTGGAGATACCCTTTGAATCGGCCTCACCCCTTTATTTATAGGGGCTAGTCTCAAGTTCCCCGACTCCTAAACTGTGTAGGATTCAACCAAAAGTGGTTAGGATTTATTTATATATAAAAATATCCCAAAATCAAACTCTATCTCTAGTTCTAGACTTGGGCCGGTCTGACCGGCCTACCATGGCCGGTTGGACCGGCCTATGCCAGGGAAGGCATATTTTCGACCCAAATTACCAAAAATTGATATTTTGATAATTTTAACCATCAATGCCAAATTTGGGTGTCAACACTACCCTTCCCATCAGTGCATTTATCCACCACAGAAAGAAGATTGTCATTCTCAGTCATGAGCTTCTCTACTTGCCCCCTAGCAAAGTTGAGTTAGTCCTTAATGGTGATTGTGGGTGGAATAAATAGGTTGCACATCCTTAGAACACTCAACACTCTCCAATCTATACTCTAACTCCTTCACATGCTTGTCTCTCAAATTAATGCTATCAATAAGTAAAGGACAATTTAAACAAGCATCCGGAGTAGTAGTCCTAGACTCCACCTCAGTGAGATGTCTCTCTGCAATATCAAGCTTATCGATGGCTTGAGCATGCACAGAGTGGAGCTCGGCAAGATCACTCATGACCACAAAGCATGATTCACATTCGGCATCCTCAGACTTAGACCTAAGCATGGCAAGTTCAGTTAAAACAGATTCAAGCCTAAGTCTAAATTCCTTTCTTTCTTTAGCAGCTTGTTTTAGTAATCTATCCTGACCAATTAAAGCATCATTCAATTCATCATTTTTAACTAAAAGCTAGTCATGGGATAGATATACCTCAGATGAGTCAAGCTCATCGTTGTTGTAGATGTTGTCGGCCATGAAGCAAAGGACGGTGAAATCCTTCGTCTTCTTCTCCTTCTTCGGAGGCTCCTCCTCATCAGATCTAGGCTCCTCACTCAACAAAGTGTTGATGTCACTAAGGGCCACCATGAAAGCTCTGGAAGCGGCTTTGGCTGCCCTCTTGGCCATGTTGCCGCGCTTACCCTTAGAAAAAGGTTTCCTCTCTTTCTTGTGGTGTTTGTGGGTACTCTCCTCTTTCTTTCTAAGTATGGGGCAATCAGCCTTGATGTGGGAAGTGTCACCACACTCAAAACAACCTCGAGAGCCACCTCTCCATTGATCCCATCTATCGTTGTAGAATCGGGTGAACCTCTTGACAATGAGAGCTAGCTCTTTATCATCTAAGGTATCCACCTGCTCTTTGGTGACAGAGACTAGGGAGGACAAAGAAAAACCTCCTGTAGGGACACAAGTACCAGATGTGCTTGGTTCTACAGGAGTGCCACTGCTAGAGCTAGAAACTAGTGCCATGGTCTGAGACAAATAGTTTCTGTGTCCTGCAAGAGATGCCTTGGCAATCTTTGTGGACTTCAGCTTGCTAAAGAGCTCATCACATGTCAGAGTATCATAACCTCTGGACTCCTCAATACTAGATATATTCACTTCTCATATGCTACGATCAAGAGCATAGAGAAGCTTGATAGCCCTCTTGTGATCAGAATAAGCAAGCGTGCTTGTGGAGTGCAAGTTACTCACTATTGCATCAAAGTGAGAAAACATGGCATCAATCGATTCGCTTGGCCCCTACACAAATAGTTGATATTGTTGATTGTATGTGCTTTGACGCCTAGCCTTAATTTGAGTTGAGCCCTCATGAAAAATAGTGAGTGTGGACCAAATTTCCCTAGTTGTCTTCAGGTGCTGCACTCTATCAAACTCATTCCTACTCAAGCCGATGAACAATATATTTCTAGCTTTGAAGTTAGCAGTATACTGATCCTTCTCAGCCTGAGTAGTGTGAGTCTCAGGGATGGTGTACTGGGACTCCACAATCTCCAAAACTACACTTCCTTGGCTCTATAAGTAAGCCTCCATGCGCACCTTCTAGTAAACAAAGTCCGTCCCAATGAAGAGAGGAATTTTACTAACTCTGTCCATGTCGCCAACATATCACAAAATCGGTTAAGGTCAACTGGTGATCTTAACCCGCTCTGATACCAATTGTTGGACCGAAATAGTAGACTAGAGGGGGGTGAATGGGAGCTTTAAAAATCTTCTTCTCGGAAACAGACTTCAGAACACACCCTTTGGAGTGTCTGGTTTGGAGGTAATGCTTACACTTCGAACACAGGCTTCACACAGGGCAAAAGTTTGAAGTTCAGAAGACTTCGCTCACACCTAGACACCAAAATGGCTCGAAGCAGGGCTTAGCAAGAGCTCCACACACAATGATGCCAGGAGTCAGACTCCACACAACAACACTTAGCTTCAGAGCAAATTCCCTCAAAGGACTTCATTTACAGGCTTCACACTAATGACTGGCACTAGGCTTCACATGCACTCAACGGGGTAGTACTTCGCTAGTATCATACGAGGATATGCATCCGATATACATAGAGCGAACATACTCCAAAAGCTACAAAAACAAACTTCGCACACTCATTGACATATGACCGTTCTTTAGCAAGAACACAAAGTGAACACTCTAGTTTGCACAGAACGAAGTGCACAACAAAACTCAACACGAGAAAAACAAAGAACACAAATACAAGTTCATGCAAAGAATGAATCAGAAATGAAATCGAAATTTCATTGCAAGAACAGGGAACACAAAAACTCATAGATCTGAGTACAAGTTTGTGGCAGCTGGACCTAGGTGACAATGAGTACAGATGGTTCTAAAACCTAGACAACAATGATAAAAGTGTTACCCTAGACCTCAGCCTGCCTCTCCTTTTATAGGACAACTCTGTCGCGCCCCGATTTAATAAATCAGGACTTTATTGAAATTCCATAGAAAATCAATAAAACAAGACGTTCATCATGCGACCTCGTACAATACGGGCAATCATTCACGATTCGTAGACCGCATTAATACAAAAGTGAATAAAGGTGAAGAGAAACTAATAAAATAAGGGTCCTAGATGAACGCCTCCTTCCAGTCTCACCTTGACTGGGTCGCTACTCCAGACCTGCATCCTCCTCGTAGTAGACGGGCTCTGAGGGTGTAAGTCAACGGGGTGAGTACAGGGGTACTCAGCAAGCCACCGAATGCAAATACAATGCAAGGTAATGACAAGGGAGATAGTGGCTAATTTTGCGGAAGCGAGTAATTTGTAAAGCAATTTAATGTGAACAATTTATTAGTACTGAAACGTAAACATGTGTATGCATCATCATCTTCTAACTCGAGGGGTATAGTCAGCCCCACCTCGCTCAACAGTCCTTACATGCCATGAATAACTCAACCATTCAAATAATTGTAAACTAACTGTGAGTAGTCACACAACCCGCCCTTGACCGTGGGCTCGGCTTTTCGAAAAGATAGATTTTTACTCTGATCAGAGATGTACCACTGTACCCACAAGGCACGCACTCATTACCTACACCGAAGTGTAACGAGATGACCCATACCACGGGAACTCGTGCCAAAACCTTACATATGGTTCGCCTCGATTCAACAGCACCCTCTTATAGGTTTCATATGGTGTCCCGACGCGTCGGAGCCCCACCATACCCCCCTTGAGCCTCGTCGGTACAAGTCGCCCGCAGGCTTGCCCCTTGCCCCCTCCACTATGGTGCATCGAGTCGGGGTATTCCATACTTCCAGTTAGGACTTACCCATTAGACTTGTGGTTGGTACGGAAGTGCTTTGCAACAGATCCCGTAGACCGGTCCTTATAGTGCCCCCGGTGCGACAAACCAATGCCCGAGCTTGCACCCAGAACCCACCATACTTATAACCTTGCCAACTCCAACAGAGTCCAGAGATGAGAATAACGGGGAAATTCATATATCAGAATCCAGCTATCTATGACTCATTCTTTTTATCCTATAGCAGTTGTGCTGGTACATTGGGCACTAGCTAATAATTTTATAGTAGAGTGACAAGGAGTTAAGGCTCAATAAGCATGGCTTGGGTTTGCACACAAGGACGGGGATCTAATAAATATAAGTGTAAGGCTTTATTATTGGACTAATGCAATATTAACCTATGAGTTATAGCGATAATTTATTAAAACATGGGCTCAAATATGATCAACAGTTTCCACAGGGGTGGTTGATGACTTGCCTTGATCAGCAAATGGGGATGGAGGAATCTCGGGGTAGAACTCCGGCTCCTCGACGAACTCGTAGTCTTCTCGATACGGAAAATAAACAGTACATTCAATAAATATATAAAAATCCACAAAATAATAATAAACATACATATTTGTGGGTTTTATTATGTGAAGTAAGGTTTTAATATTCTGAAGTTTAGTGAAAAATAGTAAACTTATATTTTTAATGTTTTCTTAATTTATTTTCTGGATTAACAATTTTAACCATAAGGGGTTTTTATTCATTTATTTATTAAGAATATTTTGGGTAATAGTAACATACTATTTTTATGACATTAATGTGTAGAGAATATTATGCTGAATTTAACAAAATTTGAATGGTGAAATTTGGAGTTAAAATGAGCAAGTTATGGATTTTCAAAGTTTAAACTATTTTCTGGATTTTTATTTAAACTGGAAATGGATTTTAGTCCACGGTGAACCAGGCTCACGGTGGACTGGCTACTGTGCGCGTGGACCGGTTGATCCAGAGCCGTCGGATCTGGATCTGGCAGCCAGGCGCGAGGCGGGAGGGGTTAAGTGGAAATGGACGGCTGCGATTAAAACAGAGCGAAGGGGTACGCGTGGACACACCAGATCGCTCGAGGGTTTTAAGTGGCGATCGATGGCCGAGAGGCCTCGATACCCCTTTGACCAGATCCGAGGGCCCATATTAAATCCCGTCCTAGCCCTCCGATCGTGATCGTGCGGTCGTGGTGCGATCCGTCATGGCACGACGTAAGGGGGCACGTACCCCCTTCGTCTCCGGCGACGGCGGCCTCGGGTGCAGCTGCGACGGTGGCGGCGAGGGCCTAGGAGCCTAGCTAATGCCGAAAATGGAACGAGGAGAGGATGGCGATCACGATGATACCTCCAGTGGCGACGGAGGGCAGCGGACGACGACCGGCGACGAGGGTAGACGGTGAGGGGCCTTCGGGAGCTTGACGGCGACGATGGTCCGACGGCGTTCACGGCCAACGGAGGTGTGGCCGAGGATGGGCTGGCGACGACGGACCCGACGGTGGCGGTGGCTAGGGCGATGGGGGCCGGGATCGACGGCGAGGGCTCGCCGGAGGTGGAGCAGAATCGAAGGCCAAAAAGAGGGCGGTGGCGCTCTGCTTTCACTCTAGGATGGCTACTTTAGCGTGGGCTGAGTGCAGTGAGGGGAGGGGTTTTTATAGGGGTCGCTAGCAGTGGATATGGCAGGGTAATCGGAGGAAACCGAGAGGGGCTCCTTCCTTTTCCGGCGAGGCTTCCTTTCTCCTCGGGTATGCTTCCTTAAGCGCGAAAACGCGTCGGCTATAGATGGAAAGGGGGCGGTGGCGCTCGGGGAAGGTGATCCGGGGACGATCGGGCGGGATCGGGCGGCCGACGGCAAGGAATCCGAAGGAGATCGCCGGGGAAAAGGAAAGGGGATCCCCCGCCCGGGAGGAAGACGATCCTAACAGGTGGGTTCCACCTGTCAGTGAGCGAGCGCGAGGCCAATGGCGCCGACAGGCGGGCCACATCTGCCAGAGGGAGAAAGGGGGCGCGGCTGAGGCTGACTGGTGGGGCCAGGCGGGGACGGGCGTGGGAGAGAGAGGAGGGAAGCAGCGCCGACAAGCGGGCCCCACTGGTCAGTGGCTGGTAGTTGGACTGGGCCGGGCTGAGAGCGATTTCAGGGTTGAGGCCCAATAAGGATTTAAATTCTTTTCTGATTTAAAATAATTCCAATAATTCATTTATTTGATTAAGGGTTGAATCACTGTTGATAAAAATTTGGAAAAAATTCCTAAAATTATATTTTGGCCTCTAGTTCATCTCATAAAATTTTTAAGTCCAGATTTTGAGTATTTCTCTTGTTTGGCTTTAATAGGGCTCTTTAAGGCTTTTTCCTTTAATTAGAAATTTCAATAATGCTTTTCTTTTGTTTTAATTCTTTTTATTTTCTGGGGTGTTACAATCCTATCCCCCTTACAGAGAATCTCGTCCTCGAGATTCGGATCAATCCTCGAATAGCTCAGGATGCTGTGCCTTGAGTTCATCTTTCTTTTTCCCATGTGGCTTCCTCTACCGGATGATTGCTCCACTGCACTTTGCAGAAGCAGATGACCCGACTCCTGGTGATCCTTTCCTTGACCTCCACTATCTTGACAGGCTTTTCTACATAGGTTAGATCCTCTTGAACATCCAACTGCTGTAGGTCCACTTGCTCTGTGGGGACTCAGAGACACTTCTTGAGTTGGGAAACGTGAAATACGTCATGTACTCCAGCCAATGAGGGTGGTAGTTCCAACTGATACGCAACTTCGCCTTGGCGTCGAATAATGGGAAATGGTCCAACATATCGAGGGGCCAACTTTCCTCTCATGTTAAATCGTTGAGTAACTCGGAGAGGCGTAACTCGAAGGTAGACATGATCTCCTTCTTCAAAGGCTAGATCTCGGCGTCGATTGTCCGCGTAGCTCTTCTGTCGTGATTGGGCTGTCTTGAGTCGATCTCTGATGATCCGTACCTTCTCTTCAGCTTCTCGAAGGATGTCCGTTCCGAATACTTGAGATTCACCGGTTTGATCCCAAAGTAGAGGCGTTCTGCACTTACGTCCATATAAGGCTTCAAAAGGAGACATCTGAAGACTGGTTTGATAGCTGTTGTTGTATGAAAACTCAGCGTAAGGTAAGCTCTTGTCCCAAGTTGCTCCAAAATCTAAGACACATGCCCGAAGCATATCCTCCAATATCTGGTTTACCCTTTCTATTTGTCCATCTGTCTGAGGGTGGTAGGCAGTGCTAAAGTTCAATCTTGTTCCCATCTCTTCTTGAAGATTCTTCCAGAAACGAGAGGTGATCTGACTTCCTCTATCAGACACTATCTTCTTGGGTACTCCATGAATACACACAATGCGGGCCATGTATAGTTCTGCAAACTTAGGGCCACTAAAGGTCGTCTTGACGGCTATGAAATGCGCTACTTTCGTGAGTCGGTCAATAATCACCCAAATATAATCATATCCAAGTTGGGTCTTTGGGAGTCCAGTGATGAAATCCATACCGATTTCTTCCCACTTCCATTCAGGCACTTTTAGTGGCTGTAACAGTCCCACAGGTCTCTGATGTTCAGCTTTTACTCTTCTACAGGTGTCACATTCTGCGATGAACTGAGCAATCTCCCTCTTCATGCTAACCCACCAATAACGTTCCTTCAGGTCCTGGTACATCTTGGTACTTCCGGGATGAATAGAGTATAAAGTTTCATGGGCTTCTCTCAGGATAAGGGTCTTTATCTCCGGCTTATCCGGCACACATATCCGGGTTCCAAACCATATGGTGCCATTCTCGTCCTCTGAAAATCCTGGGGCTTTTCCTTGCCTCATGTTCTTCTTAATGGCTGCTATATCTGGGTCTTCTGACTGGGCTTCTTGGATTTGTTCGAACAAGACGGGTTGAGTCTCCAAGGTGGCTAGGTATGCTCCGGTGGTCAACCCGAGATTCAACTTTTCCATCTCTTTACATAACAAGGGCGCGTGATCCTGAATCATAATGGCTGTGCAATATCCCTTGCGACTTAATGCATCGGCTACCACATTTGCTTTCCCGGGGTGGTAGTGGATACCTAAGTCATAGTCCTTTATTAATTCCAACCATCGTCTTTGCCTCAGATTAAGGTCTAGCTATGTGAAGATGTACTTCAATCTCTTGTGATCTGTAAAGATCTCACAGTGATTTCCGACCAAATAATGCCTCCATATCTTAAGGGCGTGTACCACAACGGCTAATTCCAAATTGTGGGTCGGGTAGTTCAACTCATGGGGTCTCAACTGACGAGAGGCATAAGAGATAACCTTTCCATCTTGCATAAGAACACAACCTAATCCTTGGCGAGATGCGTCGCAATAGACATGGAAGTCTTTCCGGATATCTGGTAGGGTCAGTATGGGTGCTGACACCAGATGGGTCTCGAGAGTGCGGAAACTTTCCTCGCATTCAGAAGTCCATTCAAACTTCTCTCCTTTCTGCAATAACTTAGTCATTGGCTTGGCTATCTTAGAAAAATTCTCAATGAATCTCCGATAATACCCGTCCAAACCCAGAAAACTTCGTATCTCAGATATGTTCGTGGGTGGCAACCAATCTGTAACTGCTTCCACGGTGGCAGGATCTACTGCAATGCCTTGTGCAGAGATAATGTGTTCAAGGAACTTTACTTCCGCCGTCCAAAACTTGCACTTGCTGTACTTGGCGTATAACTGGTGTTCCCTTAGCTTTCCTAAGGTTAACCGGAGGTGAGTCTCGTGCTCTTTCTGGTCCTTGGAATAAATGAGGATATCGTCTATAAAGACAACGATGAATTTGTCCAAATATTCCATAAATACCTTGTTCATCATGTTCATGAAGAATGCAGGGGCGTTGGTCAATCCGAACGACATAACAGTACACTCATATAATCCATAACGGGTGGTGAAGGCTGTCTTGGGTATATCCTCTTCTCGAATCCTTAACTGATGGTAACCATATCGTAGGTCGATCTTCGAGAATACCGTAGCTCCCTTCAACTGGTCAAAGAGATCATCGATCCGAGGCAACGGGTACTTGTTCTTGATGGTCACTTCATTCAAAGCGTGGTAATCCACACACATACGCTTAGCCTTGTCTTCTTTCTTCTCGACAAAGATGACGGGGGCACCCCATGGCGATGTACTTGGTCTGATGTAGCCTTTCTTCTCGAGATCCTCCAACTGCTGCTTCATCTTCGCTAGCTCATTAGCGGCCATCCGGTATGGTCGCTTGTAAATAGGGGAAGTCCCGGGTACCAAATCAATCCTGAACTCGATGTCCCTCTTGGGTGGCATCCCTGGTAAATCCTCTGGGAATACGTCCGGGTATTCACTGACTACTGGTATTTCCTCCAAGGTAATCTGATGCAGTCTTGGTCTTCCGGACTTCATACTCGGCATCTGGAATGTGACGACAGTCCCTTCTTCACTGATCACCGTTACTTTCCTCTGGGCACACTCTATTACTCCTTGGTGTTTATTTAACCAATCCATCCCTAGAATGAGATCCAAACCTTGGCATTCTATGAGGATGGGGTCGGCCCAGAATATTGTGCCTTGGATATCTACCCATACCCTTGGGCTATAGGAATAGGCGAGGGTTTGTTTGCCTGGGGTAGCTATTAGTACGGGTCTGGGCAGTTCACTTATGTCCAGGGCATTTCTTTCCATAAAAGCAGTTGATATGAAGGAGTGCGTAGCTCCGGTGTCAAATAGAACTACTGCAAGTGCTGAATGAACCACAAACTTACCCATGACAATTTCCGGGGCGGCCTGGGCTTCTTCGGCGGTGACGTGGTTGACTTTGGCGCGGACGGCGGGGTTCGATGCGACGCCTTGGGTACGCTTGGGATGAGGGCACTGGTGAGAGTAGTGCCCCTCCTGGCGGCAGTTGAAACATACCACAGGCTTGCCGTGCCTGTCTCGCAGAATCTCCGCCTTCTTGGCCGGGGCGGCTAGTGCGGCGGGAGCGGGGCGAGGTTGTCCGGCTCCGGTATTGGCGGCAGGTGGTGCCGGACGATACACCGGGTGGGGGTGGTACTGTGGCGCCGGTGGAGGAGGGGTGAAGCGGGGCCTCTGAGCCATGCCTTGATTCTGCTTGAAGGCGATCATCCTCTTCCTCTTCAGGTCGACCTTATTCTGCTGGGTCTCCTGAATAATAGCTTTATTCACCAACTTTTGGAAGTTGGCGAAATCTCAGGAGATAAGTTGTAGGGACAGCTCATCCTTCAGTCCCCGGAGGAACTTGGCCTGCCTGGCCGCATGTAACACCCCAAATTTCCAAAACAATAAAAATATTATTTAATTCAATTTCATGGATTTTATATTTCTGAAAATACTTAAATACCTCTTTTATACCCTTTGGAACTACATCATAGAGTTAATGACCAAACCAGGAGCTGAAAATTTTGGTATAAACTCCCAAGGCCAAAATACATTTTTGAGAATTTTCACAAATTTTTACCCACTCTGGAAATGCCCCAAAATATTTAATCCATTTTCTGCAATTATTTTAAATCTGAAAACCTTAGGAACAGTAATGGGCTCCCCCTCCCTTCTCTCTCTCCTGGCCGGCCCAGCCTGTTACTCCGCGCGCCTTAGGCTGACAACCCGACCCCACCTGTCGGCGCCAATTGCCTCCCCTCGCGCGCGCACCCGACGCCGCGGCCCCACCCGTCAGCCCCCTCGTCCACTCGCTCGCGCTCGCTGGCCAGTGGGCCCCACTCGTCAGGCCCATCGTCAACCTCGCGCCATCGCCCGCAAACTTCGCTGGCCGCCTTTACTCCCTCGGATCCGCTCGTCACCGGTCCCCTCCCCTCCATTTATCGCCGGCATTCAATTCCTCATATCACGTCGACTGTTTCCCCCTTAATCCCACGCGTAATCCCCCCCGCTGTCGCCCGCATGCAGAGAAACCGCTCGCCGGCGTTAACTCACAGCCTCCCCCCGATGGCGCCCTCCCTGCCCCCGCCGGTACCCCTATTTAAACCGCTGCCCTCCACCGCGCCGTCGGATCTGAGTGAAGGGGTATGTTTTAATCTCGCGCGTCCGTTAGTTTTAAAAACCCACATTTAATCTGGAGCGTCCATCGCGTACCGGTTCGAATGTTTTAATCTCAGCCGCCCATGCCATTTTAACTCCCCCGCCTCGCCCGTGACCGCCCGATCATGATCCAACGACGGATCTTGATCCGGCGCACGCACACAGTGCGCGGGTTCACCGTGAGCCTGGCTCACCGTGGACCCGAGAGGATTTAAATTTGAAAATAAATTCTAGAAAAGGTTTAAAACTTGTAAAATTCATATCTGGCGCATTTGAACTCTAAAAATTGCCATTCCAATTTCAGAAAATTCATAATATTATTCTCTACATGTTTATACAATAAAAAGAGTAGGTTTACTTTGGACATTTCATGTTTATTCAAATGAATATTCAAATGCCTTTAGGGTTAAAATACAAATTCAAATATTTAAACTTCAGAAAAATTTATATTTATTTCCTTTCTGTCCATGTACTGAAAACCATTAAACTAACATGAACTTTCCATTTAAAAATTTATTAGGAAACTTAATATGACAATAATCACATTTAAACATCCCTTTCTAAAAAGGACAACTTTTCATTTTAAATTCCTTTAAAAATTTATTATGAAATAAATCTCAGAACCTTAACAATTGAATTTATCTTATTTTTAATCGAACCAACATTAACCTATGTACTTATCATGTAATGTTATAATGTTTGATTGAATGTTGTGTTCTTTTTATTTTACTTTATTATATTGAAAAAGACTACAACGCCACCGAGGAGCCGGAATACTTCCCGGAAGTCCCTCCCTCGCCTTTCGCTGAACAAGGCAAGTCACCAAACCAATCTTTTGAGCATATTAAACCCATGTTTGATTAAACTATCGCTAAAACACATAGGTTATACATGCATTAGTCAAATGAACCCTTACAATATATTTATTTAGGATCCCCCGACCTTGATGTGCAACCCAAGCCATGCTATCTCGCCTAACCTCCTTGTCACCACATGATTAATGATATTAGCTAGTGTCCAATGTATTGACACGATCGCTATAGGATAAAAATGAGTCGTAGTAAAATGGTTCTACTATATGATCCCCGTTACTTCTTATCCTTGGATTTCTGTTGGTGATGAGTTATGGATGTGAGTGTATGCATGGTGGGTTCCGGGTGCAAGCTAGGGCATTGGTCGGTAGCACCCGGGGCACTATAAGGACCTGTCTGAGGGATCCGTTGCAATACACTTCCGTACTAACCACAAGTCTAGTGGGTAAGTCCTAACTAAGGTATGGAGTGTTCCAAACCGAGGCCACCATTTGGAGATGGGTCAAGCAGCACCTGCGGGTGGCTTGTACCGACGTGGCGCAAAAGGGGGTGCGACGTTAGCCGGGATGCGGCCCGGCGCGCCGGCGAAAACCTAGAGCGGGTGGTTATCGCTTGGAACATTTCATGCCGAGGTTTTGGCACGAGTTCCCGTGGTATGGGTCATCTCGTTTGGGATGAGTGCGTGCCTTGTGGGTACAGTAGTACATCTCTTATCAGAGTCTTAAATCTTTTCGAAAAGCCGAGCCCACGGTCAAGGGCGGGTTGCGTGACATCCCCCAGTTAGATTACTTTGAATATGTATGTGCATGATGGTTTGACATGTAAGGACTGTTGTGCGAGGAGGTAAAACGTACTCCTCGAGTTAGATGATGTTGTTGATGTTCATGTTTACTTTTCCGCATGATTAAATTTGACTACACTAATCGCAATAACTGAAAATGTACTTTTCCGCACTGTTAGCCATTACCCTTCCTTGTTTATTATCCTGCATTATTATTTGCATTTGTGGTGGCTTGTTGAGTACTTTTTGTACTCATAACCGTTGGACCCCACAGATGATGCTTACTATGAAGACGGTCTAGAGTAGCGACCCAGTCGAGAAGAAAGATCCTGAAGGAGATGTTCGTCATGCAGAAATTTAATTATCTTTATTACTGTTTTTGCCAAAACTTTAATGTAATAAATATGGTCTGTGTACCATGGATATTGCCGTATGTACGTTGTCGCATGATGAACCTCTTGTATTATTGTTTTTCTATGGAAATTCAATAATGTCTCGATTTCGATAAATCGGGGCGCTACACCGCATCTGTACGGACCTCCTCAGGTGCGTACCTGGCCAGTCGGTTGAACTCGTGTAAATATTCAGTTACGGACCTGCTCCCCTGCTGGAGGTCCCTAAACTCTTATTGTTTCTGTGCTATGATGCCGTCGGGGATGTGAGCGGCACGGAAAGCAGCCGAGAACTCCGCCCAAGTATGGACGTGTCCCTCGGGAAAAGTCTCACGCAGATTGTCCCACCACTCTGCGGCGGGACCCTGGAGCTGGTGGGTGGCGAAGGCCACCCTCTCCTGCTCAGTGCAGGTCAGGAGGTCGAGCTTCTTCTCAATGGTCCTTAACCAATCCCCAGCCTCCATGGGGTTGGTGGTGCTCGAGAAGGTTGGTGGGCGGACTCGGAGGAACTCCGAGAGTTGGGAGGCGGGAGCGGGAGCTGGAGTGGCGGGTCGTGGTAGCTCGGGCTGTTGGTGGAGACGGAAGAAATGAGCCTGCTGCTCTTGCATCTGCTGCTGCTGCTGCTGCATCTGGTTTAGAAGGGCTGATACCAGCTGGTTTTGCGTGGCCATCATCTCAGCCAGAGTGGGGTGATTGGCAACCGGGGCTTGCCTTTGTCCCGTAGCTCCCCACTGAGGCAGGCTTCCGTTATCTCCTCCGTTCTGAGGAGCGTCAGAGCCTTGGTTGTTCGACATCCTGAGGTTTCCAAAATAACAATATCTTTAAAGGGGGAACATTGCTAAACTTTATTTCAAAAGGTCGTTCTTGCGATTACATTTATTGTCTTTTATTTAGTTCTTCACTCATGCCTTATTTTAGACATGGGTGGTCATACAATCCAAAACAAAGTAAAGGAAACAATCAATCGTAAGTACTACGTCTATTGTAGCTCTGGGGACGACTCGATCACGGGCTCGTGGGAGATGGTCGGGGTCGAGGAACTGGATGGTCCGGCGGGTGGAGCACTGCGTGAAATCCTCTTGGGTCTCACGATGGGGATCCGAAGGGATTTCCGCTTGCGAGACGGAAGGGGTGCGATCTCCTCAATGTCCTTCTTCAGTTCCTTAATCTGGTGGCGGAGCTGTGGGTTGGTGGCGACGCGCTGTCGTAGAAGTTCATTCTGGCGCCGTAACTCTTCGGCCTCGGCAGCTAATCGGTGTCCCTGCTAGATGCGGCGATGAAGATCTCCATTCTCGCGGTTCAGATCCTCAGAAGAGTGTCGGTAAAAGGCGATCGTATCGTGCTGTCCGTTGGCATCCTATAGCGCCTCATAGTGGAGCTCATCCATTGCCTTCAATAGGCGCACTGTATGCCCAACTGAAGAGTGACACCGTGAGAGGGTGCTGACGTAGTCACTGTGAGGACTCCCTGGGGTACGAAGAGGCACAAAGCGATAGTCCGTGTCGTAGAGCTCACTGTCGTAGATCATCCGGAGCTCGGTGAGGGCCTGGAGGGCGGTGCGCTGGCTGGCAACCAAAAAGGTAGGTCCTCCCCCTCGACAGGTGTGGGCCGTCTATGGAGAAGGCTGGACGACGATGGTAACCTCGCAGTAGCTTTCTTCATCATCGGGGAAGACTCCATGGTACATCGGCTCGTGCTCAAATCCGAGGAATCCAACTAGCATGCGCAACTCGCGGATGAAACTGGCCTCGTCGCGAAGGTTCTCGTTCATGGTACGGACTGGCATCTACAAAAGAGAGAAATTTTTGTGAAAATCTCGGAAGATGGGAAGTTAAGTAATTTTTGTAAGAAATTAAGGTTAATATAAGTCCTAAGGTTAGGTCTGTTTGGCTTCCTACAGTCAAGTCGGCTCTGATACCATCTTGTCGCGCCACGATTTAATAAATCAGGACTTTATTGAAATTCCATAGAAAATCAATAAAACAAGACGTTCATCATGCGACCTCGTACAATACGGGCAATCATTCACGGTTCGTAGACCGCATTAATACAAAAGTGAATAAAGGTGAAGAGAAACTAATAAAATAAGGGTCCTAGATGAACGCCTCCTTCTAGTCTCGCCTTGACTGGGTCGCTACTCTAGACCTGCATCCTCCTCGTAGTAGACGGGCTCTGAGGGTGTAAGTCAACGGGGTGAGTACAGGGGTACTCAGCAAGCCACAGAATGCAAATATAATGCAAGGTAATGACAAGGGAGATAGTGGCTAATTTTGCGGAAGTGAGTAATTTGTAAAGCAATTTAACTGTGAACAATTTATTAGTACTGAAACGTAAACATGTGTATGCATCATCATCTTTTAACTCGAGGGGTACAGTCAGCCCCACCTCGCTCAACAGTCCTTACATGCCATGAATAACTCAACCATTCAAACAATTGTAAACTAACTGTGAGTAGTCACACAACCCGCCCTTGACCGTGGGCTCGGCTTTTCGAAAAGATTGATTTTTTACTCTGATCAGAGATGTACCACTGTACCCACAAGGCACACACTCATCACCTACACCGAAGTGTAACGAGATGACCCATACCACGGGAACTCGTGCCAAAACCTTCCATATGGTTCGCCTCGACTCAACAGCACCCTCTTATAGGTTTCATATGGTGTCCCGACGCGTCGGAGCCCCACCATACCCCCCCTTGAGCCTCGTCGGTACAAGTGGCCCGCAGGCTTGCCCCTTGCCCCCTCCACTATGGTGCATCGAGTCGGGGTATTCCATACTTCTAGTTAGGACTTACCCATTAGACTTGTGGTTGGTACGGAAGTGCTTTGCAATAGATCCCGCAGACCGGTCCTTATAGTGCCCCGGGTGCGACAAACCAATGCCCGAGCTTGCACCCGGAACCCACCATACTTATAACCTAGCCAACTCCAACAGAGTCCAGAGACGAGAATAACGGGGAAATTCATATATCAGAATCTAGCTATCTATGACTCATTCTTTTTATCCTATAGCAGTTGTGCCGGTACATTGGGCACTAGCTAATAATTTTATAGTAGAGTGACAAGGAGTTAAGGCTCAATAAGCATGGCTTGGGTTTGCACACAAGGACGGGGATCTAATAAATATAAGTGTAAGGCTTGATTATTGGACTAATGCAATATTAACCTATGAGTTATAGCGATAATTTATTAAAAGATGGGCTCAAATATGATCAACTGTTTCCACAGGGGTGGTCGATGACTTGCCTTGATCAGCAAATGGGGATGGAGGAATCTCGGGGTAGAACTCCGGCTCCTCGATGAACTCGTAGTCTTCTCGATACGGAAAATAAACAGTACATTCAATAAACAGATAAAAATCCACCAAATAATAAGGTTTTAATATTCTAAAGTTTAGTGAAAAACAGTAAACTTATATTTTTAATGTTTTTCTTAATTTATTTTCTGGATTAACAATTTTAACCATAAGGGGTTTTTATTCATTTATTTATTAAGAATATTTTGGGTAATAGTAACATACTATTTTTATGACATTAATGTGTAGAGAATATTATGCTAAATTTAACAAAATTTGAATGGTGAAATTTGGAGTTAAAATGAGCAAGTTATGGATTTTCAAAGTTTAAACTATTTTCTGGATTTTTATTTAAACTGGAAATGGATTTTAGTCCACGGTGAACCAGGCTCACGGTGGACTGGCTACTGTGCGCGTGGACCGGTTGATCCAGAGCTGTCGGATCTGGATCTGGCGACCAGGCGCGAGGTGGGAGGGGTTAAGTGGAAATGGACGGCTGCGATTAAAACATAGCGAAGGGGTACGCGTGGACGCACCAGATCGCTCGAGGGTTTTAAGTGGCGATCGATGGTTGAGAGGCCTCGATACCCCTTTGACCAGATCCGAGGTCCCAGATTAAATCCCGACGGGATTTAATCCTAGCCCTCCGATCGCGATCATGCGGTCGCGGCGCGATCCGGCACGGCACGACGTAAGGGGGCACGTACCCCCTTCGTCTCCGACGACGGCGGCCTCGGGTGCGGCTGCGACGGCGGCGGCGAGGGCCTAGGAGCCTAGCTAATGCCGAGAATGGAACGAGGAGAGGATGGCGATCACGATGATACCTCCGGTGGCGACGGAGGGCAACGAACGGCGACCGGCGACGAGGGTAGACGGTGAGGGGCCTTCGAGAGCTTGATGGCGACGATGGTCCGACGACGTTCACGGCCAATGGAGGTGTGGCCGAGGATGGGCGGGCGACGATGGACCTGACGGTGGCGGTGGCTAGGGCGATGTGGGCCGGGATCAACGGCGAGGGCTCGCCGGAGGTGGAGCAGAACCGAAGGCCAAAAAGAGGGCGGCGGTGCTCTGCTTTCGCTCTAGGATGGCTACTTTGGCGTGGGCTGAGTGCGGTGAGGGGAGGGGTTTTTATAGGGGTTGCCGGCGGTGGATATGGCAGGGTAATCGGAGGAAACTGAGAAGGGCTCCTTCCTTTTCTAGCGAGGCTTCCTTTCTCCTCGGGTATGCTTCCTTAAGCGCGAAAACGCGTCGGCTATAGATGGAAAGGGGGCGGTGGCGCTCGGGGAAGGTGATCCGGGGACGATCGGGCAGGATCGGGCGGCCGGCGGCAAGGAATCTAAAGGAGATCGCCGGGGAAAAGGAAAGGGGATCCCCCGCCCGGGAGGAAGACGATCCTGACAGGTGGGCTCCACCTGTCAGTGAGTGAGCGCGAGGCCAATGGTGCCGACAGGCGGGCCACATCTGCCAGAGGGATAAAGGGGGCGCGGCTGAGGCTGACTGGTGGGGCCAGGCGGGGACGGGCGCGGGAGAGAGAGGAGGGAAGCGGCACCGACAAGTGGGCCCCACTGGTCAGTGGCTGGTAGTTGGACTGGGCCGGGCTGAGAGCGATTTCAGGGTTGAGGCCCAATAAGGATTTAAATTCTTTTCTGATTTAAAATAATTCCAGTAATTCATTTATTTGATTAAGTGTTGAATCACTATTGATAAAAATTTGGAAAAAATTCCTAAAATTATATTTTGGCCTCTAGTTCATCTCATAAAATTTTTAAGTCCAGATTTTGAGTATTTCTCTCTGTTTGGCTTTAATAGGGCTCTTTAAGGCTTTTTCCTTTAATTAGAAATTTCAATAATGCTTTTCATTTATTTTAATTCTTTTTATTTTCTGGGGTGTTACAACTCAGATATGCGAAGTGACTACAGTACCCCTAGGGTTTACAAGTTTTCCGCCACAAGCAAACACGAGGGTACAATAGGTAGTCCTACTTTATTGGAAGCTCCTTTTTGTGTCAGCTTTGCAGACTGGAATCTCTGGAGCCCCTTCGCACTACGAAGTACTAGAATGACTTCGGTTGCAGGCTTCGAACCCATAGGTCTTCGCTACACCGAAGTTAGTCTTTGATACAGTGACAGTTTTAAGCCTAAAGCCGTCAAAGCCTTTGAGTCTTCGCACCGTCACCTCTAGAGTGGATCACCACGGCTTCGCGGCTACTACAAGCTCCTACTCCGATCGTTCGTGTATCGAAGCCATGCATGGCTAACTTACGTCAAGACATCCTAACTTCAAAGCACCACCTTTGAAGTGCCTCCGCATGAAGCATCTCCATAATCACACCTTCGTAATGTATCCACCCGGAGCACATTCCCGAAGTGCCTTCTCCGGACCATGCCTTCGATGCACCTTGACTTCTGAGACCTTCGTCAGGTGCCCTTTCAAGTGCCTCCATCTAGAGCACACTTGTCAGTGTTGCCTCACTCCTGAGGACTTGACGACCATCCTTTGAAGTGTCTCCTTCCGGAGCACCCCTTCAAAGTGCCTCGCCTTAGAGGACTTTCCCTCGAGGTATCTTCATTCGGAGTCCCCCTCCGCACTTTCTACCTTTGACTCGAGCACCTCCGACTCGAGGACTGACCTCGACTTCACACAGTCTTCGTGACCCTCCAGCACCAAGCTCCCTACTTGCCCGGCATCAAGCTCCTCGCTTGCCCAGCATCAGTCCAAGTGTTTATGATACCCCAAAGGCCTCTTCGGGTAAAAAACCCTCCGGTGGAAACTTCGGTGCACCACCAAAGTACTGAACCCTACGGTACAACCTTAGAATTGTATTTTGCCAAACCCTTTCGACAGACATACTTCACTGCATACTTGTGCAGCCAACAACTACCAAACCACTTCGGTAGAACACCTCTGAACCTTTTCGGAGAGGACCCCTTTGGCCTGAAAGGAACTTGTCAATCACTCATCACAGACTGAAACCAAGGCACATCTCAACTTGGTTTCTCAACATCGATGTGTAGTAGCAGGCGCTGAACGGGGTGATGGATGCGGTTTTCTTCCGATCTTCTTTCAGGCTGATATGATGATAGCCTAAGTAGCAATCTAGGAAGCATAGGAGGGCACTGCTAGTGGTTGAATCGACGACCTGATCAATGCACGACAGTGGGAAGGGATCTTTCAGGCATTGCTTGTTGAGATCGGTGTAACCAACACACATTCTCTACATCTCGCTCTTCTTCTACACAAGGCTGGGTTATCTAGCCAGTCCATTTGCTACACATCCTTTATGAATCATGCTGCCAGGAGGCGGGTGACTTCTTCCTTGATGTCCTTCTTGTGGTCTTCTACGTACCATCACATCTTCTGTTTGACCAGTTGAGCTGGCCAGATCGACGCGAAGTTCATGCTCAATCAGCTCCTGGGGGACATCTGGCATGTCGGAGGGTTGCCAAGAGAATATGTCAGTGTTGGAGCAAATGAAGCTGATGAGCGCGCTTTCCTATTTAGGATGAAGCGTAGTCCCGATCAGGGCCGTCTTGGAGGAGACATCGTCTGATAGCCGAATACTCTTATACTCGGCTAGAGATGGCATCAAGGCAGTCGGCGATGGAACAAGACTCGGGATCTCGAGTCCATCAGTCGGTGTGGTCTTGGCTTCTTGGCGCATTTCCTCCATTCGGATAGACATGTCCAAGGCTTCACTCAACGTGAGGCTATCCTGCTCATAGGCATGCGAGGTGGTGACGTCTCCCTTCATGGAGAAGGTCCCGCCTGGTCCTGGGATTTTAAGGACCAGGTAGGTGTAATGAGGAACCGCCATGAACTTGGTGAGTGAAGGTATCCCAAGGACGGCGTGATACGTGGTCCCAAAGTCAGCGATGTAAAACTTGACATACTCGGTCCGGTAGTTGTCCCGAGCACCGAACATCACTAGCAGGGTGATCGTGCCGAGGGGAATGGAGGTGTTCCCCAGGACGATCCTGTAGAAGGGGGTATCCGTCTTTTGGAGCACCGAGTGGTTGATGCTAGAGTCCCCAACGTCCCTTTAAACAAGACGTCGAGGTGTTGATAGCAAAAAATGGCATTAATGGCTAGATTGTCAAAATATCAATTTTGGTGATTTGGGCCGAAAATACACATGTCTTGGGTCCGTCCGAAGCCCTATAGGGCTGAAGTCCATTGAGCTATGGGCTCTGAAAGCTTCTAGACAGCCCACGGGCTTCGGCCGGGAAGCCTTCAGAGGCCCAAAACACCGAAGCTTCAGCCCGAGGAGCAGGCCTCGACGGGCCTGGCCGAAGCCCACTTCGGCAGAGGTAGAGTTGTATGCATTTCCAGCTCAATTTTTATCTCTATCTGGCCAGGTTAATAGCATATTAGATCAGATTTTAAGCCCCTATAAATAGAGAGGCGAGGCCAGCGTAGAGGCCCCCAACTCAAACCAAACCAAAGCCCTAGCTTTGATCATATTTACTTTACCTTTATTTTCCTGTACCTCTTCGTGGGTTTGTGTAACACCCCAATATTTAAAAAGAAATAAAAGAAAAGAAAAATATTATTAAGGGAATTTCTGAATTTTATTATTAAAGAAAAACCCTAAAAGAGCCCTATTAAAGCCAAACAAGGAGAAATAATCAAAATCTGAACTTGAAAATTTTATGAGATAAACTAAAGGCCAAAACATAATTTCAGGAATTTTTACAAATTTTTATCAACAGAGATTCAACCCTTAATCAAATATATGAATTACAGGAATTATTTTAAATCAGAAAACATTTATAATTCTAAATGGGCCGCCAACCTCCAAAGTGCCCCGAGCCCGGCCCAGTCCAACCGCCAGCCACCGACAGGTGGGACCCGCCTGTCGGCGCACTCCCCCGCCTCTCTCTCCCGCCCGCGCCCCGTATGGCCCCACCCGTCAGCCTCTCCCCTCCCGCTTTCACTCCCTGACAGCCATGGCCCGCGTGTCGGCGCCTCACCCTTTCGCACTCGCTCACCGACAGGTGGGGGCCACCTGTCGGGATCGTCTTCCCCGATGGAAAGGGATCCCCTTTCCATCGCCGGCGAGCCCCACTTTCCAAATCCACCGCCCCATGCCCGATCTCGCCAAATTGTCCGCTGGATTGCTTTCTCCGACCGCCAGGGATCCCATTCCACTGATGGCCACGCGTTTTCGCCGTACATAGAAAGGACCCGAGCTTTAGGAAAGTACACCGGCGAGGAGAAAAGGGAAACCCTCGGTTCCCTTCCGTTTGGACGCCGGTGACCCCCTATAAGAACCGCTCGGCCTCACCGCACTCAGCCCACACCACCGTAGCCGTGCTAGAGCGAAATCAGAGCGTCGCCACCCGCATTTCGGCCTTCGGCTCAGTTTCGACACCGGAAACCCCTCACCGCCGATCCAAGCCACCACTGCCCCCGCCGTCGCCACCTTCATGACCGCCAAGACCTGCCCGTCCTCGGCCAAGCCTCCGTTGGTCGTGGAACCCGTCGGATCATCGTCGCCGACGAGCACCCGAGGATCCTCGTCAGTCTACCCTCGCCACCGGTCGCCGTCAGTCGTCCGCCGTCGCCATCTCCGATACCATCGCGCTCCCCTCACTCTCCTCTTTCCATTTTCGCCGAGAACTAGGCCCCTAGGCCCTCGCCGCCGCCATCGCCGCCGCACCCGAGCCCCGCCGTCGCCGGAGACGAAGGGTAGTGACCCCCTCCAACGCGTGTCGTGCCGTACGGGCTCTCAACCGCTCAATCTGTGATGAATGGCTGGGATTAGAACCCCCTTTGACTTAATCTGGGGCGTTCATCTGGTCAAAGCGGTATCGAGGCCTCTCAGCCATCGATCGCCACTTAAAACCCCGAAGCGATCTCGAGCGTCCACACGTACCGTTTCGGTATGATTTAATCGTGGCCGTCCGTTTTCACTTAAGCCTCCCGCCTCGCGCCTGATCGTCGGATCTGGATCCAATGGATCTGGTTGATCCGGTCCACACGCATAGTGGCCCAGTCCACTGTGGGCCTGGCTCACCGTAGACCAAAGCCCTTTTTCAGTTTAAATAAAATTCCAGAAAATTGTTTAAACTTTGAAAATTCATAACTTGCTCATTTTAACTCCAAATTTCACCATTCAAATTTTGTTAAATTCAGCAATTTATTCTCTACACATTTATGCCATAAAAACAGTATGTCACTACTGCCTAAAATAATCTTATGAATTAAATGAATAAAAACCCCTTAGGGATAAACTAATAATTCATGAAATAAATCAGGAAAACCACCCAAAACTTTAACCTTTAATATTATTAAAATAACTTCAGTACAATAAAGCTTATTTAAACCATAAAACTTGTATGCTTATGTTTTGTGATGCTTTATTGAATGTATTGTTTACTTTTTCCGTGTCGAGAAGACTACGAGTTCGTCGAGGAGCCGGAGTTCTATCCCGAGGTTCCACCTTCACCCTTTGCTGAGCAAGGCAAGTCATCGAACCCTCATGTGGAAACAGTTGATCATCATTGAGCCCATGTTTTAATAAATTATCGCTATAACCCATAGGATAATATTGCATTAGTCCAATATCAAGCCTTACACTTATATTTAATAGATCCCCGTCCTTGTGTGCAAACCCAAGCCATGCTTATTGAGCCTTAACTCCTTGTCACTCTACTATAAAATTATTAGCTAGTGCCCAATGTACCGGCACAACTGCTATAGGATAAAAAGAATGAGTCATAGATAGTTGGATTCTGATATATGAATTTCCCCGTTATTCTCGTCTCTGGACTCTGTTGGAGTTGGCTAGGTTATAAGTATGGTGGGTTCCGGGTGCAAGCTCGAGCATTGGTTTGTTGCACCCGGGGCACTATAAGGACCGGTCTGCGGGATCTATTGCAAAGCACTTCCGTACCAACCACAAGTCTAATGGGTAAGTCCTAACCGGAAGTATGGAACACTCTGACTCTCTGCACCATAGTGGAGGGGGCAAGGGGCTAGCCCTCAGGGCGCCTTGTACCGACGAGGCTCAAGGGGGTATGGTGGAAACTCGACGCGTTGAGACACGATACGAAACCTATAAGAGGGTGCTATTGAGTTGAGGCGAACCATACGGAAGGTTTTGGCACGAGTTCCCGTGAAATGGGTCATCTCGTTACACTTTGGTGTGAGTGATGAGTGCGTGCCTTGTGGGTACAGTGGTACATCTCTGATCAGAGTAAACTAATCTTTTCGAAAAGTCGAGCCCATGGTCAAGGGCGGGTTGTGTGACTACTCGCAGTTAGTTTACAATTATTTGAATGGTTGAGTTATTCATGGCATGTAAGGACTGTTGTGCGAGGAGGTAAAACGTACTCCTCGAGTTAGCAGATGATGATGCATACTCATGTTTACGTTTCTGTACTAATAAATTGTTCACATTTAATTGCTTTACAAATTATGCTCTTCCGCAAAATTAGCCACTATCTCCCTTGTTATTATCTTGCATTATATTTGCATTCGGTGGCTTGCTGAGTACGTTTGTGCTCACCCCGTTGACTTACACCACCAGAGCCCGTCTACTACGAGGAGGATGAAGGTCTGGAGTAGCGACCCAGTCAAGGCGAGACTGGAAGGAGGCGTTCATCTAGGACCCTTTGTTTTATTAGTTTCTCTTCATCTTTATCCACTTTTGTACTAATGCGGTCTACGAACCGTGAATGATTGCTCGTATTGTACGTGGTCGCATGATGAACGTCTTGGTTTATTGATTTTCTATGGAATTTCAATAAAAGTCCTGATTTATTATATTGGGGCGTGACAGTTTGCCTGGAAGCCCTCCGCCAGCCACTTCGGAACAGTGGTAATCCTTGTTACTTCGCTTGTGAAGTATCCGTTAATCTACGTAATAGATTGCTATCACCTTGTTACTTCGCCTGTGAAGTATCCGCTAATCTGCGTAACAGATTGCTACCTTCGCTACGAGTGCAACACTTGGCAGAATTCGGTCCTTAGGCCTAATTAGTACTTCGCACCTTCTCTGTTGCAGGTTTCTATGTTCGAAGTTTCTTCGTCGGAGGTGTTCAGAGCTAAGAGATCGGTTTCGGAGGTTGTTAGGACACCCTTCGGCTAGGCTGCAGGCTTCGACGACAGGCTTCGCCAGCACACTTCATCATAGCAGGCTTCGCCACGTTCGTACTCCGCTCTAGACGAAGTTGCGCCCACGCGCGGCTCTCGCGTAATTATTCTGTAATTTGTCATGTCTGAGACTTCGCGCCGAACCCCGCTGTTCGGAGGTGATTGCCGCATTCGGATCCGTTCAGATTCCACCTTCGACCAGACTAGCCTGAACGCTGAAGGCACCTTCGGCGGGGTACTTCGCACCAGACGCCGAAGGTATACTTCGGCGACCCTTTCGCACCATACTCCGAAGCAGTCAGGCTCCGACCGGTTTGCTGATCTTATTCTGTTTAACATATTTCTTTCGGCTAATTGGATTATTTTGTGTGATCTGATTGCCTGGCGACTCCACCCCCTTATCACGACTAAGGGTAGTCGGAACGCGACGTCAGTGTTGTGTTACGCTTAGGCTCGTCCCTAAGTATCCACACACTTTTGGATCGTCGAACTGACCCAAGTGCGGGGCACATTTTCGTGTCAACACACTTTTTGGTGACTCCACTGGGGAAAGCTACGCCAACATGACGGGTACGTCTACATCGACTACTACGTCTACACCGCTGATGGACACAATAGGAGGCGCGAATATTGACAAACGCAACATCTTGACACCTACACTTGAAGATATCCCCGCAGAAGATCGAGCAGAGATCGAGGCGAAGTTAAAGGCACTCCAAGACATGATGCTTGGGGGCTACATTAAGACACGTGCAGACTTCATCAAGCGTGACATCGTCACCCCCGACCTCGCTCAGGTCCTAGGTAACACCTGTGTCGCCTCATTTATCTTCTTTAGAAATTGAACAAAAAATAGCCGCATCAGTAGATCAGGCCGTTAGAGCTTCGCTAGCCAACCGCTTAGATTCGGCAGTCAGCTCTCAAGTAGAGGCAACTCTTAGAAGTTTCGGCTTTACTGAGGCCGTACCCCCATTTCCTATTGCTAGTGCACCTCCGGTAAACCATGCATATGGCAGAACTGACGGTAGCACTGGTATGACCATGATGCCTCCGACCTCAACACCTATGGCCAAGACTAATCATTACACTTACGGTCAAACTAACACTGCGTACCATGCACCACCACCTGCACCGGTACCCGCGCTGCCCGCACCACATGTGCAAGCACCCGGACACGAGCACGTCATGCAAATAATGCGCAGGGAAGACGCCCATGGCCGACACGCCGATATTCCACCGCGTGTCGCGCCCCCTCATGAGAGGCGCATGCAGGCAACATGCCAAGATGACATAGAGGAGCGGGTCCGCGCACTGTTTAGGGAGTGTGTCGGCTTCGTGCTCAAAGGACGGGTTAGGGTTTACCGTAAGTCGTACCCTGACCATCTGGATACAATACCCTACCCCCACGGCTATAGAATCCCTGAATTCACTAAGTTCGACGGCGAGGGTAGCAAAACCACACTAGAGCATGTTAGTCAATTTTTGGCGCAGTGTGGAGAAGTTAGTGGCATAGATGCCCTAAAGGTTAGACTATTTTCTCTCTCGCTTTCCGACACCGCTTTCACTTGGTTTTCAGCGCTCCCACCGAACTCCATTCAAACGTGGGATGATTTAGAGCGGAAATTCCATGATTACTTTTACACGGGTGAGACAGAGCTTAGGCTTTCGCATTTGACATCGGTTAAGCAGAAATCTAGTGAGAACATCTCCGAGTACATCAAGCATTTTAGGGACACTAGAAACCGATGTTTTAGCCTTAATATTTCAGAAAGAGACTTGGCAGAGTTAGCTTTTAATGGGTTGCATGCTGAGATTAGGGAGAGGTTAGACAACCAAAACTTTTTAGAAGTTAGCCAAGTCCTGCAGCAGGCCGAGCCAAAGATAAGAAGTTTATTAAGACGTTCAACAAGCCTAGGGCTGAAATCCACATCATGGAATGCTCTGACGAGGATGAGTCAGAAGAGGAGGATTCGACCGACATGTATACGGTCGAATGGGTTTGGAATGCTAAGAATAAACCTGTTACTTGCTCCGAGTTACGACTGTCTCCCACAAATAATCGACCTAGTGAGGTCAAGTACTCATTTGATATAACCAAGTGTGATAAAATATTTGATTTTCTCTTAAAAAGTCAGCTTCTTAGGTTACCTAAAGGCCAAATCATTCCATCTGCCGATGAATTAAAGAAGCATCCATACTATAAGTGGCATGATTCACATTCAAACAATACTAACAATTGCAATGTTTTTCGACGGTAGATCCAATCGGCCATAGAAGAAGGACGATTGAAATTAGACCTTAAACCAAAGATGAAGCTGGATAAAGATCCTTTTCCCGTCAACGCTGCCGACCTCGGTGAGAAGAAGGTGTTGATTCGGCCAGAACAGGCTGAGTCGGCTAAGGGGAAGGATGTAATTGTTGGAGAACCGCGCACTCACACACTCATACCAAAGAACCCCGAGGTAGGAGTGTGGAAACAAAAAATCGACACCCCTTCGGCTAAGGCTCGCAAGAGGCCGAAGGTAACGTACAACATGTTGTTGAACAAGCATCAAAGAAAAGCCAAGGAAACAGGCCCCCACACTAAGAAGCTAAAGCAGCCGAAGGGTTCAAGACTCTCGGAGGGTAGCTTTGGACCGAAGCAGCCGAACCCTCCGCACGACGGCTTCGGGCCACGGTGGCCTGACGCCCCGTTCGACGGCTTCGAGCCTCGATGGCCGAACCCCCCGTGCAGTGGCTTCGAGCCTCAGTGGCCGAGCCCCCTATACAGCAACTTCGGCCCCCAGTGGCCGAGCCCTACACCGTTTTGGACGAACTCTCTGACGGGAGGCTTTAGCCCACACTAGCCAAATGTACCTCTGGCATGGAGGGATCCTTCGCTGGTGTGGTTTGAGACACCGTCGACTCTGCTGAACCCCCCTTCGGGCAACGGGTTCGGCTCACAGTGGACGAGGCCACTAGAGCCACCGATGCCTCCGCCGTACGACTGGGCAGGGACTCTGTGGGCTCCGTACGTGTCTGGGTCGGAGTACCCTCCGCAATTTAACCCTTTGTCTTGTTTTCCTTCGGAGTATTATGGGTGGCAGGAACAAATGGATGCAGCGGAGGGAGGCATCGCCCACAGACTATCCATGGTGCCTCCGAATCGGATCATGCAGAGTGAAGCTGAAGGGTGCATGCATGCGGAGGCCGAGGAAAGGGAGTCCGAAGCCATCACCATCAGAGTGGGGTCTCAGGAAGTCCCAATCCCGAAGGCTTCGTCGCCGAAGTCTGACGGAGGTGAGTCCCACACTTTGGTCGAAGCCCGCGCCGAAGCTGGGTCCGATCGGCCGAACAAGGCCGGTCCATCCACCGGGGTTCGCAGCGAAGGCCCCTCCGAACGCGGGGTGTACAAGGCCGAAGGGCGCAATACCAAGCTGAACAGTAGCACCCGGCACCAAGCCGCAGCCATCTTGGGCACCTCCGGGCATGTCCAAATCACAGAAGAGACGCCTACAATGGCTACGAGCATAGGAGATGCGCGAGAAGAAAGCCGAGGACGAACGCGACGCTATCTTCGAAGAAATCTGCCCTCGGCCAGCTACAAGACAGACATGGAGGGTAAAGCCGGTTGAGACGATCAACCCGGCTCCCAGTCCGAGCGACGACGACGACGACGACATGCTCGATGATGATTACTTACCCGTCTCTGAGGGACCCGCACCCCAGGTGATGGACATCAACATCGTCACACTGCTCGCCAAGTTCGCCCTAGTACAGGATGAGGCCGAGGTCGCTCAATTGAACCTCGGCCCGTGCAACGCCATCTTCGAGAAGCCCGCGGATTCGGCTCGCCATTTGAAGCCTCTCTACATTAGAGGGCACATCGATGAGAAGCCGATTTCCCGGATGCTCATCGACGGCGGCACCACTGTTAACTTAATGTCCTACTCGTTGTTGAAGAAACTTGGCAGGGACGAAGATGATATGAAGAAAACTAACCTGATGCTCAACGGCTTCAACGGCGAGAGCTCCGAGGCCAAGGGCGTACTATCCATGGAATTGACGGTGGGCAATAAGACTTTGCCAATGGCATTTTTCGTCATCGATGTGCAAGGTAACTACAACGTGCTACTTAGGCGCCACTGGATTCACACGAACTGTTGCATTCCTTCTACTATACACCAATGCCTAATATAGTGGGACAACGATGAAGTAAAGGTCGTTCCCGCGGATACTTCGGCCCAAGTAGCATTGGCCAAGTTATCTGTTGACGCCATCCATAACAAAGTAGAGTGTCTGTCAGGAAGAGATCTTTCGGATTACGATTTTGTTAGCGTATCCTGAGGACAGTTTGTATCAGTGTCTGTAAAGCCGGCTAGGGTAGCGCGACTGTTTTTGTATTAATAAGTCATGTCTAGCAAGAGTAATCTAGATTGGCTAAAGTCTCGTGTGGAACAATATCGGTCTAGTAAAGACGGTATTGCCGAGGCCATCGAGGACTTTAGCAAAGCAGAGAAGTTAGGACGAGGTTTTGCGTCGGCCGATCCCTTGGAGGAAGTTGAGATAGGTGATGGTAGCATCCCGAGGCCGATTTTTGTAAATCAACATTTACAACCTGATGAAAAGGCAGAAGTAATAGAATTACTTCGGTTGTATGTCGATTGTTTCGCATGGGAGTATAGCGAGATGCCGGGACTAAGCCACGAGCTCGTGGAGCATCGACTGCCTATCAAGCCCGGATTTAGGCCTTATAAGAAGCGTCCTCGCCGCTTTAACTCGGCCGTCTATGACCGAGTTAAAGAAGAAGTGGAGCGACTACTCAAGGCTGAATTTATTAGGCCGTGCAGGTACGTGGAATGGGTTGCTAACATTGTACATGTAGAAAAGAAAGGGAGCGGCAAGATACGGGTATGCATTGATTTCAGGGATCTGAACAGAGCCACTCCAAAGGAGGAGTATCCAATGCCGATAGCCGACATGCTGATCAACGATGCTTCAGGACACAAGGTACTAAGTTTTCTTGATGGCAATGCTGGTTATAATCAAATCTTTATGGCTGAAGAGGACGTCTACAAGACTGCCTTTCGATGCCCTGGTTTTGTCGGTTTGTTCGAGTGGGTCGTCATGATTTTTGGTTTGAAAAATGCCGGCGCCACATATCAGCGTGCTATGAACTTGATCTTCCATGACTTGTTAGGAGTTATGTTAGAAGTTTACATCGATGATGTCGTAGTCAAATCGAATGCTATGCGAACCCATTTAGCCGATTTGAAGGTTGCTTTCGACAGGATGCGACAGTATGAGTTGAAAATGAACCCCCTTAAGTGTGCTTTTGGTGTGTCGGCGGGTAAGTTCTTAGGTTTCATGATTCACGAGAGAGGTATAGAAATTGATCCTAAGAGACTTGAGAAGATTAGAAACATCGCAGCGCCGACATGCAAAAGGGATGTGCAAAAATTGCTAGGCAAGATGAACTATTTGCATCGTTTCATATCCAACTTGTCCGGCAAGATTGATGCCTTTGTCCCCATACTCCGGCTGAGAGCACACAAAGTCGGGATTCCATTTCGACAATACATCGCTGCTGGGGATAGCGTAATTGGGGCCGTGCTAACCCAGGAGGTAGAGGAAAAGGAGTACATCATCACATTCTTGAGCCGCCGCCTGCTGGATGCCGAAACCAGGTACGCGTTTGTGGAACGATTGTGTTTAACACTTTACTACGCGTGTACCAAATTGCGCCATTATCTTCTCCCCACTACATGTGTTGTCGTTTGCCAAACCGATGTTATAAAGCACATGTTATAGAAGCCAATTCTAAGTGGAAGAATCGGAAAATGGGCTTACACATTGATTGAGTATGATTTGGCCTCCGAACCCCTGAGAGCGATGAAAGGCCAAATCGTGGCCAACTTTATAGTTGATCACCACGTAGATGTCAGTTGGAGTGATACTATTGCTCTAGTTGAAGTGGTGCCTTGGAAACTTTATTTTGATGGTTCGGCTTGCAAGAGTGGCCAAGGCATTGGAGTGGTTCTCATATCACCCAATGGAATGCACTTTGAAACTTTGGCCCGTCTAGAATTTTCTTCCACTAATAACCGAGCCGAATACGAAGCTTTGTTGCTAGGTCTTGAATTGTTAGAATCTGTAGGTGCTAGACATGTTCACGCATATGGTGATTCTTTATTAGTAGTGCAACAAGTAGCTAAGAATGCTCAATGTTTTAATGGCTTGCTGAATAGTTACTTGGATAAATGTCTAGACATAGTTGCTACTTTTGATGATTTCAAAATATCTCACGTGTCAAGAGAAGCCAATTCAGTCGCCAATGACTTGGCTCAGCAAGCGTCTGGCTACCAAGTCAGGAGAGGAAACTTTTCTGTATTAGAGAAGCCGGTGTTTGGTATTACTGCCGAATCCAGTAACAGTTGGCAGGCACACCCTCCGGATCGAACCCCTCTGGCCGCCGAAGGTCGCTGCGTGCCAAGGATCCTGAACCGGAGTACCATGCCGACCGAAGGAGCTGGCACACCGAAGTCTGTAGGCCGGAGCCTCCTGCACAGAGAAGGCTCCCCGAAGTCCGAACCCTCCGGAGGGCTTCGGCCCAGCACACTCCGAACGGCCACCCCGGCCAGGCTTTGTTAGGAGCTAGAATGGCTCGGGGGGCACCTGAAGTCAGTAATTTAGAAGTTTTTCATAAGGTGGACCAGCGAGACCCTCTGAAACCTGTAAGGGCGATTGGAGAGTCTCAATCGTCTAGTATTTGAGAGACCCTAGCCAAAGGGTTGACCGGAAGGTTCGGCGACAAGCGTTCAAATTCGTGTTGATAGACGACACATTGTATCGCCGAACCATCGACGGAGTACTATTGAAATGTTTAGGCCATGAGCAATCCCAGGTGGCTACAAGAGAAGTCCATGAAGGGCTTTGCGGCACTCATCAGTCGGCCCAAAAAATGAGTTGGATGCTCAAAAAAGTGGGGTTTTATTGGCCGACTATGACTGAAGATTGTTTCAAGTACTATAGAGGGTGTGAAGCATGTCAGAAGTTTGGCAATATCCAGTCAGCTCCTGCCTCATTACTCAACCCTATTGTCACGCCATGGCCGTTTCGAGGTTGGGGTTTAGACTTCATCGGCCAGATTCACCCTCCTTCCTCAAAAGGGCATCGGTTCGTGTTGATGGCAACAGATTACTTCACTAAGTGGACCGAGGCTGTACCTCTCAAGAACATGACCCACAATGAGGTACATGATTTTATTTTAAAGCACATCATACATAGATTCGGAATTTCCTCAAACTCTTACTACATGATCAAGGTAGTTCATTTGTTTCTGGAGAAGTGAGGGACTTCGCCGATTATTATGGTATTAAGTTGGTAAACTCTTCACCTTACTATGCTCAGGCCAATGGTCAGGCCGAGTCTAGTAATAAAACCGTGATTAAGCTCATTAAGAAGAAAATTGAAGAGTTTCCTAAAAGGTGGCATGAAGTGCTTTCCGAGGCGCTATGGGCTTGTAGAATTGCAAAGCACGGTGCTACCAAGGTCAGTCCATATTGTTGGGGGGAAATGCTCCACTCTCATGCCTTAGAGATTAATAGTTCAAGATAATTTATCAGCTTCGGAGCTGATAAGCTTATGCTCGAAGGTAGTGGAGTTGTTAAGCCGAAGGGTGCTTCGAGCTATAGTCCGAAGGAACCCTCCGCACGATATGAAGCTTCGGTGATGAACGGCAAGGTTGATAAGATGTTTGACTTATCTACTTGCTCCGGGTAGATTTTATCATTTTATCCCTGTTCAGGGTACCGAATAGTTTCCACTATGTCTGTTGTAATTGAGGGGTAAATAGGTCTTTTCCTTAGGCTTTTTTGCCTATAAATACCCCCCTTCTTACCCTGTAATAGGCATCGAATACTCATCTATTCAATACATACATTCGGACTATTTAAGCTATTATCCAATTCAGAGGCTTGAAATAGTTCTTAAACACGAACTCACTGTTTGTCAGTTCTTAATCTTAGAGAACCTGTTAGCGTAATCTTTTGCGCCAACAGTTGGCGCCGTCCGTGGGGAACCTAGTTCTAGAAGCTAGTTCTCTACTGCTGACTGCACTTCGAAGAGCACTTGCGGAGGGAGCCTCGGAGTCCCAAGATTCCGCGCACCCTTCGGTAAGGGGCTTCTTAGTGCGGTTCGAAGGCCTTTTGTCGCCTTCCCAAACCAATCAAAGTCCTCGGTCTTCGGACCTCTTTTTCACTAGCTATGCCTCCCAAGCGGAGCCTAGCCTCGGATTCTCCCCGAAGGTCCCCTCGGACCAATGGGGCCGGACCTTCAGCTGGTCCAACAACACCCGAAGTTGTCACTGGCCGTCGAGTACCCAGAGGCCCTCGGGTCGATCCTACTGTGCTCCAAACTGATAATGACAGTTCCCGAGACCCGGAGCTCCCCTCTGATGGAGACGAAGACCTTCCTGAACACGAGGCTACTCAGGTAGCGTGACTTCAGGAGGAAGTTGCTAGGTGGAGGCAAGAGGCCGCTGATCGCCTCCGTTCTCAAGCCTCCACCCAAGCTCCCGAAGGCCCCGAAGACGGTGGTGCTCGCAACCTTCCTGAAGCTGTTCAAGTCCCGGAGGAGGCTGAGAACACATCTTTCGATGATGAGTCTCCGCTACATTCGGACTTGCAAAGGGTGCCCTTCGATCCCAAGTTCAAAGCCTCGAAGATGCACAAGTATTCTGGCGGGTCCGGCCCCAGAGAATTTGCTCGTTCATATGCCTTGGCGATAGAAGCAAGCGGAGGGGTGCGGAACACTATGACAAAGTGTTTTCCCCTCGCTCTCGAAGGTGTGGCCCTCTGATGGTTCTGGTCCTTGAAGCCAGGATCGATCAAATCCTAGGAGCATGTAAATAGGAAGTTCGTAAGCAACTTCCAAGGTACCTTTGTGGCTCTGATGTTGACAGGGAGCTTGTTTCACGTGAAGCAGCGAGCAGGGGAGACACTTCGGGAATACTTCACGCGCTTCGCCCACACCAAGTCGCATATCAAGGGCTTGTCTACCTCTTCGGCAGTCGACGCCGCCCGCGAAGGGGTGTTGAACCCCGATCTCCTCAGCAAGCTTCATCGAAAGCATGTGTCATTCGTGGCACAGCTGATGGCATACTTCGAACAGTATGCCAAGGCAGAGGAAGGCTACCTTCGACGAACCGTAACACCTGCACCAGCCCTTCGAGAAGTGAAGACGGAGCCCGAAGCCTCAACTTCTCTGCAACCCCCTCAAGACAATCGTTTCAACGATCATAGGCGGGGAAAGAAGCATTTCTGCTCGGAGGTGTTGAGCATCGCACCCTCTGTTCCGAAGGCACCTGCCAACTATCGGCAGGCGCAAGGCTTCAAGGCTGGAGCACCGAAGCCCCAAGAGAGAGTACCTGGCAGGCGCTAGAGTTTTTTCTTCTGCGTGCATGGTGACAATAGAAGCCATGACATGAAGGACTGCAAGGCGGTGTTAACCCTTCGGGGTGAATACCTAGGACGAAGTACCGGGCGGGGTACTTCGGATCGAACCCCTCTAGCGGCACGGTCGGAGCCTGTACAAATCATGGCCCGAGCCGGTGTCCCCGAAGCCCCCATGCGGCTATCGGTGGCCAACATTATGCCACCGACAAAGTAGGAAGACCCCCAAGACCGCGGCAAGCGAGTAGTCCTGCCCATTTCCGGAGGGGGGACCCTCAGTAGCATGTCCAAGAGGCAGCGACGTGAATACATCCGCGAAGTAGGGCACATTGGGACCTCGAATTCCGCGGAGGGAATGCCCAAATGGTCTCATGTGCCTATTTCCTTTACTGCCAGTGATGCCGCGGGGTGAAGTTCCCCCATGCTGACCCCTTGGTCATTTCAGCAGATATAGCTAGGGTGGAAGTCCGAAGGGTCCTGGTGGACGGCGGGAGCTCCGCAGACATACTTTTTGTCCAGGCCTTCGACCAAATGTGCATACCTCGGAGGCATTTACTTCCAGCGGCCCGGCCACTTCAAGGTTTCACAAGTCCGCCTCTCGATGCCCTCGGCCAAATAGGCCTCGAGGTTGCTTTCGGGGAGGGGCCTTTGGCCAGGGTGGAGGAGGTGATCTTCGACGTCATCGACGCCCCCTATGCCTACAACGCAATCTTCGGACGAGGGATGCTGAACCAGTTCGGGGCTATAGCACATCACAACTATCTATGTCTCAAGATGCCCACGCAAGGTGGAGTCCTTACTGTTTCGGGACACCAAGCTATAGCCCGAAGAATGGAATATGGTCACAGCCAGCCGTTGGACCCTCGGCAAGTACATAGTGTGACGGAGCACACCGAAGAGGTTCCGGAGTCTTCAAATTCTTCGAAGGGCCTTTCCCTTAAGCCAAGCCCGGAAGGTGATGTCGTGACGAAAATAATTCTGAAGGATGGCAAAGAATACCCAATACAATTCGGCAAGGGGCTATCTCCGGAGATAGCTGCCTCGTTGGAAGAAGTAGTCAAGCAAAATTTGGACATCTTTGCTTGGACTGACGAAGACATCACCGGGGTTGATCGGAGTATCATCGAGCATAGCTTGCTCGTCAACCCGAAGGCTAGGCCAGTACGCCAGGGGCTCCGTAAGCTGTCTGTAAAAGAGCAGGCCTTGCCAAGATCGAAGTGGAAAAATTGTTAAGGACTGGCATCATCAGGGAGGTAGCCCATACCGAGTGGTTGGCAAACCCTATTTTTGTTAGGAAAAAGGACTCGAGCAAGTGGCGCATGTGCATCGATTTTACATCATTAAATAAAACATGCCCGTGAGACCCCTACCCTATGCCCCGAATAGACCAGTTGGTAGACTCTATAGCTGGCTCTGAATTGCTAAGTTTCCTCGATGCTTCATCTAGTTATCATCAAGTCTGGCTAAAGCGCGAAGATGAAGCCAAGACAAGTTTTATAACACCACCCGGAGTATTTTGTTATGTAAGAATGCCTTTTGGCTTGCGGAATGCCAGAGCCACATTCTCACGTTTAATAGCTAAGGCTCTAGGTCATCAAATAGGCCGAAATGTCGAAGCCTATATGGATGACATTGTAATAAAGAGTGCTGAAAAGCACCAGCATAGTCTAGACTTAGCTAAAACATTTGAGAGCCTCCGAGCTTGTGGAGTACGCCTCAACCCTGAAAAATGTATATTCGGGGCGCAAGCAGGAAAACTGTTAGGGTACTTAGTTTCGAGCAGGGGAATCGAAGCTAGCCCAACGTAGATAAGTGCACCGCAAAGAATAGCTCCACCAGAAAATTTGAAGCAAGTCCAGAAGCTAACAGGACGGCTCGCAGCTCTTAGCAGATTCCTGGATAGGTCAGCCGAATGAAGCCTTCCCATTTTCAAAGCTCTAAAGGGGTCCGAAAGTTTCAACTGGACACCGGAGTGCCAGAAGAGCTTCGATGATATCAAGGCATACCTCGGAAGCTTGTCAACGCTTACTGTGCCCCTCCCGGAGGAAACTCTCCTCCTTTATCTTGTAGCAACAGGCTCCGCAGTAAGTGCAGTACTGGTCAGAGAAGTTGAGCTTAAGGGAAAGCTGGTGCAAAACCCAGTTTATTTTGTTTCAGAAGCTTTGTCCGGAGCAAAAACAAGATACTTTGAGCTCGAGAAATTTGCTAATGTCCTAGTAAGGGCCTCACGGAAGCTAAGGCATTACTTTCTAGTGCATAATCTAATCGTTCCTACCTCGTATCCTCTTGGTGATATGCTTCGAAGCAAAGATTCTACAGGTAGGATCGAAAAGTGGGCTGTCGAGCTAGCCCCCTTCGGAATTTCCTTCACGGCAAGAACAACTATCAAATCCCAAATCATAGCTGACTTCGTAGCAGAGTGGACTCCATCTGTAGTTTAGGCTCCAGAGGAGCCCTCCGAAGGTTTATGGACAATATTTTCTGACGGAGCTTATCTGGCATCTGGCGCCGGAGCTGGAGCGGTAATTATATCACCATCAGGGCAAAAGGCCATGTATTCTGCGAGGCTCAACTTTAAGACCACCAATAATATCATAGAATACGAAGGAGTCCTGCTAGGCCTCCGAAAGGCAAAGGCACTTGGAGCAGCAAGGATAATAATTAAAACAGATTCCCAAGTCGTCGCAGGGCATGTTGACAAAAGCTTTCAAGCAAGAAACCCACATCTAGCGAAATACCTAGAGGAAATCCGCAAAACAGAAGCAGCATTCAAAGGATTTTCTGTTCGAAGTATCCCTTGAGCAGATAATCAACTTGCAAACATTCTAGCAAAGGTTGCAGCCGGAGCATTAGACCTCCCGGAGGGTGCTTTCTATGAAGAACTAGTCAAATCTACAGTCAATCAAATACCCTCCGCAGAGGTGCTTTGCATCTCCCAACCCGAAGGCCAAGATATACTTCGGGACATTCATGAAGGTTTATGTGGAAGCCACCTAGCCCCTCGTGCTCTAGCAGGAAAGACACTTCGGCAGGGGCTCTACTGGCCGACAATTGTAAGAGATGCGGAGGAGTTGGTTCGAACCTGCCAAGGATGCCAGTGGATGGGAAGACGAAGCCACCGTCTGCCAGTACCACTTCAAGTTATTGCCCCAGTATGGCCAATGGCTCGGTGGGGCATGGACCTCATCGACCCTTTTCCAATGGCAAAAGGCAGCTTGAAGTTTGCAGTGGTAGCAATCGAATATTTTTCTAAGTGGGTCGAAGCAGAACCTTTGACTGCTATCACTTCAAGGAATGTGCAAAACTTTTTCTGGCAAAATATTATATGCAGGTTCGGAGTACCAAGGGAGCTAACTATGGATAATGGAACCCAGTTCGAAGCTGACGCATTCAAAGAATTTTGTGAACAACTGGTCATTAAGTTACGCTTCGCAGCAGTGCGCCACCCATAGTCCAACGGAGCCGTCAAGCGAGCCAACAGGAATATTCTCTCCGGTCTGAATCGAAGGATTGTCGGGTTGGCCAAGGGGCTGTGGGTCGAAGAGCTCCCCAAGATTTTATGGTCCATTTGGACCACTCTAGCCAGGTCCACAGGCTTTACCCTATTTAGACTACTATTCAGAGATGAGGCCATGACTCCTACGGAGCTCAGGGGTGGATCCCTTCGTGTAGTAGACCCGGAGATGAAGACGAGAGGAACACTTCGCTAGACTTGCCAAAAGAAACAAGGCTTCGAGCTGTCGCCAATCTGACGAAGTACCAAGACCAAACAAAAACATGGTATGACCCGAAGATAAAGCTGAACGAGCTTAGACCAGGTCATTTAGTTTTGCGAAGTGTAATAGTCCCGGGGAAGATAGGAAATAAATGGGAAGGACCATATATCATCCTACACTCAGGGCACCCCGGATCATTTAAATTAGCTAATTTAGAAGGGGAAGAATTGAAACATGCATGGCATGCGGAGCACCTTAAGCGTTATTATGCTTAGGGGCCCCTTGTAATCAATTGTAAAAGTTCCTTTTCTAAATAAAGTGGAGGTTCGAATCTTGTTTGCTGTTCAAATATCCCTTACTCCTGGTGGACGCATCAGGAGGACGGAGATGCTTGCGGAGTCAAGCATCTTTCTAAGGACCCGGGCAACAGCCTTCGAACCATTGGTTCAAGGGCTTCGCTGCTAGCCTACGGATTCCAGGTCCGGCTTGTTAGGATCCGTAGAAGAGTCTAAGGACTTTAAAAGAACAGATTTCTGGCCTCCGGGTTCGAAGCATCTATAAAAGAGCCGAAGGTGGCCAGCCTACGGATTCCAGGCTCTGGCTTGTTAGGATCCGTAGAAGAGTCTAAGGACTTTAAAAGAACAGATTTTCGACCTCCGGGTTCGAAGCATCTATAAAAGAGCCAAAGGTGGCCAACCTACGGATGTCAGGCTCTGGCTTGTTAGGATCCATAGAAGAGTCTAAGGACTTTAAAAGAACAGATTTCCGGCCTTCGGGTTCGAAGCATCTGTAAAAGAGCCGAAGGTGGCCAGCCTACGGATTCCAGGCTCTGGCTTGTTAGGATCCGTAGAAGAGTCTAAGGACTTTAAAAGAACAGATTTCCGGCCTCCGGGTTCGAAGCATCTGTAAAAGAGCCGAAGGTGGCCAGCCTACGGATTCCAGGCTTCGGCTTGTTAGGATTCGTAGAAGAGTCTAAGGACTTTAAAGGAACAGATTACCGGCCTCCGGGTTCGAAGCATTTGTAAAAGAGTCGAAGGTGACCAAGCAATAAGTTTTCAAGGTTCCGGCCAATGAGACACTTTTAAAGTCCTAAGCGACTAGTATAAGAGTTTCTAAATATAAATTCAGCTCCGAAACTTACAAAAATTATAATACGAATGTACGATTCGAAGAATTCTACGAAAAAGTAAAGTATGGTTATTAAGTGTTGTGCGAAGCATTGAATTGTTGTGCACGTTATTGTGTCCGACGGACCTTATTGCAATGCGTAAGGTCCCCCACCCACAAGGAGGGGTAGGAAAGTAAAGAACAACAAGATGCTTCCAAAGAAATTTATATTAATTTATCGTACTTTTACATCAAGAGAAATTTTGGTCTAGGCCTAGGAAGAATCGGAGACCCTTTCGGCCTCTAGAACCACTTCTAAGGCTACTTATTGGGCCTCCGGAGCTTGAAGCCGTCGAAAATATCTTTTTAGTTCGAGTGCTTCTTTTCTTCTTCGAAGCTCGCGGTTTCTTCTGCTCCTCTTGAAGTTCAGTCCAAGTCAGAAGCCTTTCGGAGTTAGCCTCCACGGGATCTTCAGCCTGATACTCCGAGTCAGACCAGTCTATATGCTCGGAGGATGAAGATGTCTTCTCCTTTTCCTCCTCCTTGATATAAGCTAAGACTTCGTGACAAACTTCAGAGGCTATTTCTCCTTGGTCTCCGCGAGGAACAGAGAAGCGAGAGCGGTGGTAAGGCCTTAAGCTCTCAAGAACTAACCATTGCTGACGGAGCACTTCGTTAATTTCCAGTATTTCGAAGTCAGGCTCCGAAGGACACGGCAGAACCTAAAAGAATAAAACACCCAAACAAGTTCTTCGTTTATAAACTTTTCATTAATGCTAGGGGCTTTACAAGATTTCTTATACATGATTAAGCGCCCTATGAGCTAAACCTGCGGGTCGGTTGGCGGAGCCGGAGGAGTCGGAGCCAGCGAAGCTGGAAGCGGCGGCCTTGTCTGTGCTTGCTTTTGCCGACGGGCCTCGTCGATCCAAGCTTTAGCTGCAGCCTTGTGGTCTGTTTTCCAGATTGATCAGAAAACCTCCCAAGCCGAGGCTACATCTTGCGAAGGATGCAACAAGTTCTCGTCGGCAAAGCTTCCGGGTGTCGAACCCCGGACCGAAGAGATGGAAATCCCAAGGGCTTCGAGGTGACGAAGGACTCTGATTCCAGCGCACTGTCCGGAGATTTCTCCGTACCGGACACCGGAGCCCATCATCAGCGATGTCGCCACTTGAATCCTCTTCAGCTTGCGGTCGAGGAGCTCGCTGGTCGCCGCAAAGGACGAAGGGAACATGGTGCCAAAATATTCCAAGGTACCCTGAAGGGCGTCCAAGGTACACTCCGCTATAGTAGCATTCTTCTTCTCTGCCACCTCCAGCCCCGCAGCAGTAGCGGATACTTCAGCCATCTGGGATAGCAGGGAGCTCTTCTGAGCCATCACCTGCTTGAGAGAGCCTTGGAGCTCTACCAGTTGAGTGCTCGAAGTAGCCACTGCCTGCCGGAGCTTCTCGACCTCCGCTCGGAGCACTAGGCACTCGGCTTCAGCCTCTTGGGCCAAAGTTCGGAGTGCGCCGCTGCTCTGCTTTTCGAGCCAGAGGGCTTCGTCAATCCCATCCCTAGCCCTCCGTTCTTCGAGGAGCTCTTCCTCCAACCGAAGTGTTTTCTCTTCGGAGTCTTTAAGCGCAGGTTGGAGGGTGGTAACCTTCCTCTTGAGTCGGTTAGTTTCGACTTCGTTGGAAGTCGCTGCTTCTCTAGCAAGGACAAATTGCTACAAGAGGAACAAGTAAGTACCAAGTATTTATATTTGTTAATTGAAGATATTCGTGGTACTCTTTATACCTAAAGGGCAGCCCTTTCGAGGGCTAGGTTAAGCTCCGGGGCCCTGGCTTCGCTCAAGACGGAGACCAAGTCGGAGTTAACGACTTCCTGGCCTTTCTCCGCCAAGGGCTCCAACAGCGCCTGGAGGCCCGTTCGTTGCTCCAGGAAAGGAGCCAACAAAGGAAGCCAAGACAAAGCTTGGCGGTCATCTACCATTGCCTCTTCCTCCAAGTTGCTTGCCGAAGGCTCGTTGGAAGAGGGTGTTATCGTTGGAGTGGGAGGGAGTCCAAGGCTTGTCATGCTTTTTCCCCTCCCCGGCACGAAGGCTGGAGGCCCGACTCCGGCGGAGGTAGATCCTCCTTCGACGGCTGTCCCTTCGGCCGGAGCCGCGTCGGCGGAGACGGCTCCTGCCACCGGAGCCGGAGCGTCCAGTGGAGCAGAGGTGTCCATCGAAGCCGCAACCTTAGAAGAAACTAGAGCTTTGTTTGCGACCGGGGCTTCGTCGCCCTTTGATATGCCTACATCATCGAGGTACTTGGTGAACATTCACGAGTAATAATTGTTGAAGGAATTGACCAAAGCAAAAGTTTGAAGTATACCTTCGGAGGCACCTTGAGGTAAAATGGTCGGGTCCTCCAGGACTTCGTACATCCGGAGAATCTCGTCGAGGTTGTCCCCTGAAGTCCTCTCTGGTGTAGTTGCCACTGGAGCCTCAACCTCCGCCGTGATCACCCCAGCTACGGGTGAATTGGGGGCGACAGTCTCCAGCTCTGAGCTCACGGTAGCGGGCGCTAGAGTGTGTGCCATGTCTGCCTCCATAGCCTCTCGAGCAGAAGCTTTGGTTGGGGCCCCTACTTTGTCTTCTTCACCTTCCAGAAGATAGTTCTCGAAGTCATTCGCCAATTGGACGTCGGAGCCCTTGCTTCCGGAGCCTTTGCTCCTAGAGTCATCCGAAGCTGAGCTCCGAATGCCCAGGGACGAGGCAGATGAAGCTGGGGTCAGCTGAGGAGGGATTTTACTACCTTCTTCCCCTTCTTGACGGGGGTTTTGCTGGCCTTCTTCGAAGGCTCGGCGATGGCTTTCCTCTTCCAAGGGCCCGCTCCGGCCGGGTTGAAATCTGGCAGGGGAGGAGGCACCATTCTAAGGGCTTCCCATACCGTATTGGAGCGCTCCTAGCTCCCCACCAGCTCTATCCTCTTTTGCCTTTCGGCCGCTGTAGGGGCTCCGAGGACCCGTTCGGTGTCCCGTGTTATCTACTCCAGGGCTAACGCCAGTTGAGCCGCTGAAAAGAGGTAACATATTATAAGTATGTTATTTCTTCATCTAACATGTTATTGCAGGAAAGTCGAAGTCTTACCTAGATTTCGGAGCTCACCCTCCGAAGCGTGTTGAAACACTATAGGCCAGTCAGCCCTGAGGGGTGGAATTCAAAGAGCGATGAACTCTTCGGCAAGGTCGTGCATGCTCATGCGACTGGCAACTGAAGTTAATAGCCCTAGCCGCGTTGAGAGCAGGCTAGGGTTCGGGGTAACCTCCGTCTCCTTTCGGAACCAGATGTCTTGGAGGGGTCCAGTGAAGGGGGAGTTCTCTCCGACTTCGGCGTAGAATCACCGAAGGATCCAGTTAGTATACCATCGATCGTTGATGGCCTTCGCTGGAAAATGCTGGGCGTGCTCCCTCCGCAGCTGGAAGTTGACACTTCCGAAGGCCGTTATCACTTTGGTGTATCCGGGGCCATCTTGCGGCTTTGGCTGGAAGATGGCTTCGTGGGTGGCGGCGAAGACCTCTGATCGCCCTTCGCACCCTTCGGCTCGAAGGGCCCACTCGAAGATGGCCAGCCGGGCGATAGCATTGGGAGATAGCTGAGGCAAGGTAATGTGGAACATGTCCAATACCTCTGATAAAAAATTGATAGCAGGAAACCCCAGACCTGCTTCGAAGAATGCCTCGAAGACCACAACTTCTCCGCTTCGTGGCCTCGGAGTTGATTCTGGTCCAGTGTAACAGCCCTAGAATTAAAAATAAAATAAAAATGAGAAAAATAAATTTTCTGGAATAAAACAATTCTCTTAATTAAATAAAGGGCTAAAAGAACTCAATTAAAACAAAACAGGAAGAAATATTTCAAATCTATAGTTGAAAATTTTATGATGGAGTCCAGAAGCCAAGAAATATTTTTGAGAATTTTTACAAAATTTTAGCAACAGTGTTTCAAGCCTTAATCAAATAATTAATTTTCTGGAATTATTTTAATCAGAAAAAACCATTATAAAAGTTAATGGGCCATCTCCCTCCTTTCTCCTCAGGCCGGCCCAACTTTCCTGCCTCAGCCACTGACAGGCGAGGCCAGCCTGTCGGCGCCAGCCCCCTCTCTCTCCTCTCCCGCGCCACTCCCTAGCAGGCCCACCCGTCAGCCCCTCTCGCGCGTCCCTTAGCCGCTGACCGCCCGGGCCCGCTGGCCAGCCCGCCCTCTCGCTCTCAGACTACTCATCGTCGGCCGCCTTGGGTCGCCAAATCGAGCCAGGATCTCGACCCCCCATCCTCCCGCGATCCCTTTCCCTCGTTTTCCGACAGCGTTTTTGCCATTTTGGTAGGAATCCGAGCGCATGGCAAGTTCGCCGGAGACCTCGGGATTCGCCGGTTTTATTCCCATTTGAACGCCGGCGAGCCCCTATTAAAGACCCCCCACCCTCGCTGTACTCCCCCACAGCGCTAGAGCCTACACCCTCGCCTACCCGAGCGCCGCCACGACTTTTCGAGAGTCTTCCTCTACTTCGGCTCCGGCAGCCTCTCGCCGGCGCCACCTACCTCCGCCGGCCCCGCCGACGGCATCACCGTGACCCCCGTCATCCCTTCTACCCCGGCCTCACCCCCGTTGGACCGAAGCGCCACCAGAGGACCGCCTTCGCCGTCGTCCCGAACGTTTCTCACCGCCACCCCTCAAGGTCGGCCCCAATCCGTCCCCCGCAAGCCCCGATTCAGGTACCCCTGTGTTCCCCCTACCATCCCCTTTCCATTTTTTCCTTTGGTTAGGGCCTTGGCCTCGTCGTCGCCGGGAATTCCTCGCCGGAGCTCTACCGGAGTTGGGGAAGAAGGGGGGTAGTTACCCTTCGCTGCGTGCCGTGTCGGATGGGGCGGTAGCCGTCCGATCGAGAACGTGCGGTGCAGATTAAAAGCGAATCCGAGCGCCCAGATTCACGGTTGACTTCTGTTGACCGGTACGGCCCAGTCTGGATGCTCGGATCTTCATTAAATCGTGGTCGTCAGATCTGGATCTAACTGCGGCCACGTGCCCGGCTCACACGCGCAGCCGCCGGTTCACGGTGAACCCAGTTCACCGTGGACCAGAGACTGTTTTCTGGTTTAAACAAAATTCAGAAAATGGTTTTTAACTTCCAAAATTCATATCTTGCTCACATTAACTCCAAATTTCACCATTTTAATTCTGGAAAAATTGTCTTTTTATCCTCTACACTTTTATGTCATAAAAACAATATTTTTATATGGCACAATATATTCTTATTAAAATATAAAGAAAAGTCCCCTTTAGGATTTAATTAATACTTCATTTAAATAATTCAGAAAAACCTTTAATAATTTATATATTAAATTCAGAGGACTTAATGACTTTATTCCAATGTTTTAATGCAAATAGCATGTTCACTTTGCCCCCTTTATTCTATTAAATAATATTGCAAAAGCCTTTCTAGGATATTTAATTAAATCACATAATAAAAAGTCCACACTTTATGAAAATATCCTAAAAACTTATATAACCACTTCAGAAGACATAATAACTTAATTTCACTACTTTGAATACCATAAAAACATTAAGGCTATTTTGTACCTTTTTCTCCAACTCAAAAAGGGAAAATAAAAAGGCCCCTTAGGAAAAATATTGATATTAAGTTATAAAATTCAGGAACCCCTCTGAAACTTAATCTTAATATTTAAGTAATAGACCTCATAGAACGTAAGAACCTATCCCCTTTTTCTTAACCCAAACAAAAACATGTATGCTTATATGATTGGTTTTTGGAATGTTTATTGAATGTCGTATTGATTTTCCGTTTCGAGAAGACTACTACGCCGTCGACGATCCGGAGTCTTACCCGAGGTTCCACCTTCACCATTCATGGAGCAAGGCAAGTCACAGAACCCTCTTGTGGAAATAGTTGATCATCATTGAGCCCAGTTTTTCATAATTACCGCTATAACTCATAGGAATTAAATATTGCATTAGTCTGATATTAAGCCCTACACTATATTTATTGGATCCCCGACCTTGTGTGCAAAACCCAAGCCATGCTTATTGAGCCTGAACTCCTTGTCACTCTACAATAATATATTAGTTAGTGTTCAATGTACCGACACAACTGCTATAGGATATAAGAACGAGTTGTAGATAGATGGATTCTGTTATATGCTTTACCCCGTTATTCTCGTCTCTGGACTCTGTTGGAGTTGGCTACGTTATAAGTATGGTGGGTTCCGGATGCAAGCTCGGGCATTGGTTGGTCGCACCCGGGGCACTATAAGGACCGGTCTGCGGGATCCGTTGCAAAGCACTTCCGTACTAACCACAAGTCTAGTGGGTAAGTCCTAACTAGAGGTATGGATCGTACCAACACTGAACACCATAGTGGAGGGGTACAAGGGGCAAGCCTACGGGTGACTTGTACCAACATGGCTCAAGGGGGGGTAAGGTGTGGCCCGAAGTGACAGGGAAACCTTACGAAACCTATAAGAGGGTGTTATCGAATTGGTGTGTTCCATGCTGATGGTTTCGGCGCGAGCTTCTCGTGACAGGAGTCATTTAACACACTGCTGTGTGCAGGAAATGAGTGCCTTGTGGGTACAGTAGTACACCTCTGATCAGAGTTATAAATCTTTTCGAAAAGCCGAGCCCATGGTCAAGGGCGGGTTGTGTGACCTCTCGCAGTTAGTTTACTTTTATGTGAATGTTTGTGTTATTCATGGCATGTAAGGACCATTGAGCGAGTGTGGTCAGACCGTACCCCTCGAGGTAGAAGATGATGAAAGATGATGCATGACTCATGTTTACTTTTTCGCAATAATCACTTGGTTACATTAATTTCATTACAAATTGTGCTTTTCCGCAAAAGTAAACCACTACCTTCCTTGTTATTACCTTGCATTATAATTGCATTTGGTGGCTTGCTGAGTACGATTGTACTCACCCCCGTTGACTTACACCACCAGAGGCCGTCTACTACGAGGAGGGCGAAGGTCTGGAGTAGCGACCCAGTCAAGGCACGAGACTAGAAGAAGACGTTCATCTAGAGGATTGATTTTATTAGTTTCTCTTTATTTGACTCTTTTGTATTAATATGGTCTACGAACCATGGATGATTGGCGTATTGTACGCAGTCGTGTGATGAACGTCTTGTATTTATTGATTTTCTATGGAATTTCAATAAATCCCCGGTTTTATTAAATCGGGGCGTGACAAGATGGTATCAGAGCCGACTTGACTGTAGGAAGCCAAACAAGCCTGACCCTAGGACTTATATTAACCATATTTTCAAACAAAAACTGCTTACCCTCTCATCTTCTGAAGTTTCACGAAAATTTCCTCTATTTTGTAGATGCCGATCCATACTATGAGTGGAACTCTCCGCGATGAAGCTGGATTCATCCACGAGCTTCGCAGGCTTGTCGAATTCCTCGGGTTCGTCCATGAGCCCGCGTTCCACGGGATCTTTCCCGATGCGAACGAGAGCTACTGCGAGGTCACGGTCGTCATCCGCCCCTCCCCTACACAGCCTCCCTTCTACACCCATGGAGTCGGAGGACCTTCGTTCGTGGTGGCCAGCCAGCGCGCCGCTCTTCAGGCCCTCGCTGAGCTCAGATTGGTGTACGACCGCCAGCTTCGTGACACCGTCTACCGTTTCATGCCCATGCGCACACCAGGGAGTCACCGCAGCATGTACGTCAGCTCCCTCTCTCAGAACAACTCCGCCATCGCCCGCACCATGAGACTCCTGGAGGCTATGGACAATCTCCACACGGAGGCCGTCCTTGACGCAGATAGCCAGCATGACACCATCGACTACTACCGCCACTCTTCGGAGAACCTGAACCGCGAGAACGCCGACCTTCATCGCCGGGTTCAACAGAACCATCACCTGCGCACCGAGGTGGAGGAGTTGAGGCGCCAGAACGAGCTTCTACGCCAGGGCGCCATCGTCACCGCACAGCTCCACCAGCAGCTCATGGAACTGAAGAAGGATCTCGAGGAGGTCGCCCCTCTTCCGCCTCGCAAGCAGAAATCGCTTCGGTTTCCCACAGTGAAGCCCAAGAGGATTTCCCGCAGTGCACCTCCCGCCGGACCCTCCAGCTCCACCACCCCTGCACCGACCACCTTCATCGAGCCCGTTATCGAGTCGTCCCCCGAGCTTCCTTAGACGTAGATTACGGTTGTTTGGTTCTTTTGTTTGTTCTATTTGTAGTGCCGCTCATGTCAGAATATAAGACATGAGTGTAAACTTTAAATAAGAGATCAAAATAAAAGATGTAAGTATCTAGGCCTAATATTCATTTTGAGCAATAAAATCAGTTCCCCTTAAAATTTTGGCACCTTCTTTCTGAACCCTTCAACTTCAGGATGGCCAACGACCAAGGATCTGAAGCCCCACGCGATGGAAACACCTCGGGCAACTTGCCTCAGTGGGGAGCAACTAGCCAACGGCAGGCCCCCATTGCCAATCACCCCACACTAGCAGAGGTGTTGACAAACCAAAGCCAGCTGATTACCTCTCTGCTTGCTCAGATGCAACAACAACAAAGCCAGATGCAAGAGCAGCAGGCACAGTTGTTTCATCTCCATCAACGTCAGCCCGAGCCTCCTCTCCGCCCCACCATTCATGCTTTGGCACCAGTCTCTCAACTCTCGGAGTTTCTGCGTGTTCGGCCCCCAACTTTTTCCAGCACCACCAATCCAATGGAGGCAGGAGACTGGCTGAGGACCATCGGCAAGAAGCTAGACCTTCTGCCATGTTCTGAGCAGGAGCGAGTGGCATTCGCCGCTCACCAGCTCCAAGGACCCGCCGCGAAGTGGTGGGACAATTTCCGAGAGTCTCAGCCCGAGGGCCACGAAATTTCATGGGCCGAGTTCACCACTGCTTTCTGGGCCGCCCACATTCCGGATGGCGTGGTAGCCCAAAAGCAGCAGGAATTCTGGGACCTGCATCAAGGAAGCAGGACCGTTATGGAGTACCTGCATGAATTCAACCGGTTGGCCCGTTATGCGCCGGAAGAAGTGCGCACGGACGCCGCCCGCCAAGATAAGTTTCTTCGGGGACTAAAAGACGAGCTCTCCCTTCAGTTGGTCTCCGGGGATTTTGCCAATTTTCAGAAATTGGTGAACAAAGCCATCATTCAGGAAACCGAACAAAACAAGGTGGACCTGAAGAAGCGAAGGATGATCGCCTACCGCCAGCAGCAGGTGATGGTGCAGAAGCCACGCCAAGTGATATCACCTCAAGCCCCAACCCCGGTCGAGCCACGGACCACCCTGGGAGGGCCAACCCCTGGCATTCTACCCCAAGCACCACTAGCCGGAAGAGCACCTGTGCAAGCTACCGGATACAAGAGGGACAGGCACGACAAGCCAATAGTGTGCTTCAACTGACGCCAAGAAGGCCACTTCTCCAACAGATGCCCCTACCCCAATCAGGCCCCTTCTTTCGTTCCAAACCCAATGGGACGTGCTCAAGTTCACCACATCTCCGCCCAAGAAGACCAAGGTACGACTGAAGACATTCCCATTATGATCTCAACCAACCCAGGTCTGGAGGACATTTTGCCTATTTCTGATGTAACCCCTTCTTCTAATCCGGAGCACCCGTAGAACCCCGTCCCCTAGTTTCCCCGAGGTTCGCTTCGAATCTCGAGGACGAGATTCTTTGTAAGGGGGATAGGATTGTAACAGCCCTAGAATTAAAAATAAAATAAAAATGAGAAAAATAAATTTTCTGGAATAAAACAATTCTCTTAATTAAATAAAGGGCTAAAAGAACTCAATTAAAACAAAACAGGAAGAAATATTTCAAATCTATAGCTGAAAATTTATGATGGAGTCCAGAAGCCAAGAAATATTTTTGAGAATTTTTACAAAATTTTAGCAATAGTGCTTCAAGCCTTAATCAAATAATTAATTTTCTGGAATTATTTTAATCAGAAAAATCATTTTAAAAGTTAATGGGCCGTCTCCCTCCTTTCTCCTCGGGCCGGCCCAACTTTCCTGCCTCAGCCACTGACAGGCGGGGCCAGCCTATCGGCGCCGGCCCCCTCTCTCTCCTCTCCCGCGCCACTCCCTAGCAGGCCCACCCGTCAGCCCCTCTCGCGCGTCCCTTAGCCGCTGACCGCCTGGGCCCGCTGGCTAGCCCGCCCTCTCGCTCTCAGACTATGACAGGTGGAGCCCACCTGTCATATCCTTCTTCCCGAAGGAAGGGGGGATTCCCTTCCATACCGGTGCCCCCTGCCATACTCGCCGTCGGCCGCCTCGGGTCGCCAAATCGAGCCAGGATCTCGACCCCCCGTCCGCCCGCGATCCCTTTCCCTCGTTTTCCGACGCGTTTTTCGCCATTTTGGTAGGAATCCGAGCGCATGGCAAGTTCGCCGGAGACCTCGGGATTTCGCCGGTTTTATTCCCATTTGAACGTCGGCGAGCCCCTATTAAAGACCCCACACCCTCGCCGCACTCCCCCACAGCGCTAGAGCCTACACCCTCGCCTACCCGAGCGCCGCCACGACTTTTCGAGAGTCTTCCTTTGCTTCGGCTCCGGCAGCCTCTCGCCGGCGCCACCTACCTCCGCCAGCCCCACCGACGGCATCACCGTGACCCCGTCATCCCTTCTACCCCGGCCTCACCCCCGTTGGACCGAAGCGCCACCGGAGGACCGCCTTCATCGTCGGCCCGAACGTTTCTCACCGCCACCCCTCAACGCCGGCCCCAATCCGTCCCCCGCAAGCCCCGATTCAGGTACCCCTGTGTTCCCCCTACCATCCCCTTTCCATTTTGCCTTTGGTTAGGGCCTTAGGCCTCGCCGTCGCCGGGAATTCCTCGCCGGAGCTCTACCAGAGTTGGGGAAGAAGGGGGTGAGGAGCCATGCTGAATAGCGTGGGCCTCATGGCTCTAGAAGTGATGAGTCATTGTCAACGATAGTCAACGAGGACTGAGGAAGAGAAGAGATCTGCTGTTTCATGGGCCGCGTGTGACTCAGGTACACGGGCAGCGAGCGACTGTCGGGCAGAGGAGGCTGCGAAGTCGGGCTGGCCCAATCCGGGTGCATGGGCCAGAAGCAGCAGAAGACCCACTGGGCTGTTGACCAGGACTGACTCAGGTACACGGGCGGGTGAGCGATTGCCGGGCTGAGAGAGCTGCGGAGTCGGGCCGGCCCAATCCGGGTACCTGGTGCAAAGCTGGTGGAGGCTTTGTCAGTTTCGGCGTAAAACTGACAACCATTGATTCTGTATCCGACTGTCCAGAAGAGAAGCCGTAGTCGCTACGAAAACTTAGCTTCCGGATAAGTCATCTGTAACTCTAGGCCCACAGTCAGTCTGTCGGTGTCTGTAAAAATACCTAAGGGCAGTAGAGTCTTTTCCGTTATTTTGAGTCTGTAAAAACCCTAAGGGGCAGGTAGAATATTCCTAGTGTTGGGCTGCCTATAAATAGGACCCCAACCCCTAGGGTTTGGACTACCCTTTTGCTGAAAATCAATACTCCTCCTTTGGGTCACTTTGTTTCTTGCATTCTCTCTCTCCTGTTCATGCGTGAGCCACCAGGCAACAAGCCTTGTTCTTCCTGAAGTTTTTAAGTGATTTTTGTTGTCTGGGAAAGCTTTTAATCTGGCTGTTTTTGCTTGTGCGAAGCATTTTTGTGCACTGCAGTTCATTCTCTGTGCGTGTGGTCAATTTATTTGGAACAGAAGCTTCTCTGTTGTATGTGTTCTTCGTGAGAAGTAGTACTAGTTCTTGCTGTTGCAAGTAGTACTACTACTCTGTAGCAAGTAGTACTACTTTCTTGTAGCTACAGTATGCTAGTACTTTAGTCTTGCTTTTTCTGTGTTGCTTTTTGATCGAGTTGGCAGGGTCAAGTCCCTTTTCTTGTGTGAAGTCCAACTCTGTGTAGCAGACTTCGAATCTGCAAGCTTCGAATCTGCAGGCTTCGAATCAGCAGACTTCGAATCTGCAAGCTTCGAATCTGCAGACTTCGAATCAGCAGACTTCGAATCTGCAAGCTTCGAATCTGCAGACTTCGAATCAGCAGACTTCGAATCTGCAGGCTTCGAACCTGCAGGCTTCGAATCTGCATACTTCGAATCTGCATACTTCGAATCTGCAGGCTTCGAATCTGCATACTTCGAATCTGCATACTTCGAATCTGCATACTTCGAATCTGCAACCTTCGAATCTGCATACTTCGAATCTGCATACTTCGAATCTGCAGGCTTCGAATCTGCATACTTCGAATCTGCATACTTCGAATCTGCATACTTCGAATCTGCAACCTTCGAATCTGCAACCTTCGAATCTGCAACCTTCGAATCTGCAACCTTCGAATCTGCAACCTTCGAATCTGCAACCTCAGAATCTGCAACCTCAGAATCTGCAACCTCAGAAGCTACGACCTCAGAATCAGCAAACTTCGAATCTGCAGACTTAGTCAATTTGTTCTCGCTTTGCTGTTTAGTTTTCTTTTTAAATGCATTGGGTTTTGGGAGTAGGCCATTGATTCGAAAGAATTTTTTAGGCGCCCATTCACCCCCCCCTCTGGTCGCTACTTTCGGTCCTACAAGTGGTATCAGAGCGAGGTTAGGGTTTTTTCCATACCTTAACCGGTTCTAAACCCCAGTAGTGACTATGACGTCTCCAGGCAAGGTCCCGTCCTTGGAAGCCTATGGCTACAATTATTGGAAGACTCGCATGCGAGCCTATCTCATGAGCCAGGGTTCGGACATATGGGACATTTGCGTTCACAGCACGTTTGTCATTCTGCCAGTCGTTGAGCACGGTACTGCTGGTATCATTGCTCAGCATCTGAGCAACAGTAAGGCTGTGAATATTTTGTTTTCTGGATTAGGTCCCACTGAGTTTGAGCGTGTGAGTCATCTCTCCACTGCGAGAGAGATCTGGGCTACCCTCAAGGCACACCATGAGGGAACAGCCCAGGTCAAGGCTCGGCTCTATCAGACCTACCGGCGTGAATATGAGAACTTCACACAGAAGCCGGGTGAATCTGTTGAAGCCTTGTTTGGTCGCTTTCAGTCGATCATTAACAAGCTTCGGGACAACAAGGCTGAGGGTGCTCAGTTAGTCCTCAGATCATGAGCAGGCGCTCAAGGTTCTTCATACCTTGGACCCAAAGATCTGGGAGATCAAGGTATCATCTATCGTTGAGAGCACTTCTTACGATACCTTGACCATTTCTGAGTTATTTAGCAAGCTGAAGGCCACTGAGGTAGATATCCAGTTGAGATCAAATCTCACTGGCTCTGGATCAAAATCCCTGGCCCTTGCTACACCTTCTGTTGATCCCTCTGCTGTGAGTTGTGCAGGGTTCTCTTTGATGTCTATCACTGAGGACCAGCTTGAGTGTTGGGAGATGATGATTTGTGTCTCTTTAACAACCGGGTGCGTCGTGTCTATGATAAAAGAATGTTCAAAAGACACGGCACAAAATCCGGATGCTTTGAATGTGGTGATCCAGGACACTTCATCGCCGACTGCCCCAAGCGCAGTGGATACAAGAAGGGCACCGTAGCAGCTTTCATGACTCCGGCAAGCATGAGAGCCCCTCCTTCACCAAGGGCAAGCCGAAGACCCGGTTCTTCAAGAAGGCCCTGAAGGACTACCGGCGAGAGAACAGAAGCGCGACAAGGCCTTCTTCGCCGAGATGGAGAAGAGCTACTCCAAGAGATCCACGTCTTCTTCCTCTTCATCGAGCTCAAGTGATGAGGAGATTACCATCAAGAAGGGGAAGGACAAGGATGATCCGGCGGGCCTCTGCTTCATGGCTTTCGGAGACAAGCCGAAGAGCCGCACACACCAGCGCCGAAGATCCCGCAAGAGCTTTGCTCCATGGCTCTTGGGGATAGAGAAGAAAAGAGCTCCTCCGACGACCCCGACGACGACGATAGCAAGGTATCATCTTATGAGCGCGAAATTGTCGATTTACTTGAGAGCAATCGTCAGGAGTTAAAATATCGGGAGAAACTGCTTAGGGGGCTAAGAAAAGGATAGATGAGTTAGAGAGTGAGCTTGCCGTGGCCAACGGTAGGATTGAGAGTCTATCCTCTGCCCCTTGCTTGGGTGTTAGCAGTGAGTGCCCGAAGTGTGAGGTGCTTCTGTGTGACCTGTCGACTCTGAAGTCCAGGTACACAGAAAGGGTTGATGAGAGGGACGCTTTGGCCACTGAGCTTGAAAGCGCTCAGCAGGAGCTGAAAGATGCTCACGCCACTGTCGTCGCACCCTGTGTTGATTGCCCATCTCATCTAGCTGCCTTAGCTGAGCTGAAATCCAAGGGAAATGAGCATTTGGGTGATGTTGAGAGGTTGAGAGCTGAGCTTGCCCAGACTAGGCTAGAGCTTGAGACACTGTCAGTTCCACCCACTGTCTGTGAGAACTGCCTGTCTCTTAGAATGGAGTTGATTAAGCTAAAAGCCGGGAAGTCTGTCCAAGTAGAGAATGAGTGTGAGACCTGCTTGTCTCAGGTGGAAGTTCTAGCTTCTTTGAGAGAGGAGCTAGCTGATTCTCAGAATGAGAACTTTACCTCCGGTCTATCCTGAGTTGGATCAGTGCCAGAGAGCCACAACTTGGCATGATGATCCAGCAGTTCAAGAGGCAGGATGGGTTTGGGGTAGGTTACACCTACACCAAGGCTGACTTTGAGAGTGCCCTCAGCCGGGCAGTGGAGTGGAGTAAAATGACTCCAGAGCAGAGGTATCCCAAGACTCACTCCACTGAGACCTCCCAGGCTTGTCAGCCCAAGGATGGAGTGATCCATGAACCACCCAAAGCTCCACCCAAGAAGCCTATCTGGGTTCCTAAGCCCAACACCTCCACTCTTCTCTAGACTCTCTTCCTGGACCCTCTCAGCCCAAGAAGACCACACCAAACACTACCAAACCCAAGAACCCCAAGCCCTCAACCACATCCCAAGAAGCCTACCTATCATTGTGAGTATTGTCAGAGAGACGGGCATCTTGCGGAGTTTTGCTTCAGGAGGAAGCGGGTTGAGAGAGCAGAGAGGGCTCGTAGTGATCAGGTGCAGTTCTACCAGCAGGGTGGTAGACTGCGTGTTCCTCGACGCGGGGAGAGGCTAGAGGCCAGGCCGCGTCGTGTAGGTGGTGGTAGAGGAGACGGTTTTCTTACCCGTGCTCCAGTTGGTGGTGTTCGTCCCGGCAGAGTTCCAGACCGTATTGGCTTCGGTTCTGGACCTCGTGGCCGCAGGGTTAGGAAGAACCGTGGACCGCGTTTTGAGTCGCGTTTTGGTCCAAACTCTTTTGATGGTTTTCGCTTTCCATCTTTGAGCAGATGGCTCGACACTGGTTTAGCTCTTTTGCTAAACCTGGTGCCGGACCATTTGCTCCTACTTACAGACATTGATTGTGCAGGACCGGGGACTGGAGGATGTTTGGATCATGGACTCAGGATGTTCTCGTCACATGACGGGACATCGCAGATGGTTCTCCAGTCTCACTCCCCCGAGCTCCAAAGAATATATCACGTTCGGGAACAGCGGTCAAGGGAAAGTAAGTGGCATAGGCTCAATCAGCATTTCAGATCATTTCTCTTTAAAGAATGTTGCTTTGGTCAAAATCTGAACTTTAATTTAATCTCTGTTTCGCAACTTCTTGAGGATGGTTGGAAGTGCGTTTTAAGAAGGGCAATTCTTCTGTGATTGATTCTAGAGGGTCTTTGGTTTGTCAGATTTTACCTTTCGGTAAAGTTTTTCGAATTGATTTCTCTAGTTCTTTTGGCCCTTCTCGCTGTTTGATTGCTGGATCTTCTTCTGAGCTCTGGAAGTGGCATAGGAGGTTAGGTCATTTGAGTTTTGATCTGCTAGTCAGGTTAAGCTCTATGGACCTCATCCGAGGATTGCCCAAGCTTAAGATGGAGAAGGATCTAGTTTGTCATCCCTGTCGTCATGGTAAAATGGTTGCCGCTTCTCATTCACCTGTGACTCAGGTGATGACTTCGTATCCAGGCGAGCTTTTACATTTGGACACTGTAGGTCCAGCTCGGGTACGCTCAGTCGGTGGGAAGTGGTATGCACTTGTGATTGTTGACGACTTTTCTCGATTCTCGTGGGTTTTCTTTTTAGAGTCTAAGGATGAACTTTTCAATTTGTCCATGACCTGATTTTGAAGCTGAAGAATGAGAACAATGGCCGGATGCGAGCAATTCGCTCCGACAACGGCTCTGAGTTCAAGAACTCTCAGTTCGTCAGCTTCTGTGGTGATCAGGGTCTGGACCATCAGTTTTCTTCTCCTTACACTCCCCCACAGAACGGCGTTGTGGAACGAAAGAACCGCACGCTAGTTGAGATGGCCAGGACGATGCTCGATGAGCACAGGACTCCTAGGCGTTTTTGGGCTGAAGCCATGAACACGGCTTGCTATCTGGCCAACCGCATTTTTCTTAGAGCTTACCTAGGTAAGACATCATATGAGTTGCGGTTTGGCAGACAGCCCAAGGTGAGTCACTTGCGAGCGTTTGGCTGCAAGTGCTTTGTGCTCAAGAAGGGAGGGCATTGGACAAGTTTGAGTCTCGCTGCTGGGATGGAGTTTTTCTTGGTTATGCTTTGCATTCTCGAGGTTTTCGTGTTTGGAACCTCGAATCCCAGCTGCTTGTCGAGACTTGTGAAGTTTCTTTTGATGAGTCCATGCCTTCTTTGACTCTTCGTTGAGCTTTCTGGTGATAATGAGCTCGGAGAGTCCATCTTTGAAGAAGATGAGGATACTCCAGCTGCTGATGAGGGTGGGCCCTCTGCATCCCCCGCAGAGCGCACACCTTCTGAGACTTCGACTGATGATGAGGGCGGACCTCTGATCACTTCTTCCACTTCGATCGAGCCCCCTCAGTCGAGTCCAGAGGTGCCAGCTGCTGACTCAGGTGAGGTGACTTCAGATCACCAGGGAACCCGAGCAGTTCAGCGTGACCATCCCTCAGAGCTCATCATTGGTGATTTGACTGAGAGGACTTTGCGTTCTTCTGCCTCTCTCGCTGTGTTTGCTGAATCTGCGTTTGTTGCATCTTTTGAGCCCAGAGACATTTCTCATGCTCTTTCTGATTCTAATTGGATTAATGCTATGCAAGAAGAGCTTGAGAATTTTGTCCGCAATCGGGTTTGGACATTGGTTGAGCCGCCACCTGGATGCAACCCCATAGGCACCAAGTGGGTATTCAAGAACAAACAAGGTGAAGATGGGGGTTGTGGTGCGCAACAAGGCTCGACTAGTCGCCCAGGGTTATTGCCAGAAGGAAGGTATTGACTTTGAAGAAACCTTCGCTCCTGTGGGCCCGTCTTGAGTCCATTCGTATTCTTCTAGCTTTTGTCGTTTCAAAGGGTTTAAGCTTTTTCAAATGGACGTTAAGAGTGCTTTTCTGAATGGGTACATAGAAGAGGAGGTTTATGTTAAGCAACCCCCCGGTTTTGAGAACCCTAAGTTTCCTCGACATGTTTTTAAATTGCACAAAGCTTTATACGGGTTGAAGCAAGCCCCCAGGGCTTGGTATGACCGGTTAAAGCAGTTTTTGTTGGGGAAGGGTTTGTGATGGGTTCTGTGGACAAAACTCTTTTCTTGCTCAGAGATGCTTCAGATTTCTTAGTTGCTCAGATTTATGTGGACGATATTATCTTTGGCGGTACTACTGATTCTCTTGTGTCCAAGTTTTCTGAGCAGATGCACAGTGAGTTTGAGATGAGCCTCATGGGTGAGCTCAAGTACTTTTTAGGGCTCCAGATCAAGCAGACCAAGGACGGCACCTTCATCCACCAAGGTAAGTATACTCGTGACATGCTTAAGAAATTTGACTTTGGTGGTGAATTGAAGCCGCAGATGACCCCGATGGGCACTTCTGGGGGTTTGGACAAGGACGAGAGCGGTGTCAAGGTCAATGAGAGAGAATTTCGAGGGATGATCGGTTCGCTGTTGTACTTGACGGCAACAAGACCAGACATACAGTTCGCCGTGGGACTTTGCGCGCGTTTTCAGTCTTCACCACGCGCGTCTCACCGGCAGGCTGTCAAGCGCATTTTCAGGTATCTCACCTATGCGCCTGATCTTGGTCTTTATTATTCAGCATCATCATCACTTGATTTATCTGGCTTTTCGGACGCCGACTTTGGTGGGTGCCGGTTGGATCGCAAGTCGACTTCCGGTACTTGCCAGTTTCTTGGTTCTTCCCTTGTATCCTGGTCTTCTCGAAAGCAATCTGGAGTTGCTCTTTCGACCACAGAGGCTGAGTACGTAGCTGCTGCCAGCTGCTGCTCACAGATGGTTTGGATGATTTCCACTCTTCGAGACTTTGGGTTATTCTTTCCTACCAGGGTTCCATTGTTTTGCGACAGCACTAGTGCTATTAGTGTAGGGAAAAACCCGTGTCTTCATTCAAAAACCAAACATATTGATGTGCGCTTTCACTTCTTGCGGGATCAATATGAGAAAGGTGTCATTGACCTTATTCATGTTGATACCCATCATCAGTTGGCTGACATTTTCACCAAACCCCTAGATCAATCTACTTTTGAGCGTTTACGAGGGGATTTGGGTGTTGTGTATCCTTTCTAGGATATTTTGCGTCAGTTTTCTTTTTACTCTTTTCTTGAGTCTTTTTGTGTGTGTTCATATCATACATATTCACATATCACACATTTGAGCCTGCTTCTGTTATATGATTGAACTGCTTTACTTAGTCTAGCTGGTACATGCTTTGATTACTTGTCAATGATCATGCTTTGGTTCAGTTCACTTGATATATCTGTCATATGCATGGCTTTTATGCTTTAAACCTGAAAAATGATCACCATTGCTTCTGGTAACTAGCATGCGTAGGCTGAGTGTTTTTGCTATCTGTTGCATGCCTTGTAGCCAGTTCATCACATAGATGCAGATATGCAACTTGGACATCTTTATGCTTTAACATGGAAATTGTGCTATAAAAAATCAAAAATGAATGAAAATTCCATGCCTTTTTATGCTTAAGTTGAAAAGATCCAAGTGGGTTTGCTTTGTCGCATTGCATTGTTCTGGACTGCTTACCATAGCACTTTGGTATGAACTAGGACAGTGTAGTGTATGCCAAGACCAATGTCTTAAGCTTCTGATGGTCCAGTTCTGGCCTAGGCTTGACTTGGTCGGTTAGTATAGGTTTGACATGCAAATAACCCTTGGCACAAAAATGACAAAGGAAAATGAAAAAGCCTGAACTTTAAAGGGATAACAAGTTTGCTGAAGCACTTTGTTTTTGAACAAAGCTTATCTTGGTAGATATCAGTTAGCTTCTGCATCTCATGCTTTATCTTGCTTGTTTACTAGAGAATGTGGTGATGCTTTTATTTGCCAAAACTGAAAAATGCGTGCTAAATGACTTTCTTTAGATATCATCTGTTGCACTGATCATGCCATGTGTCTTGGACAGTATCTCTTTTGCTATACCTGTTAGATACTGTATTTGCAGTCAATCATATCTGAGAAGCATGCTTTCTTCACTCCACCTGCACCCCAATTGCATTCACTGCATATTTTGAGGGGGAGTTGCATTTCAGGGGGAGTCTGTGTCTCTTTTGAGTGCTTGATGAGTTCACTTGTCAACAAGGGGGAGAAAATTTGGGATCAGAGTTTAAGGGGGAGTTCTTACTCTGTTGATATCCTTGTTATTCTGCAATCGCACTCATTTTGAGCTTTTACGTTTTGGTTAACCATAATGACCGTCTCTTGCTTTTGGTTGGCTTTTGGTCATTAGGGTTAAACTTTTACCTTATTTTTCTTCTTCTTTGTTCCTTGTATTTTGTTTTCGTGTTTCCACATTTGTTCGCAGGTGCTGAAGAGCTGTGAAAAGAGGAATGTTGACAATGCACTCATCAAGGGGGAGATTGAGGAGCCATGCTGAATAGCGTGGGCCTCATGGCTCTAGAAGTGATGAGTCATTGTCAACGATAGTCAACGAGGACTGAGGAGAGAAGAGATCTGCTGTTTCATGGGCCGCGTGTGACTCAGGTACACGGGCAGCGAGCGACTGTCGGGCAGAGGAGGCTGCGAAGTCGGGCTGGCCCAATCCGGGTGCATGGGCCAGAAGCAGCAGAAGACCCACTGGGCTGTTGACCAGGACTGACTCAGGTACACGGGCGGTGAGCGATTGCCGGGCTGAGAGAGCTGCGGAGTCGGGCCGGCCCAATCCGGGTACCTGGTGCAAAGCTGGTGGAGGCTTTGTCAGTTTCGGCGTAAAACTGACAACCATTGATTCTGTATCCGACTGTCCAGAAGAGAAGCCGTAGTCGCTACGAAAACTTAGCTTCCGGATAAGTCATCTGTAACTCTAGGCCCACAGTCAGTCTGTCGTGTCTGTAAAAATACCTAAGGGCAGTAGAGTCTTTTCCGTTATTTTTGAGTCTGTAAAAACCCTAAGGGGCAGGTAGAATATTCCTAGTGTTGGGCTGCCTATAAATAGGACCCCAACCCCTAGGGTTTGGACTACCCTTTTGCTGAAAATCAATACTCCTCCTTTGGGTCACTTTGTTTCTTGCATTCTCTCTCTCCTGTTCATGCGTGAGCCACCAGGCAACAAGCCTTGTTCTTCCTGAAGTTTTTAAGTGATTTTTGTTGTCTGGGAAAGCTTTTAATCTGGCTGTTTTTGCTTGTGCGAAGCATTTTTGTGCACTGCAGTTCATTCTCTGTGCGTGTGGTCAATTTATTTGGAACAGAAGCTTCTCTGTTGTATGTGTTCTTCGTGAGAAGTAGTACTAGTTCTTGCTGTTGCAAGTAGTACTACTACTCTGTAGCAAGTAGTACTACTTTCTTGTAGCTACAGTATGCTAGTACTTTAGTCTTGCTTTTTCTGTGTTGCTTTTTGATCGAGTTGGCAGGGTCAAAGTCCCTTTTCTTGTGTGAAGTCCAACTCTGTGTAGCAGACTTCGAATCTGCAAGCTTCGAATCTGCAGGCTTCGAATCAGCAGACTTCGAATCTGCAAGCTTCGAATCTGCAGACTTCGAATCAGCAGACTTCGAATCTGCAAGCTTCGAATCTGCAGACTTCGAATCAGCAGACTTCGAATCTGCAGGCTTCGAACCTGCAGGCTTCGAATCTGCATACTTCGAATCTGCATACTTCGAATCTGCAGGCTTCGAATCTGCATACTTCGAATCTGCATACTTCGAATCTGCATACTTCGAATCTGCAACCTTCGAATCTGCATACTTCGAATCTGCATACTTCGAATCTGCAGGCTTCGAATCTGCATACTTCGAATCTGCATACTTCGAATCTGCATACTTCGAATCTGCAACCTTCGAATCTGCAACCTTCGAATCTGCAACCTTCGAATCTGCAACCTTCGAATCTGCAACCTTCGAATCTGCAACCTCAGAATCTGCAACCTCAGAATCTGCAACCTCAGAAGCTACGACCTCAGAATCAGCAAACTTCGAATCTGCAGACTTAGTCAATTTGTTCTCGCTTTGCTGTTTAGTTTTCTTTTTAAATGCATTGGTTTTGGGAGTAGGCCATTGATTCGAAAGAATTTTTTAGGCGCCCATTCACCCCCCCCTCTGGTCGCTACTTTCGGTCCTACAGGGGGGTAGTTACCCTTCGCTGCGTGCCATGCCGGATGGGGCGGTAGCTGTCTGATCGAGAACGTGCGGTGCAGATTAAAAGCGAATCCGAGCGCCCAGATTCACGGTTGACTTCTGTTGACCGGTACGGCCCAATCTGGACGCTCGGATCTTCATTAAATCGTGGCCGTCAGATCTGGATCCAACCGCGGCCACGTGCCCGGCTCACACGCGCAGCCGCCGGTTCACGGTGAACCCAGTTCACCGTGGACCAGAGACTATTTTTTGGTTTAAAACAAAATTCAGAAAATGGTTTTTAACTTCCAAAATTCATATCTTGCTCAAATTAACTCCAAATTTCACCATTTTAATTCTGGAAAAATTGTCTTTTTATCCTCTACACTTTTATGCCATAAAAACAATATTTTATATGGCACAATATATTCTTATTAAATATAAAGAAAAGTCCCCTTTAGGATTTAATTAATACTTCATTTAAATAATTGAGAAAAACCTTTAATAATTTATATATTAAATTCAGAGGACTTAATGACTTTATTCCACTGTTTTAATGCAAATAGCCTGTTCACTTTGCCCCCTTTATTCTATTAAATAATATTGCAAAGGCCTTTCTAGGATATTTAATTAAATCACATAATAAAAAGTCCACACTTTATGAAAATATCCTAAAAACTTATATAACCACTTCAGAAGACATAATAACTTAATTTCACTACTTTGAATACCATAAAAACATTAAGGCTATTTTGTACCTTTTTCTACAACTCAAAAAGGGAAAATAAAAGGCCCCTTAGGAAAAATATTGATATTAAGTTATAAAATTCAGGAACCCCTCTAAAACTTAATCTTAATATTTAAGTAATAGACTCATAGAACGTAAGAACCTATCCCCTTTTTCTTAACCCAAACAATAACATGTATGCTTATATGATTGGTTTTAGGAATGTTTATTGAATGTCGTATTGATTTTCCATTTCTAGAAGACTACTACGCCATCGACGATCCGGAGTCTTACCCCGAGGTTCCACCTTCACCATTCACGGAGCAAGGCAAGTCACAGAACCCTCTTGTGGAAACAGTTGATCATCATTGAGCCCAGTTTTTCATAATTACCGCTATAACTCATAGGAATTAAATATTGCATTAGTCTGATATTAAGCCCTACACTATATTTATTAGATCCCTGACCTTGTGTGCAAAACCCAAGCCATGCTTATTGAGCCTGAACTCCTTGTCACTCTACAATAATATATTAGTTAGTGTCCAATGTACCGACACAACTGCTATAGGATATAAGAACGAGTCGTAGATAGATGGATTCTGCTGTATGCTTTACCCCGTTATTCTCGTCTCTGGACTCTGTTGGAGTTGGCTAAGTTATAAGTATGGTGGGTTCCGGGTGCAAGCTCGGGCATTGGTTGGTCGCACCCAGGGCACTATAAGGACCGGTCTGCGGGATCCGTTGCAAAGCACTTCCGTACTAACCACAAGTCTAGTGGGTAAGTCCTAACTAGAGGTATGGATCGTACCAACACGGAACACCATAGTGGACGGGTACAAGGGGCAAGCCTACGGGTGACTTGTACCAACATGGCTCAAGGGAGGGTAAGGCGTGGCCCGAAGTGACAGGGAAACCTTACGAAACCTATAAGAGGGTGTTATCGAATTGGTGCGTTCCATGCTGAAGGTTTTGGCACGAGCTTCTCGTGACAGGAGTCATTTAACACACTACGGTGTGCGGGAAATGAGTGCCTTGTGGGTATAGTAGTACACCTCTGATTACAGTTATAAATCTTTTCGAAAAGTCGAGCCCATGGTCAAGGGCGGGTTGTGTGACCTCTCGCAGTTAGTTTACTTTTATGTGAATGTTTGTGTTATTCATGGCATGTAAGGACCATTGAGCGAGTGTGGGGAGACCGTACCCCTCGAGGTAGAAGATGATGAAAGATGATGCATGACTCATGTTTACTTTTCCGCAATAATCACTTGGTTACATTAATTGCTTTACAAATTGTGCTTTTCCGCAAAAGTAAACCACTACCTTCCTTGTTATTACCTTGCATTATAATTGCATTCGGTGGCTTGCTGAGTACGATTGTACTCACCCCCGTTGACTTACACCACCAGAGGCCATCTACAACGAGGAGGGCGAAGGTCTGGAGTAGCGACCCAGTCAAGGCACGAGACTGGAAGAAGACGTTCATCTAGAGGATTGATTTTATTAGTTTCTCTTTATTTGACTCTTTTGTATTAATATGGTCTACGAACCATGGATGATTGGCGTATTGTACACAGTCGTATGATGAACGTCTTGTATTTATTGATTTTCTATGGAATTTCAATAAATCCCCGGTTTTATTAAATCGGGGCGTGACATCCGGGGATGTGAGTCCTCATTCCGGACCCCATCTTCCCTTCCATGGCTTCTTCGATGGATTCTGTGGTGCTTGTGGATTGGCCGATGAGGAAGCTTTGGGGGATTTTCTTCTTAGATGGCGGGCGGAGCTCTCGAGGGTTCTTGGGCCAGGCGTCTCCCGGAGCTCCCGCCATTGCTGCTACTGCTGAAGCCGCCCAAGCTTGCCTCTGCGCCAAAGTACTCGCCGCCGCTGGCACGGTGTGGCTGGTCCTCGCCATGACTCAATCGCTCCGGAAGTTGAGAGAGTTGGAGATTGAAGAGAGTAAGCTTCAGATGCTAAGCACGGTAAAAAGCCCTTGGTGAATTCCGATTCCATTTTTATAACCTCTCGTTAGTATCGTGCTTCGATTGCATTCACATTGCAGGTTCGGCTTCCGTCACTGGCAGGTGGGTCCAAGAAGCAAAACGGTGTGAGTCCACCGTAAATTTTGATCGTTACCTTTCGAGAGCATAACGACTACTTGTATAGTAACGGTTCTAAATAAACGGCTCTTCACGACGTTTAGACTTCGCAACGGTTCTCTTTCCCATGAAGCGTTCACACGGCGGTTTTGGGTTCGAAGCCGTTGTCCGAGTTCTTCGGGGTCAAAGACCCTTCGAATAACTGTAATGTGTTCAAACTTCTCTAAGTCTCAGAATATGAAAATATTCCTTGCGTATACTGCTTCCCTTCTATATAGGTTAAATTCGGAGAAGCGTATTCGAGGGGCTACTATTGGGGGAAAATGCTTCACTCTCAGGACTTAGAGATTAATAATTCAAGATAATTTATCAGCTTCGGAGCTGATAAGCTTGTGCTCGAAGGTAGTGGAGTTGTTAAGCCGAAGGGTGCTTCGAGCTATAGTCCGAAGGAACCCTCAGCACGATATGAAGCTCTCGTGATGAACGACAAGGTTGATAAGATGTTTGACTTATCTACTTGCTCCGGGTATATTTTACCATTTTATCCCTGTTTAGGGTACCGAATAGTTTCCACTATGTCGGTTGTAATTGAGGGGTAAATAGGTCTTTTCCTTAGGCTTTTTTGCCTATAAATACCCCCCTTCTTACCCTGTAATAGGCATCGAATACTCAACTATTCAATACATACATTCGGACTATTTAAGCTATTATCCAATTCGGAGGCTTGAAATAGTTCTTAAACATGAACTCACCGTTTGTCAGTTCTTAATCTTAGAGAACCTGTTAGCGTAATCCTTTGCGCCAACACATATGAATTGGTATATGGACAAGAGGTCGTTCAGCTTGTAGAGGTAGATCTTGGCTCCTTAAGAGTGTTAAAGCAAGACGGCTTGTCGGTCGACGAGTATGAAACTCTTCTAAAGGATAATCTAGAGGAAGTGGTCGATAAGATACTAAGGGCTTTAGAGGCCATAGAAGTAGACAAGAAGAGAGTAGCTAAAGCCTACAATAAGAAGGTTAAACCAAAATCGTTTCAAATAGGATACTTGGTGTGGAAAACGATTTTGCCCTTAGGCACGAAGAGTCCCAAGTTTGGTAAATGGTCACCTAGTTGGGAAAGTCCTTTTAAGATAGCCGAAATTGCTCCCGGCAACGCATACGTGTTGGAATCCCTGCAGGGAGAGCGGTTTCGAAGAGCTTTGAATGGTAGGTACTTGAAGAGGTATTTCCCAAGTGTGTGGCAAACATCATAAAAGTGTCGAAAAGCCGATATGGATGGTATCGTCTTCAGCTCGTTGTGCTTTTAGTTCACTAGTTCACTAAAAGGCAGAGGGCATGTGTTGATAGCAAAAAATGGCATTAATGGCTAGATTGTCAAAATATCAATTTTGGTGATTTGGGCCGAAAATACACATGTCTAGGGTCCGTCCGAAGCCCTATAGGGCCGAAGTCCATTGAGCTGTGGGCTCCGAAAGCCTCTAGCCAGCCCACGGGCTTCAGCCAGGAAGCCTTCGGAGGCCCACGCCACCGAAGCTTCGGCTTGAGGAGCAGGCCTCGATGGGCCTGGCCGAAGCCCACTTCGGCAGAGGTAGAGTTGTATGCGTTTCTAGCTCAATTTTATCTCTATCTGGTTGGGTTAATAGCATATTAGATCAGAGATTAAGCCCCTATAAATAGAAAGGCGAGGCCAGTGTAGAGGCCCCCCAACTCAAACCAAACCAAAGCCCTAGCTTTGATCGTATTTACTTTACCTTTATTTTCCTATACCTCTTCGTGGGTTTGCCTGGAAGCCCTCCGCCGGCCACTTAGGAACAGTGGTAATCCTTGTTACTTCGCTTGTGAAGTATCCGTTAATCTATGTAATAGATTTCTATCGCCGTGTTACTTCGCCTGTGAAGTATCCGCTAATCTGCGTAACAGATTGCTACCTTCGCTACCAGTGCAACACTTGGCAGAATTCGGTCCTCAAGCTGAATTAGTACTTCGCACCTTCTCTGTTGCAGGTTTCTACATTCGAAGCTACTTCGTCGGAGGTGTTCGGAGCTGAGAGATCGGTTTTGGAGGTCGTCAGGACACCCTTCGGCTAGGCTGTAGGCTTCCCCCATCGATCAACACCCTTTTGAGGCGGACCTTCAAGATGACAGGGTCGACGATGAGCGGGAAGTGTCTGGGTTTAGGGACATCCATCAACTGGTCCCAGTGGTCGAAGGTGATGAGGATCCCCAACCATTTGAGGTGCCCCGTTGCCTCGACGTTGATGGCATTGATGTGATGGGCCATCAGCTTCTGTTGATGCCTAGATTCGGCGGCCACCGTGCCTCCGAATATCATGGAGAACATTTTGGCGGGCTCCTGGAAATCGTTCCTTGCTGAGGCAGCATCACCCTTGCTCCTGTCATCTTTGGGCCTTCTCTCCCTAGTGTCACTGACGCTTGTCAGGCCGATGGTCAGCTTTAGCTTCTTTCACCATCTGGTTCTGCAGCTGAAAGCAACGTAAAGTGGTGTGATTGCCATTAGAATGGATGATGCCTAGCTTATCTAGCAATTCTCGTAGCACCGCTTCATCTTGGCTTCATGGCCGAGTGCTTCTATTGGCGATCATGATCTCCTTATCCTTCCTATTCTTGTCCTTTGGATGAGGTCGATCGCGGTCTTCGCGATCCTTGAACGCGGGTGATCACGCGGCACCAGCGATCGACGATGTTATTTCTTCTTCTTGTCTTTGTCGGAGCCTTTCGACCTCGGAAGCATCTGCTTCCACTCGGCGTCCTCAACGTTGTTGAATTGTTCAGTGATGGTGATCATATGGCCAGGATTGACTGGCTCATTCATCACCAGGTGGCAGAATAGCTTGGACGACTTCCTTAGGCCGTCCTAGAAGATAGTTATTATTGGGGAATAGGGGAGCTACGCTAGCCGGCAAATAGAAAATTTCCACCATAAGCCTAAGACCCATGCGCATGTGAGATCATAGATCGTTACCTTCTAGCACGAGACACGCTATGTGTAGTAGAAGAAGATGTCGGAGTAGCGCGTCAAGACTATCCTTGCTTTGTCCCGGTCGTCTCTCGCTAATCCGATCGGTGAAGACGACGTAGTTGTTCACGTGAAGAAGTCCACGAGCGTCGCTGTTGAAGCAATGCCTCCATGGTATCCACACATACAGGGATGGAGTACCTCCCACGGCAGCATGCTAGCACTGCATGTGAGAGATGAGAAATCCTCGACCTCAACGATTGAGATCAAGAAAGGGAGGAGAGAAGTATATGGTGGCTAGGTCTAATCTATGCTTATTGCTTGTCCCCATGACCTCCTCCTCTCTTTATATATGCCTGAGAGCCACTGGTCGTCCACATCTCGAAACCACAAAACTGGTTACAACCAATTCGTGTTAGTAACAAATCCAATTTGTTTGGCCACGTCGGAACTTCCGATCCTGGATCGGAACTTTCGACGGGGTATTTTAGGTCTCCCAATTCAGTACTACACGCAACAGATCCAATCTATTTTCACCCACCTCGGAACTTCCGATACACATATCGGAACTTCCGATCGGTACAATTCTACCTGATTCCAAATCGGAAATTTTGGCTCGTCAGAACTTCCGATACCATATCGGAACTTCCAAAGAAACATTTTCTCTCTGATCTAAGACCAGAAAATAATCAGAACTTCCGATACACGTAATTTTCTTAGGCATATCCTTCAGTTATCACATCGGCGTTAGAGATGCTGGCAACGATGTTGCACTTCTCGAAGAATTAGCGTATGTACTCCCTCAGTCATTCTCCTTCCCTTTGGCGGACTTGGCGTAGATCGTGCCGAGAGGCGGGCCTTTCCCACGTCCCCCAGTAGTTGGCGATGAAGATCTCGCACAAGTCGTCCCAGGAGTTGATGGAGTTCTCTGGGAGTGACGCCAACCAGTTGACGGTGGAGGTAGATAGCATGACGGGGAGGTAATTGACCATGACGTTCAGGTCTCCTCTAACTACACGGATGACAATGTAATATAGTCACAACCATTGAGACGGGTCAGTTTTACTGTTGTACGGAGTGATCCCTATCGGTCAAAAGTGGTGCGACCACTCGACACAGCACAGCCGCTCGGAGAAGGCAAGGAAGCCATCGTGACGAAGGATGTTGCGGTCAACGCGATCCCTATTTTGGGCCCTATGACCGCGATCATATCATTCTGACAACGCAACTCTCCCTGCTCTTGCCCTTGTTGCCCGCGGATGATGAGGTTGCGAGTGTCCAAATGATCGTTGATGATCTTTCGGGTGTCCTCAACGTATGAGCTTCCTCATGCTCACTTCGATGATTGGGCTCCCTTAGCCTAAACGGTCAGGAGCGTGAGTTCTGCGCCGATGATCATGGTTGGTGAGAAGGTGGTGGCTCCACCATCTGTGTTGCGGTGGCCTAGGTCATAACCCGGGCCCTCTAGAGTTCAAGCGTGTCAGGGAGCGCTGCCAACACCCTCTCGATGGAGACAAGGTTGGCCGTGGGCGTTCGGTACACATCATGGCCTTCGAAGGCCACCGTGTACGTGGTAGGTTTGTCTTATTGGGTAGCTCCTTCTCCCCCTTGAGCCCCTGTGCGGTGATCGTGTCTGCCGAAGTTCCGCCTTCAGTGCTCTTGGTGATGGTTGCTGGACTCAAAGTTGTTTGAGTGTTCATCCTCCGAGATGACCCCAATGATTGCCATGATGGAAACTGGGTGAGGAGCTTGGTGAGTTGGTAGAGTCGATTGGCGAGGTCAGTCACAGAAGACTGTGGTGAACCGTCGACGTTGAACGGTTCACCCTCTAGAGTTGGCGAAGATGATGTAGTCGGCAGGCGAATCGATGACCCTCTGTAGATGATCCTTGGAGGGAGCCTTCGACGGGGTAGTTCACCGTGGCACCTGAATTGTTGGTGAAGCAGGTGCCGGTGACGGCGTGGGTGGAGCCTTTGCTTTCTTCAGTGAAGCGATGGTGGGAACCAGTTGGTTCATGCAATCGCTGACGAAGATCAAAATCCAGAAGGTGATCACGGCATTTTTCGGCACCTTGGCATCAAACTTGCAAACAACAACCATTGGTCCAATCTACTGATCACAATACTCGCCCCTACCTAGCGCGCCAACTATCATTGCGTGGGAACAACAAGAGCCTACGGGGGGGTGCCCGTAGTAAGATTTGTGTAGGTAGAGGGGGGAGTCATGACTATGGACCAATGGTTGCCTCGATTTGTGAGGCAGAAAAGAAAGTAAGAGGGTGGACACAAGAGGATTTTTAGACAAGTTCGGGCCTCTTGGAGGATAACAACCCTACTCCTGTGTGTATGATTGCTCTGTGTGTGCGTGTGACTGTAATTGGCACTTGTTTTTCATGTGTGTTTGGCGTGTGTGTCCTGCCTGTCTTGTGCCTTCACCTGATCCTTTTATATAAGAAAGACGAGTGGGGGTTACAAGAGTTTACCCATCGTACTAATAGTTACGAAAACAGTCGCATAACAACCTTTAATCGGCAGAAATAACTGCAATGGTTAAGGCAGTCTTGATGAGGGTAACCGTCGGCTAGATGATCTAGGGCCGACCGTTGGAGTTCCACCACTCGGGCGAATCTTTTCCTGAGTGCTGAGTTAGGCGATTAGGCAGTTCTTCACGGGCCGATCTTTATACCAGTTGGCGGCCCGATCTTTATACCAGTCGGCGGCCCGATAGTCGGAATGAAACCACTCGGCAAGGTACCTGAGGTTATATCCCCGACACGTCGAAACTTCCGATTTTTCGTCGGAACTTCCGATTTGAGTTCTCGGTCTAGAATTAAAGTTTGATCGAAACTTCCAATGTAGAATCAGAACTTCTGATTCGAGGTCCCTGTTTCAAAATTATTTATGATCGGAACATACGATTCAGGAATTTTCTAGAACATCGTTTTTCCACAAGAAAATTTTAAATTGTCTATTCACCTCCCTTTAGGCAACTTTCACTTGGTTATGGTAAAATTAAACTAGAAGAATTACCATGTTGTAACTATAGATTAGATATGTTGATTATGATTTTATTTTCTTTTATTTAGGGTGTAGATAAGGATGGTATGATGGTGGAAGTATTTTCTTAGTTGTTTTTCTTGTGGTACTTGTTACATGTAATGGATCTATATTTGGAACATACCATACATTTTAGTTACTTTCATGTATGTCAGGTTTATATCTATATGCATCCGTATTAATGTACTTTAGATCTATATATGTTTATGCACATTCACCAATCTCCGTCACCGCAATTTTTGGTGCCACTGACGGACTCTTACTACTAATATTTGATTATATTATACTAATCTTTGATTATATTATATGTCCCAATGCTTATTTGTTTTCTTCTGTTTTTTTATGACCAATTGAAAACTTTTGTGAGTCGTGGGACAAGTTGCCTGTTAATTGTAGTAGTTTTTTTATTTAAGTACTCCAACGCTTTGCAACAGTGAAAACTCACTTGTTAACACCACGCAGAGGTGGGATACTTGTTTCTTGTTTGTCAATAATTTTTTTTTGTCTTGGTTTCTTTGTTTGGATCTTAAAGTATTTACTGATATTATTGTTAATTATTGTTTATCTAACATTATATAGTCTCTAATTCCAAAATGATACGTATAATTATATATATTCTTATTGCGCACCTCGCTATGTAGTCTAATGTATAAAATGTTTATATCTATGTAACATAAAAAGTGCAATAGTTAACTGATGGATATATATGCTACATGTATTTACTATTTTAAAAGAATATAGTGATAATATTGAAAGCCGAATATACAACAACAACACAATTTTCAATCTAAATAAGTTAAAGCGTGCTAGAGTTAACAACAATCATTAATTAAGGTTTATGAACATAAATAAATAGCTTCTCTTTTTACACACATATTCAAAATTAAATCTTTTAAAATATTCTATTCTTTTAATTTTTTTATTATTAGCATTCAAGCTAATTTCAACATTTCTATGCCTCTCTTCGTAATATTATCCTGCACCAGCACCATGACTCCTTTTTTTCATTACCGAACAAGTTTTTCTTTAATTGGTTTTATTCCGAGTCTATCACATATATTATAATTCCAAACTCGATTCATTGTTGTGTGTACGAGCGATTACTAAACTGAGTTGTAATTGGTTTAAAATTTTGAATTTAAAATTTAGATATTGATTTTAGCAGTTTAGCATAGAGCGGTAATCGTGCGTCCTATCAGATCATTCAACAGGATTGTTAACCCTGCCATGCACTGCTAGCCATGAAACAGAAAGAACGAGGCGAGTCAGTGACGCAACGCCGCGTCCTGCGTTCAGCATGGCCGCCGCGGCGCCCTCGGCGAGGCAAATGTCGCACACGCAGTTCATCGAGCTCCTCCGCCGCGGCGCGTCCTACCCCCGCCACGGCGAGGCCCTCCACGCGTTGGCTGTCAAGTTCGGTGCCGCCTCCCACGTGCCCGTCTCCAACTCCCTCATCACCTTCTACTCATCCCTCCCGCTTCCCGTCTTCTCAGCCGCCTTCGCCGTCTTCGCCGACATACTACCCGCCGCTCGCGACGTCGCCTCCTGGAACTCCCTCCTCAACCCTCTATCTCGCCACCGGCCTCTCGACGCGCTCTCCTACTTCCGCTCCATGATCTCGTCATCCACCGTGCTCCCGTCGCCCCACTCCTTCGCTGCCGCATTCACCGCTGCCGCCCGCGCGTCCTCCGCGTCCACCGGCGCTGCGGCACACGCTCTTGCTTGTAAGATTCCCTCCGCCGTATCCAATGTGTACGTGTCCACCAGCCTGCTCAACATGTACTGTAAGCTGGGCACTGTTTCTGATGCTCGCCGAGTGTTTGACGAAATGCCGATGCGCAATGCATTTTCCTGGTCCACCATAATGGCAGGGTATGCCTCAGATAAATGCTATGAGGAGGCGTTTGATCTCTTCCGGCTAATGCTTGAAGAGTGCCCGTCTGAGAAAAGTGAGTTTGTTGCCACAGCAGTTCTTAGTGCAGTTAGTGTGCCATTAGGTTTGCTGATGGGGGTGCAGATGCATGGAATGATTGTGAAGGATGGGTTACTGGATTTCGTATCTGTGGAAAACTCACTTGTCACAATGTATGCAAAGGCTGGCTGTATGGATGCTGCATTGCATGTGTTTGAGTCATCGAGGGAGAGAAACTCAATTACTTGGTCAGCCATGATCACTGGGTATTCACAAAATGGTGGGGCATACAGTGCAGTGAATATGTTCTCACAGATGCATGCTGCAGGGTTCATTCCAACTGAATTCACTTTTGTTGGTGTACTCAACGCATGTAGTGATTTGGGAGCATTGGCCATAGGGAAGCAGGCCCATGGTTTGATGGCGAAGCTTGGGCTTGAGGTTCAGATATATGTGAAGAGTGCACTGGTGGACATGTATGCCAAGTGTGGTTGTATTGATGATGCAAAGGAAGGGTTTGATCAGTTGTATGAGGTTGACATTGTCCTTTGGACGACGATGGTTGCAGGGCATGTGCAGAATGGGGAGCACGAGGAAGCTCTGACACTGTATGCCAGGATGGACAAGGAAGGTATCATGCCCAGTAACTTGACTATAGCTAGTGTTCTTAGAGCATGTGCTGGCATTGCAGCATTGGAGCCAGGGAAGCAATTGCACACGCAAATCTTGAAGTATGGGTTTGGATTGAGGTCTCCTGTTGGAAGTGCCTTGTCTACAATGTATTCAAAGTGTGGGAACCTTGAAGATGGCATATCTGTCTTCAAAAGGATGCCTGATAGGGATGTTATTGCATGGAACTCTATCATTTCTGGTTTTTCACAAAATGGGTGTGGCAATGGTGCACTGGACCTGTTTGAGGAGATGAAGATGGAAGGCACAGTACCTGATCATATAACATTCATTAATATATTGTGTGCTTGCAGTCATATGGGTCTCGTTGACAGAGGATGGGAATATTTTAGGTCAATGACCAAAGACTATGGTTTAGATCCTAGACTGGACCACTATGCTTGCATGGTTGATATTCTTAGTCGAGCAGGGATGCTCAAGGAGGCAAAGAATTTCATAGAGTCCATTACTATCGATCATGGAACATGTTTGTGGCGTATAGTACTAGGGGCATGTCACACTTTACGAGATTTTGATGTCAGAGCATATGCGGGTGAACGGCTGATGGAATTAGGTACAAGGGATTCCTCAGCATATATATTGTTATCAAACATCTATGCTTCCCAGAGAAAATGGAATGATGTTGAAAGGGTGAGGCATTTGATGAGACTTCGAGGAGTTAGCAAAGATCCTGGATGTAGCTGGGTTGAGCTTAACAGCCAGGTTCATGTGTTTGCAGTTGGGGAACATCATCATCCTGAAGCGGAAAATATACATGCTGAGTTAAAAAGGCTGGCTAAACACATGAAGGATGAAGGGTACCACCCAACATCTAAGTTCTCATTTGATGAAGAGCTGGATGCATTGGCAGAATCTCATCGAGAAGATCATCTGGAACCAATATCATCAGCGTATAGCTGACATAAGAAAGATGAGAAAAGTGAGTACTTCGATTGTTTTTACTAGAAGTCAGAATATAAAGAATACTTACACTGCGATATAAATGTTTATGGCAGTATTTTAGCGCTGTTAGGCTACATAACTCAGTTTTGGTGCCAGTAGGCATTATTCAGGTTTTATTAATATAGTTGTCCCATTCATATTGTTTACCTATGTATTGAACTATTGAATCATGACTTCTTCACACATAATACATTTAGACTGCCGCATTGGAAAAGTTTGAATTACAAACCTGTCAAATATTTTTAATTCTGTGATTTTTTGGTTCCATTTGAAATTTTGAATTACAAAGGTCAAATCATATCTAAATGAGCACACTGATCATCATGTATTTTTTCATTGCAGCATAGAGCTCTTCTTCTTATTATTATATGTTCTTTTGGTTTGTGTGGCTTGACTGGTGTTTCCTCTCGAGCCTACCACAAGTCCACAATTTGGTACTAAGGCGGTTGTTGTAGAGTCCTTACTCAAGTGCTACATGATGAAATAACATTCGTGCTTGCAATCAATGTTTACAAATCGCCTAGTCGAACCTAGTCGCCATGGTACCGACCAGAAAACTAATCGCGATTAATTGCAATTAGTCGATATTGGTCGGTCCATTTAATTATCCCATATATTTTAGGAAATTTACATAATATATATACACTATATAGTATATGACAATAAATATCCAGATATGGGCCAAATTTTCAGCCATTACTTATTAGCCCACAAATAAAATTAAAAATCCCAAGCCCATTAACTAAACCCTAGCTTCACTCCTCACATCTCCCCTCTCCCTCACAACCGCCACAGAGACCTCAGGAGCCCCAGCGCGTCGCACATCTCGGCGCCGCCTTCTCCTCCTCACACTCTCGCCGGCGCCCCCTTCTCCTCATGCTCCTGCCAGCGCCGTATTCTCCTCACGCTCCCGCCGGCGTCGCTGGTGGCCCCTCCCACTCCAAGGCACGCCGCCACCGGCCCACTCCTCCTGCCATGGCCTGTGCGCCGTCGTCAGCCCCCTCCCGTCACATGGTGACACTGGCGGCTGGCCCTTCTCCCTGCATTCCCCGTCGTGCGACGTCGGTTGCCCTTCTCTCCTGGTCACCAAAATGCCACTAATCGGCCGACTAGTTGCGACTAGTCGGACGACTAGATTTCTGGTCGCTCTGGTCGGGTCGGAGCCGGCAAAACGACTAGGCCGATTAATCGCGATTAATCGCGATCAATCAGATGATTTGTAAACACTGCTTGCGATTTATTCTGTAATTTATGTAATTGACTTATTGACATGTGGTCCTTACTTCCTTGAAAGTGGAAAAACTTGTGTCCCACATCACAGGAATCAAATATTTGCAAATTATCCATTAAATGAAAAGAAGCCATTTTATCGGAGATATTCACATGGTAACACATTCTATTTATAATGCGCATTGCACCATATATGCTAGCATGCAAAAAATTCGATGTAGATGTCATCTTTGTTTAACATATATCTTGTAGCTTATTCTTCCTCCGCACATGCATATTAGAAAACTTAGTCATTTTATCCATTATGTTCAAAAACTCCATAAGAAATGTCTAATTGTAAAGATGCCATTTGTCACGACCAGGCCTTGGCCTCAAGTTAATAACCACCCATCCATGAATTAATGGCGGGAGCGATGATGGAGCTGTAGGCAGTTCTCCTTGAAGCTGTAGACCGGTGTAGGCTTGTGCGCGTGGTTCTTCCAGGACTGCTGCATCAATGCCGCTCCAGACGATCAACTCACCATTGTGATAGAAGGAGATGTGCTTGTTGGTGAAGTCCCACAAGAATGGTTCCAGAGTGCATAGCCATTGCACTCTCAAGACCACATCGTAGGTGTCTAGTGGCATGATGAAGCAATCAGTGGAAAAGATATCACCACTAACAACCACTGTGACATTATTGGCGATCCCGCTGCATGTGATGTTGTTGCCATTAACCATGTTGACTTGAGCGCTGACACAAGGACGGAGATGGAGTCCCATAGCAGCAGCAGCCATCTTTGAAAGAAAATCATGTATAGAGCCCGTGTCTATAAGAGCGACAAGATCAACACCATTGATCCATACTGCCAAAGTGCCAATTGCATCGTCCTGGAATCACGCGGTTGTACTCCAGCAATTGTGTAGAGAGAAATCTGGGGCCGTTCGTGGTATCTGAACCATCTAGATCATCTACTTCATCATCACCAACAAATAGAGCATATAGCTAGAATAGCCTCTTGCATCTGTTACTTGGGCTGAAATTTTCATCACAGTTGTAGCATAACCCTGCCTCTTGACGTGCTTGCATCTCCTCCGAAGACAGGTTGCAGCACTGAAATTGACCCATCCTAGTAGCGGGGGCTAGATGCGCAGGTACCACCCCTGGTGGTGGTGTGCTGGACAAGGGTTGCAGGATCGCCACTAGGACAACAGGTGCTCGCTGCTGATTTGGCTTGACATCTGTCCTTGCTGATTCCTCTAGTTGGGCACACAACTCATAATCTCATATGCACGGGCAAGGCTCATGGCTGTTTCTAATGAAGCGGGCGCCTGAAGCTCGACATCAATTTGCATTGTGCCCTACAATCCTTGCATGAAAAGTTCAATCCGCTGAACCTCAGTAAGTGTTCCTATCCAATTGAGAAGTGCAAGGAAGCGCTGTTGGTAGTCGGCAACAGACCCAGTCCTGCGAAGTGCTGCCAATTGGCCGAGCTTGTTATGCTGTCTATAGTGGAGGTCTGAAGCGTAATTCCACCATCTCAGTAAAACACCTCCATGGAGGGGTACCATACTGTCATAGGCTAGGGTTTTGGGCCTAGCCTAGCCAGCTAACCCGTGAATAGTACCCACGTGGTACTGTTCAAGTGAACAGTACTGCCGGGTACTGTAGCCGATTAGGTCTCTATTAGAGTTATAGATTAGGATTTGTTAGTTATTCCAATTCAACTTAGATTTTCCCTAGGTATTAGTAGATTGATCTAATAGAGTCCTTAGAGATTAGATTGCCTTAGCTTATAAAAGGCAGCAGTTATATTTGTAATAATCATCAAGGAATAACGGGCTCCCCAGTTAGGGCGAGATTTACCTTGTCAGCCTGGCCAGTATCAATTTGTATCAGAGCTGATTGGAACATCAACACCCATGTCTGGTTCCGCTCAAGATCCTGCGACCATGTTTGTTGATGAGAAGTTGGACTTCCTGAGGAGTAGGGATGCTTGAGGATCCACTTCCTGAGGAGTAGGGAAGCCTGAGGATCCCCTTGCCTCCATCTCCATTGCGGGCTGAGGCTCTCTCTGCCTCTAGTCGGCCCATCTTGATCTCCTGCGTTTGCTGCCTCAACTCCATTGCATCTATTTTCTGTATTATCACTGATAATTAGGCAGTAATTGCAACGAGGGCATCTCCATTGCCGCTGGGCGACATATCCATAGCCACAGGCGCAGCAGTTTGCTCTGATACCAAATTGTCACGGCTAGGCCTTGGCCACAAGTTATAGTTGTGCCGTGAGTGCAGCCACAGCCGTGGTTGGCGTAGTGTCTGCGACATGGCAGGAAGAGGGAATGGTGCAGGTGGGTAGGGCATCGGCAGGGAAGGAGAGAAGACAACACAGGATGGGAAAATAGAATAGGGGGAAACTAGAATAACTCTATTATCTCTGCTGATCAAAAAGGTCTGATTACAACCCTATATATAGGGTTGGCTTCCTGCTAACTAATCCGACTTCATTACAACTCTAAGACTCTATTCATTAACTTGCTAGGACTCTTAATTATAGACCTAGACTCTTATTAACTGCTAGACTCTAATCTATCCTGGACTCTAATCTTGCCCTAGACTATACCTGTGGGTAGCCGGGTACTGTTCACGTGGGCCTAGCCCGACGCTAAGGCCCCTTGGCTGGCTGCTGGAACCTGGGCCCTCTTGGGTCAATTCGCCACATGACACCATTACTTCTAAAGTGGTCTGGGCAGTTAAGTGAGAATTTCCTCATGGTATATAAAAGGAATTTGCCACTTATCCTAGATGGTTGAGGTGGAAATGAAAATCCAGAATTTTTCTAGGATGTCATTACTAGCCTGTATGCGATATGCAATTTGCACTGTTATTTCCTGTTCTCAATGTTGTTATTGTGGTAGTCTAGAGTTTTTTTCTCATTACTCTGCAGTTTAGAGTCATTTGTTGATATGCTGGCACAAGAATCAGCAAAAAAATGCTATAAAGCAGCTAAGCAGCTTAATTCTACATGAATATCTACTCCCAAAGTATGAATTAGCAGGACATAAATAAAATCTCAGTTTATTACTTTATTATTTGGCCATTCTGTTTCAGAGTGCTAACCATGAGTTTTCTGATATTCCTAGATGACATATCTTCATGACATCTTAATCAATTGGCAGATCATTTTGAGTACAAGAGCTCTGGTCTGTATACCATGACTGAAAAATGATGGAGGCTATTTTATGACCTGTAACAGGGAGGACTAACCATAAGGTTCTTTTCACCTAAGATTTTATTGGACAACATGAACATAACTTGCCACTTTAGATTGCGGTTACTTTTGTTTTTAGTGGTTGGAAATTTGGAATCCATATGTGCCATCTACGAAGCTCGGATACTTCTCAGAACCAGCATATCAGTATCTGATACGTATCCAGATATCTGCATAATGACTTCCTATGGCCAGATACTGCAGACTGCACCACGAAAATACGATGAGACATTAGATGGTGATTCCTAATATCAACATGACACAAACTGCACCTCAAAATGTGGCAAGACACTACTGCAGATCATGCTGTTTTACATGGAGATTCAAATTGCCCCTTGTGAAAACAGGTGACCTTTTAGGCTATATTGGTGAAGCAGGACAAGAATCATGCAAAAGCAATTCAATGGGAGGTTTATACTGAAATCTGTGAGTGGAAAACTGACCTGGTATCTTGCGCCAGATGTTAAGGGTAACAGTTTTCATACCTCATGATTAACACATGAAGGAAAGCTCTGTTTAACTAGTTCTCGGTATATTCTTTTCAGTCAGCATATTGCCAGCTATCACAAGGGAGGAATATATGGCCACTGAAACATTTCAACAAGATCCGTACTCTTATGCTGGACTGCTCTGTGGATACTACAGGTATTACCAAAGCTATGTGATTTACGCTATTGTCACTGGTCGCCACATTCACCATGATTTTTGTTTCTGTTATATTCTAGAAAATGGTCAGTCTGATATCCTCCATGCCAATATGCCATCATGCAGTATTCATTGCACACATCTATTTATGGGTATCGCTGAAAAAGATGCTATCTGCTAAAATACCAGCTGACAATCTGTCAAACATCAACAAGAGTATGCGGGCTATCCTTAAGTTCCTTACCTTTGAGGGTATGGCGCAGTTATTGTTTCAGAAGGAAGCTAATCTGTCAGCTGTCTGTGCCATTGTGCCAATGCGCCAGCCAAGCATTGATTTGTTTGGTTGCATGTGTTGGCTGTGAGATGACTGTAGTGCTTTTCATGAATAAATCTCTTGCATTCTGATTGTGAAATATAAAATATGCTCAAGCATACTGGCTCTTTGATTTTGAACTGATTTGTTAAGATTGCCTTCCACCCATACACGGAATTTGAATGTAAGGGTTTGGGTGCATGACTTGCTAATGCACACAGTGGGGAAATCTTGGTGGCGGGGACCTATTTATGGCCAAATCTCTATGCGTGAAGAGGTGAATCACAAGGGCATAACGAGGGCAAATGTAGTACATGAAAGTAAATGTACGGAAGAAATAGTAACAAGTCCATCCTAAGTGTAAGTGGTTCAATCTCATAGCCATCTAGTGCTCAAGGTTTCAACTAGTCCAAATCAAACATCAAAAATACTCTCCTAATCAACGTTCCGGTACATGAGTTTTGAGCCAGTTGAGAGGCTGACCTCCTATGTGGTTTTGCTTATAATGAACTGCAACAGTTGGCATCTGCTAGATCAATGCATTGAGCTATTATACCATGTGAACACCAAGTGAAGCAGGACAAAGAGACCCCTTCTCCGCCATCGTCTCCGCTCATAGTGATTCTAATACCCATGTTGATGTCCACATCTAAATGTCAATTCCATCGCCTCTCCCAGTGACGCCTGCATCATCAATATCATATTTGTATTCTCTGGTGAAACCACTTACCATTGACATTGTCCTTTCCCACCCTATCACCACTAGGGGTCTCTCCTTCTCCAGTATGTAGCTTGTAGCTCCCCCAATATCTTCATTGGCTTCAACCACATCAACCTTTATGACATTAGAGCGTCCCTACTTTTAATCACCTCCACAACCCAACACACTCTGTATTGATGTCCTCATGGGTATTGCACTATGTGGAAAACAAGAATTACAAGGGTTGATAATTCACCTTCAAGAGTCACTACATTTAGATGTTTTGTGTTATGCTTTCTTTCCTAGAGAAGCTCTTTGTCATGCTTGATCCACTCAAGTTTTGACTCCTCTTGATGGATGTCTCTTAGTCGTCGACAACTCTAGCATTATCAAGCTATCATGGAAAATAGTTGACAGCTTGAGGATGAGTTGTTTTTCCATGAGGGCTATAATGTCATGTGCATTAGGCTAGGAGGGAAAGGCCCATGGGATGAACAGTACCCACACAACACTATAGCACCGCAAGAACAAAACATGGTACTTTAGCAATAAGCTATTGTTGGTGTCTTTTTTGGTCACACACGTTGCCCAAAAGATCTTAAGTGTATGTCCTACAATCTTAGAAAAGGGTTCTGAGCGTGCCAATGAGTTTAACCCTGCAACTAATAAGGACTAGAGAAAATAACATTAGTAACAACGCTGATCAGCTATTGAGTCGATGACTGTGGCGAGAATAAAATAAACATGAGTAAATACGCTGATCGGCTATAGGGCCGATGACCATGACCATGCTATCGGGCTGAGGACGCCATCAACCGATAGGTCAAGTCCTCGCACGCAAGGGCCGATGAGCGCTTCCCGAATATATATAGAGTGCAACAGAATCAAAGATAACCTATTGGCTTATACTTCGATAGAGACTAAACTCAGTATACCAAATGACATATTCATACCATCAAATTACCGTAACTGCAAGATTAGACCTAACCAAGACAGTTGCTAGTCACGGGAAATCAATAACACTTCAACGCATCAGACACACATTATTCAGATGAATGGTACACAACATGAACCAAATACAATAGAACGAGATATCGGACTTAACCGATGAAGCCTCAAACTATGACACCTAATTCACATCAATCTAAGAGATCAAAGTGATGCAGTCTTAGACTTAGCAAATATACCAAGATAAACTGATGATCACACTGACCAGATTGATGCCTCAAGAGATCGATACGATGCAGCCGTTGACGCTAGAATTCACCGGTCAAAGTGCTAACACACTGATGTCGATTCGAAGATCCAAAAGTGCGTGGATACCATTCAGACCGTCCATATAGGTTCGGTCAGACCGGTCCACTCTGTATCCGATTCAAATTAGTTGATTTTGGGTCAAATTTATCTCTAATTAATTTTGACGACTTGGATCTGTATCTAAGTCAAATTAGAGTATAGGAACGTCATGTCCAACCCCTATAAATATAGGGGCAAGGCCTATTCAAGGGGCTCTCCCTCAAACCCTAATAGATCCAATCTATTATTTTTACCTTGAATCATACTTTTACCATTCAATCTACTTTCTTTGCCCCAGAATTAGCCAAGCAACGTCCATCTTTGTGAGTTTGCGATGTAAACTCTCCGTCCACCACGTCGTAATCACGGTAAGCCTTGGTGATTCGCTTGTGAATCACCCGCTTCATCCACGTAATGGATTTTTATCGTTTTATCGGTTTTTATTGGTAATTCAGTCTATTGGACGAATTGCTTTACTTTCTTGGTGTTTTCTAAAGTGTTTCATCCTCCTTATCTTCGCCATGAAGTCCCACGCAAATATACCAACAACAAGGCGATCGTCGGAGGACCCGAGCGATCAGATCTGTTGTTGTAAGTCTGACCGACAACATACGACCGGTCTGACCGAGACGCGTCGGGCCTCCATCCCGTTTCCGACACGCGTCGGTCTGACCGACGGTGCATGGCCGGTCTGATCAGCTGGATGCAGTCGACCCCGGGCGAGTCCTTTTTTGTCTACGTGGTTGGACTACCAGATTACTATCGGTCTGACCGGCCCCTCTAGGTCGGTCTGTCCGCCTTTGTTACTTTGGTTCAACCGACCCTAGTTTGGTCGTTTGATTGTTTTCCCCTTTTTCGGTCAATTGGATTATAACTTTGTGATATGATTGCCTGGTGACTCCACCCTCCCTTGTCACTATCAAGGGTCATCGCAACGCGATGTCGGCGTCGTGTCACGACTAGGGTTGTTCCTAGGTATCCACACGCTTTTGGATCGTTGAATCGACATCGATGCATTTGGCACATTGATCGTCGGATTTTAGTGTCAACACACTTTTTGGCGACTCTGTTGTGGAGGAACTTGCCAAGCACTACTACATCGGCGATGGCTACGTCTACTACATCTACATCAACAGGACCCTCGATGTTGATGGATCCAGTGGGGAGCGTGGAGATTGACGACGACAACATCATCGTCCCCACCCTCGATGACCTCTCCAAGTAAGATAGGGCAGAGATCGAGACCAAGACGAGGGAGCTACATGCTATCCTAATTGGGTGCTTCACGAAGACCCGTGGGGCTTCGTAAAGAGTGACATCGACATCCCCGACCTCCCCGGGAGCAAGGTAAGACCTTTGTCTCCTCGACTATCCTCTCAGGACATTGAGCAAAAGATAGCCATTACAGTAGATTAGGCCGTTAGCGCTACCATTGCAAATCACGTGGAGGCTATAGTCGACTCTAGAATGGAGGCGATGTTTAGGAGATTTGGCTTTTCTGAGGCCGCTTCTCCAACTCCGATCGCAAGTGTACCCCCTGTTCATCGCATATACAGTAGAACCGATGGGAGTACCAAAAAAGTCATCATGTCTCCGACCACATTATCCATGGCCGAGACCGCGCCTAGCACTATCGGTCAGACCGACCATCAGGCCGGTCCGACCGGCTATTACACCCTCGGTCAGACCAGCCCTATGGCCAGTCAGACCGCCCTTGCCACATATTATGAGCTGCCGCCTCCCGCGCCTACGCTACCTTTTCCCGCACTGCTTGCACCTCCTACTCCCACATACCTATATAGAACAGAGCACGTCCCTCATCATGAGCCAGTACGAGAGGAGGAGACGCACGCTCGACATGCCAATATACCACCTCCAGTATGAGAGACACGGAGGTAGGGGGTGTAGATGACATCGAGGAACGAATTCGCGCACTATTTAGAGAATGTGCGGGTTGGACACCTAGGGGTTGAGTTTGGATTTACCACAAGCCATACCTCGATAACTTCGACACAATCCTGTACCCACGCGACTTTAGGGTTCTCGAATTTACAAAGTTTGATGGTGAAGGTTGTAAGACCACCCTAGAGCACATAGGTCAATTCCTGGCATAGTGTGGCGAAGCTAGTGGGTCAGACGCGTTGAGCTTAGACTATTTTCTCTATCGCTTTTCGGCACCGCTTTACTTGGTTTTCGGCGTTACCGTCGAACTCCGTTCGGACTTGGGCCCAGTTGGAGCAGAAGTTCCACGACTATTTTTACATTGGAGAAACTGAACTTAGGCTTTCACATTTGACATTGGTTAGGTAGAAGGCTAGCGAGAGTGTTTCTGAGTACATTAAGCGCTTTAGGGACCCTAGAAACCGATGTTTTACCTTAAACATTTCTGATAGAGACTTGAACGACCTAGCTTTTAACGGTCTACACTTCGAACTTAAGGAGAAACTAGATGGCTAGGATTTCTTTGAAGTTAGTCAAGTTTTGCAGAAGGCTCTAGTTCAGGAAAGTCGAGCCAAAAGTAGAAAATTCACTAAGACTTTTAACAAGCCCAAGGCCGAGGTGCACGTCATGGAGCACTCTGATGAGGAATCATCGGAGAGCGAGGATGACTCGGCTGACATGTACACCGCAGAGTGGACTTGGTCTAGCAAGGCCAAGCCTATTACTTGCTTTGAGTTACGGCCGTCTCCTACTAAGAGTCGGCCCAACAAATTAAAGTACGCCTTCGACGTGATCAAGTGCGACAAAACATTCGATTTTTGTTGAAGAACAAGCTCATCAGATTGTCGAAGGGTCACGTCATCCCTACTTACGATGACTTGAAGAAGCGAGCTTATTGTAAGTGGCATGATTCCCATTCCCATTCTACTAATGATTGCAATGTTTTTGTCGACTGGTTCAATCGGCCATAGAGGAAGGACGATTGAAGTTGGATACAAATCCTAAAATGAAGCTCGACTAGGACCCCTTTCCCGTGAACACCATTGATCTCAATGAAAAGAAGGTGCTGATTCGGCCCAAGCAGGCCGGGTCAGCTAAGGGGAAGGAGGTCGTGATCGGAGAACCACACACACACACACGCTCATGCCAAAGAACCCATAGGTAGGAGTGTGGAAAGTGAATACCAACGCATCATCTTCGGTTGCAACCCGTAAGAAGCCGAAGGTGACGTATGACATGCTGTTACAAAAACACAAGAGGCCCGAGAAGGCGAACACTCGGCCAGGACCTCGAGCGAGGCTGAACACTCCTCAGTAAAGTAGGTTCGGCCCACGATATGTGAGACCACTAGAGCCACCTTTTCCTCCACCGCCATATCACTTGAACATGGCATAGTGGCCTCCATGTTACTTTCCGCCTCCCGGGTATCCTGCTCCATACTATATTACTCCATTTGTGCCTTATGAGTTTTATAACATGCATGATCAAATGGGTGCTACACAAGGCGATGTCTTCGATAAATTGTCCGTCATGCCATGAGGGCGTCCGGAGGAGGCGTCCAAAGCCATCGTCGTCAAGGTGGGGTCCCAAGACATCCCAATCCCTAAGGGGCCCCACCAAGTGGGACGGAGGCGAGCCAAAAAATCAGCAGAAAAGGAGAATACTACCGGTCTGACCACAGCCCCAGGGCCGGTGAGACCGCCCTCACTACTTCGGTCTGACCGGCCTACTTTGGCTGGTCCGACCGGCCTTTTTCAGGTACCTAGCACTAGTCGGTCTGACCTACCCACCATGGCCGGTCCGACCGATAGGACCCGGTTAAACCGACCCAGTAAGGTCAGTCCGACTGATGGTACATAGGAGCAGAATTCCATTAAGCGCAAAATGTCGAGGCCGATTAGGGTACTTCCCCTTCGGCCAAGAATTCTAGAAGCAAGTTTGTGGCGCCCGGCACTAATCCGCAACCTTCATGGGCACCTCCAGGCATGACCAAGTCCCAACAGAGGCGACTACAACATCTTCGAGTCTGGGAGATGCACGAGAAGAACGCCAAGGATGAGGTGGGCACCATTTTCGAGGAGATCCGTTCCCAACCAGTGACGAAGTGGGTTTGGAAGCCCAAGTCGGTTGTCGTAAACAACTAGTGATGATTAGGATGATCTGATGGACGAGAACTACACGCCCGTCTCCGAGGGGCCTCCTCCTCAGGTGACAAGCATAAACATCGTTATGCTTCCCGCTGAGTTTGCTCTTCCACAGGATGAGGCCGAGGTCGCTCAATTGAGCCTCAGCTCATGGGAGGCCATTTTTGAGAAGCCCGAGGATACAACTCATCACCTGAAGCCTCTCTACGTCAAGGGGCACATCGACGGGAAGCCGAGCTCGAGGATGCTTATAGACGAAGGCGCCACCATCAACCTGATGTCGTACTCTCTATTGAAGAAGCTCGACAAAAGTGAAGATGACCTAATGAAGACCAACTTGACATTGAACAGCTTCAACTTCAAGAGCTATAAGGCTAAGGGCGTACTTTCTTTGGAGCTAATGGCGGGCAACAAGATGTTGCCAACAACATTCTTCGTCGTTGATGTGCAAGGTAATTACAGTGTACTACTTGGGCGTGATTGGATCCATGCCAATTGCTATATTCCTTCTACTTTGCACCAGTGTTTGATTCAATGGGACAATGATGATGTAAATGTCGTACCAGCTGACACTTTGGGCCCATGTTGCTTTGGCCGATGTGTCTATCGACGCTGTCCTCGATAAAGTAGAATGTTTGTTAGGTAGAGATCTCTCAGCCTATGACTTTGTTAGCGTGTCTAAGGGATGTTTTGTTCCAATGTCTGTAAAGCCAGCTGGTGTAGCTCAATTGTCTCTAAGAGAGTGGGTTGCTAACATTGTGCATGTAGAGAAGAAAGAGAGTGGCAAGATTCACGTGTGCATTAATTTTAGGGATATGAACAAGGCTACTCCAAAGGATGAGTACCCCATGCCGATAGCCGACATGTTGATCAACGATGCTTCAGGACATAAGGTACTAAGTTTTCTTGATGGCAACAATCGTTATAATAAAATCTTTATGGCCGAAGAGGACATCTACAAGACAACCTTTCGATGCCCTGGTTTTATCGGCTTGTTTGAGTGGGTGGTTATGACTTTTGGTTTAAAGAATGTTGGTGCTACATATCAACGTGCTATGAACTTGATCTTTCATGACTTGCTAGGAGTTATGCTAGAGGTCTATATAGATGATGTTGTAGTCAAATCAGATGCTATGAGAAACCATTTAGCTGATTTAAGAGTTGCTTTTGAAAGAATGCATCAATATGGCTTAAAAATGAACCCGCTCAAGTGTGCTTTTGGCGTGTCGGCGGGTAAGTTCTTAGGATTTATGATTTATGAAAGAGATATTGAAATTGATCCTAAGAGGCTTTATAAGATTAAGAACTTTGAAGTGAAGGATATGCCCAAGAAAAATCTGTGGATTGGAAGTTCCAATAGGTAGTATCGGAAGTTCCGATTATTATCTGGTCTCGATACAGAGAGCAAATGTTGCTTCGGAAGTTCCGATATGGTATCGGAAGATCCGATGAGCCAAAAGTTCCGATTCAGAACCGAGGAATTTTGTACTGATCGGAAGTTCTGATATGGTATCAGAAGTTTCGACGTGGGCGATAACAAATTGGATCTGTTGCGTGTCGTACTGTATCGGGAGACCTGAAATACCCTATCAAAAGTTCTGATCTAGAATCGGAAGTTCCAATGTGGGCAAACAGATTGGATCTGTTACAGTTTTGAGGGTTCTGAGATGAGCACGATTAGGGGGCTCTCATTCCTATAAAAGGAGAGGAGGAGGACGTCTTGGAACCAAGGAATAAGCCTAGATTATACCTAGCCACCAAAGAGTCCTCGCCTCCCTTTCTTGATCTCAATCATTGAGATCAAGGATCCCCGTCTCCCACGTGCGGTGCTAGCACGCTGTCGTGGGAGGTTCTCCATCCCTGTACGCGTGGACTCCGTGGAGGCATTGCTCTAATAGCGACGCTCATGGACCTCTACATGCGAACGACTACGTCGTCTTCATCGATCGGATCGACGAAGGAGGACAAGGACGAAGCGAGGATAGGCTTGACGTGCTACTCTGACATGTTCTTCCATTGCATCTAGCGCGTCTTGTGCTATAAGGTATCGATCCATGATATCGCACATGCATGAGTCGTGGGCTTAGGGCATAAATTTTGAATTTGCCTGCTAGCGTAGCTACCCTATTCCTCAATAGTGGTATCAGAGCATACGTGCGTAGTGTTCGATCCGGATCCCTCATGTATGGAGATACATGGTGGAAAAAACAAATTATATATGTTTCTATCCGCGGCTAATAGGAAGTTCTGATGGAAGATCAGAAGTTCTGATGGTGATCGGATGTTCCGATATCGAATAATGATTCGATATAGAAAGCAATTGTTGCGGTGCGGGATTATGATATTGATCAGAAGTTCCGAGCGATCGGAAGTTCTGATGCTAGATCGGAAGTTCCGACCCACACGAATTTGAAGAACCAAGCCTATTGACCCGGTTTTTTCAGATCCAGAATCCAATCACTTGTAGATTGACCGCCTAACTTTATTTTGCAGAGAATGATGTGACTGGCATGGCCTTGGATAAATGTGATGTATGAGATGCATGCAATGAATGTAAATTAAATATGGCCTGCATGCCATGGTTATTTATAGCCCAAGGCTGATGTAAAATTTATTACGGCTTGCATGTCATTTCCGCGGTGCTTCGTCCCATGTAATTATTATAGACTATGTGAGATGGACTAGTACTCTTCATGGATGCCAGGAGCACACACTCAATGACGGGAGCCATGGAGATGGAGATTGCCATGAGAAGAAGGCCATGCTATGTCACAGTTAATATGATTGCATGTGATGCTTTCTTTTGTTCCTGTTATTCTATTCTTGCATGTTTCGTGTGCGCTAGGGACGTTATGATGCTAGAACAGTTTTCCCTCAGAAAATTAAGTGTTAATGCTCTTCCCAATAGCTGCACCCACCAAGGTTCATGCTCATCGATAGTGGGTCTGCCAAAGCAGGGTTCTATCTTTTATCTCGACTAGTTGGGCCGGAAGTTGGACTTCTGCACACATAGTATTGGTTCACTTGACAAGGCTATCAAAACGGTTTTGGGCCTTGGAGCATAGGAGTTGGGTCGAGAATTGGATGCTTCTCCAACAACAAGAGTCACATACGATGTGATTAGCAAGGAGTTGCTTACCTATGTCAACTAGCTTCTAGCAGTGATGCTAAAGCTCACCAGGATATAGCGTGACTATGGATCTTGCGCCACTATTAGTAATTAGAGGGAATCTGACTTGGTTTAAAATAGTGGAACATCTTTTACTGGATAGAAGATAAACATTGCATAGTGCTAAATCTTGCATTTAATCTTTTGTAGATCATGACACCTACTACTTCTACTATTAAGAGCACTACAATTTTTAATTTGCGATCTATACTTGAACGTGAGAAATTATCTAGAACAAACTTTATGGATTGGTATCAAAATTTGAGAATTGTTATCAAACAAGAGAAAAAAGCTTATGTTCTAGAGGAACCTCACCCTGATGAACCAGGGAAAGATGCTTCTGCAGCAGACAAGCGTGCTTATGAGAAGTGTTCTTATGAGAAGCGTGCTAGTGATTCTGTGGATGTCAGTTGTCTGATGCTTGCCTGCATGTCCTTTGAGTTTCAGAAACAATATGATGAACATGATGCTTACAATATGATCGTAGGGCTTAAGGGCATGTTTCAGAACCAGGCAAGGGCAGAGATATACAATTAGTCTTAATGCTTGTTTGGTAGCAGGCTAGCTGAAGGGAGCCCGGTGAGTCCTCATGTGATCAAGATGATTGGTTGCGTAGAGACTTTAGAGAGACTAGACACTCCACTAGATCAATACCTAGCTATTGATGTCGTTCTCCATTCGCCCCCACTGATCTTTGAGCCATTCATCATGAATTATAACTTGGTTGGACTAGAGAATACACTAGTTGAGTTGTATGGGATACTTACAACTGCTGAGGAGAGTATCAAGAAGACTCCTAATCAAGTGATGATGGTTCAGAAGGAGGGCAAAAAGAGGAGGAAAAAGGCTAAGGCCCTGTTTGGGGGAGCTTCTGGCTAGCTAGATACTTCTAGTATCTATAAGCTCCCCCAAACAACATCTTGGGTAGCCTAGATTTTCAAAATATGCAGAAGCAGTTAGTCTCTCCAAGCCTAGTAGCTGATAAGCTAGCTAACCCCAGCTTCTCTAGATTCTACAAATTTTTATTTACCCACTATGTCACTGAATAAAACCCACCCACCCAAAAGATAGCCACTCCAACCAGCCAGCTAGATACTCAGACTAGCTAATTCTGAGAACCTGTAGCTCCCCCAAACAGGGCCTAAGACTACAGATTCGATCTCTAGTGCGAAGTCTAAACCGACTGGAAAGTCCAGGTCTGTTCCTACCAACTCTGATGTGTGCCACCACTACCACAAGCCCGTGCATTAGAAGTGCAATTGCAAGGTGTACCTAGAAGAGCAGAAGAACAAGAAGGGAAGTGGGATTTCCGCTTCAGGTATTAATATTATTGAAATTAATCTTGCTACTCATCTAAATGATTCATGGGTATTTGATACCAGATCGATGATTCATACTTGCAAATCGTTGCAAGGGCTGAGTAGAGTAAGAAAGTGTCCAAGTGGCGAGCTGGATATCCACGTCGGGAATGGTGCAAAGGTTGTAACGTTGGCCGTCGACGTTTATCCACTATCACTACCACCAGGACTAGTTTGGGAGTTAAATAATTGTTATTTCATTCCCGCCTTAGGCAGAAAAATTGTTGGGGGAGATAATCCCGGAAGCCGAAGGCGGCGGGCCCCTCGGTCGGGGGGCCCGAAGCCTAATGCCGGGGGCTACCTTCCGGAGGCAACAGTTTCGGAGGCCGCCCTCCGGCAGGAAGGCATCGGAGGCCGCCCTCCGGGAAAAGGAGCCGGAGGCCGCCCTCCGACCGGAAGGCATCAGGGGCCACCCGCTGAAAGAAGGCGTCGGAGGCCGCCCTTCGGCGTGGGACACCGGAGGCCGTCCTCCGGTAGTAGAAGGCCGGGGGTCCTCTTCTGATCCGTAGCGGCAAACCCGAAGGGAGTTTTGGCGGGAAAAGGATTGGGCGATCGTACGGAGGGACAGGATCGTGATCCTCTGAGCCGTGTCGGGCGGCGCAGGAAGCGTCCGACACGGCTGATACGCTGTCAGAGTTGAATCTTCTTGTCTGTACTATGTATCGTCCATTTTGTCTGTACTACCGACCGGTGTCTGGCCAGGTAGCCGTTGGTGGTCCAGAGGCGTTTAGCCCGCTGGACGGGGCGCCTTATAAATACCCCCCACTACAGTTGCAACAGGCAGGCTCAACAGGGCATTGAATTCACTACTCTCGTTTTCCATTAAGAAAACCTGCTGGTTCGATCCGTCGTCCCAACAGTTGGCGCCGTCCGTGGGGATCCTAGTCCGAAAAGCTAGCGTCCCCTACACCCATCCACCCAAGCATGTCGAGCCGAAAAGGAGCGAGCACGGTCCCCCTGCGCAGGTCAGCTCGCACCGCCGGGGTCGAGCCTGCCTCAGCCGTCGACCCCAACCCTCCAGCTCCCACCACCACGCCCGTTGGAGCGGCGTCCCCGATGGACCCCGCCCAAGTGCAAGAAGAGACGCCCGGAGCCCGGGGCGCCGACGGCTTACCCGAACCGACCTCCGCCAATCTGGTCGGGTCGCTGGGTGGGCCGCCGGAGCAGCTTCCCCTGGGCGGACCTCCAGTAGTGTCCCTTCGGACAGACTACATCCGCTCGCGAGATCCTGACACCACTTCCAGAGGAAGCGGGAGCCAAGCTGATGCCCTGGCCGCCGAGAACGCTAGGTTGAAGGCGGAACTGGCTTTGTGGCGCCAGGAAGCGTCGCTCTGGCCCCCGGCCCCTCCGGCGCCCTTCCGCGCCGCGAAAGCCGCGGTCACGGACTTGAGCGATGATGAGAACCCCCCGGATGAGGAGAACGCATCTTACGACGAGGATTCTCCCTTGCACCCAGATCTCCAGAGGGTGCACTTCGGTTCGAACTTTCGCGCCGCCAAGCTCCCCAAGTATTCCGGGGACTCCGACCCCAGCGAATTCTCTCGTTCGTACGCCTTGGCGATAGAAGCGTCTGGGGGGAGTCGGGACACCATGGCCAAATGCTTCCCCCTGGCGCTCGAAGGGATCGCCCTCCGGTGGTTCTGGTCCCTCCGGCCAGGGACTATTCACTCGTGGGAGCAGCTGAAAAAGAAATTCATCAACAACTTCCAAGGGACCTTCGTGGCCCCTATGTCCACCGGGAGTCTCTTCCAAGTGAAGCAGCAGCCCGGGGAAACCTTACGGCAATACTCCCAACGCTTCGCACACACCAAGGCCCAAATCAAGGGGCTCTCGGCTTCCTCCGTCATCGATGCGGCCCGGGAGGGCATCACCCACCCAGGCCTCCTTGACAAGCTCCACCGGAAGCCTATCTCGTCGGTGGCGCAGCTCATGACGTACTTTGAAGAGTACGCTCGGTCCGAAGAGGGCCAGATACGCCGGCAAGCGATGGTAGTCCCCGTCCGGGCCCCGAGCGCCAGGACATGCGAAGCGCCCCCGGATCCCAGCCGGGGCGCGCGTCATGTTTCCGACTTCCACCGCCCGGAGCCCGCTAGGCAGGATCTCGTCCATCGGGACTCGCGGCGGAGCCAAAAGCACTTTCGGGGGAAGTCCTTAGTATCACCCCTCAAGCACCTGCCAAGCACCTGCATACGCCCGGCGGGAGCCGCCAGGCCGGAACCAAGCCTCCACCCCGAACGCCTTCCAAAGGAACCTTTTACTGCAGCGTCCACGGCGAGAACCGGAGCCACGACACCGACTCCTGCCGGACCATACTCGCCCTTCGCAGCGACTACCTCGAGCGCCATGCCGGTCGCGGCTCCTCCGACCGAGGGAACCCTACCCCTCGGCCAGAACCGGTCCAAGTAGTCGGGCGCCGTGAAGAGCCGAAAGCTGCAACCCCGGTCGCGGAGATCGGCGGAGTCCCGGCCCCCAGGCTTGAAGCCGCCCCGGACCGCGGCAAGCGCGTGGTCCTTCCCATAACCGGAGGGGGAGCCCTGGGAGCTCTGTCCAAGCGGCGGCGTCGAGACTACGTTCGGGAGGTCGGACATATCGGCACGTCCGGCCCCTCGATCCTCCCAGAGTGGTCTCATGTCCCCATCACCTTCACCGCCGAAGACGCCTCCAGAGTCAAGTTCCCGCACGCCGATCCACTCGTCATTTCGGCGGACATCGCCGGGCCGAGGTGCGTCGCATTCTGGTCGACGGGGGAAGTTCTGCTGACATCATCTTCGTGCAGGCCTTCGATCAGCTGTGCTTATCGCGCAAGCACCTGTTGCCAGCTTCGCGCCCGCTCCAAGGCTTCGCGGGCCCCCCGCTCGATGCACTGGGCCAAGTCCTGTTGGAGGTGACCTTCGGCACCGCACCCCTCCAGCGCCACGAAGAGATCCTGTTCGACGTCGTCGACGCTCCTTACGCCTACAACGCTATCTTCGGGTGAGGGATACTCAACCGCTTCAGCGCCATCGCCCACCACAACTACCTCTGCCTCAAGATGCCGACTCCCGGTGGGGTGTTGTCCGTCCTGGGCAACCAAGCCGCAGCTCGCCGGGTCGAGTACGGCCATACAGCGCCGCTGGAGCCGCAGCAGGTCCACAGTGTCCGCGAAGGTGCCGACGAAGCCGGCCTCACAGGAGGCACAGATCCTGCGCAGAAGGGGCGCCCCGCCAAACCCCTCCCGGAGGGGGAAATCGTCACCAAGACCTTGACCCAAGGAGGAAAAGAGTACCCGATCAAGTTCGGAGGGGGCTTGGAGCTAGAAGTATCAGCGCAGCTCGAGGCCATCATCCGCGGTAACCTCGACATCTTCGCGTGGTCTGACGAAGACATTCCTGGCGTCGACCGCTCGATCATCGAGCACTCGCTGGCTGTCGATCCGAAGGCACGGCCGGTTCGCCAGGGGCTCCGGAGGCTCTCCGCCGAGCGGGCCGAGCTTGCCAAGGCAGAGACCGACAAGCTGCTCCACGCAGGGGTCATCCGGGAAGTGAGTCATACTGATTGGTTGTCCAACCCTGTGTTTGTCCAAAGAAAACATCTGGCAAATGGCGCATGTGTATCGACTTTACTTCTCTGAATAAAGCTTGCCCCCGTGACCCCTACCCCCTGCCTCGCATCGACCAGCTCGTTGATTCCACAGCCGGAGCTGAACTCCTCAGTTTCCTCGACGCTTATTCAGGATATCACTAGATCTGGCTAAAGCCCGAAGACCAAGTGAAAACCAGTTTTGTCACCCCAGCCGGAGTATTCTGTTATCTCCGGATGCCCTTCGGCCTCCACAATGCCGGCGCCACCTTTTCAAGGTTAATCTCCAAAGCCCTAGGTCATCAGCTGGGGCGCAACAGTGGAAGCTTACATGGACGACATTGTCATCAAAAGCGCCTCCAAAAGCCACCATGGCTCCGACATAGCTGAGACCTTCGACAGCCTCCGGCGGTGCGGAATCCGGCTTAATCCAGACAAGTGCGTTTTCGGAGCACGCACAGGGAAGCTGCTCAGGTACCTCGTTTCCAACAGGGGCATCGAGGCCAGTCCAACGCAAGTTCAAGCACTGCAGAACATGGCTCCACCCCAGAACCTGAAGCAGGCGCAGAAGCTGGCCGGGCGGTTGGCCGCCCTTGGGCGATTTCTCGCAAAGTCGGCTGAACGAAGCTTGTCCATCTTCAGGGCACTCCGAGGTTCTAAGCATTTCGAATGGACCCCGAGTGCCAGAATTGTTTCCAGCAAATTAAGGACTATCTCTCCGGCCTCGTGGCCCTCGCCACACCCCGGGCCGACAGCCCTTTACTGGTTTACCTCGCCGCCTCCAGCAACGCAGCAAGGCGGCCTTGGTTCAAGAAGAGGAGGTCGGCGGGAAACTGATCCAACGTCCCGTCTACTTCGTTTCCGAGGCTCTAGCCGAAGCCAAGGCCAGGTATTCCGAGCTCAAGAAGGTGGCTTACGCCCTCGTCATGGCCTCCCGGAAGCTCCGACACTACTTCTTGGCCCACGACATCGTCATCCCAACCGCCTACCCGCTAGGCGACATGTTCAGAAACAAGGATGCCACCGGTCGCGTTGGAAAGTGGGCAGTGGAACTGGCCCCGTTCGGGATCTCCTTTGTCGCCCGGACAGCCATCAAGTCCCAGATCCTCGCCGACTTCATCGCGGAGTGGACGCGGGCCCGAGAGCCTACGGGCACTGACACAGGCGAGGGGATTTGGACCATCTTTGCGGACGGTGCTTACCAGGCCTCCGGGGCTGGAGCCGGAGCAGTCATCGTCTCCCCGTCCGGTCAGCAGGCCCTGTATTCCGCCAGGCTAAGCTTCAAGGCCACCAATAATGTCGCCGAGTACGAAGGAGTCCTCTTGGGACTTCGCAAGGCGCTCGCGTTGGGAGCCGCGCGTGTGGTCGTAAAGACCGATTCCCTAGTGGTCGCCGGGCACATCGACAAGAGCTTCCGGGCCAAGCACCCGGACCTCACCTCCTACCTCGACTCCATCCGCAAGTTCGAAGCATCCTTCAAGGGTATCTCCGTCCAGAACATCCCGCGAAGCGACAACGCCCAAGCAGATGCCCTCGCCAAGGCCGGAGCCGGCGCTCAAGCCCTACCGCCAGGGGCTTTCTTCGAAGAACTCGCTCAACCTTCGGCGCCCCCTCGCAGTGAGGCATCCATCTTCGCCGCCCCGGAGGAACCCAAACCGTCACCACGACCAGCTCCAGTACTATGTACGGCCACCGCCGATTGGCGCGAGCCCATCCTGCGCACGCTAGAAGGCGGTGAAGACGTCCATCCCAGCCCAGAGCAAGCTCGCCTGCAGCTCCACGCGAGGTCATTCGAAGTTATCAATGGAATTATGTATAAATCCGGAGTATGTTCTCCACTCCTTCGTTGCGTCTCGCACTCGGATGGTGTTGCCATGCTTCGAGAGATACACGAGGGGCTGTGTGGGAGCCACTTGGCTCGCGGGCCCTCGCAGGCAAGGCTCTTCGGCAAGGCGTGTACTGGCCCACTATCGTTGCTAACGCCGAAGAACTTGTCCGCACCTGCCAGGGTTGCCAATGGATGGGCCGCCGCAGTCACCGCCCTCCAGCAAGCTTGCTACCTATCCCCCCTGTGTGGCCTTTGGCCCGCTGGGGCATGGACCTCATTAGGCCACTCCCCAGAGCAAGGGGAAACCTGCGCTTCGCCGTGGTCGCCGTAGAATACTTCTCCAAGTGGGTTGAAGCGGAGCCACTAACTGCTATCACATCCCGAAGTGTCCAGAAATTTTTCTGGCAGAATATCGTGTGCCGGTTCGGAGTACCCAAGCAGCTCACATTGGACAACAGAACGCAGTTCGACGCGGGCACCTTCCGGGCGTTCTGCGATGAGCTGGGAGTACAGCTTTGCTTCGCAGCCGTGCGGCATCCCCAGTCCAACGGAGTCGTGGAGCGAGCCAATGGCCACATCCTCTCAGGCCTCAATAAACGCATCGTCGGTTTGGCCCGGGGAGTGTGGCCCGACGAGCTGCCCAAGATCTTATGGTCCATCCGGACGACCGTTTCTCGGGCCACCGGCTTCACCCCGTTCCGCCTCTTGTTTGGCGACGAAGCAATGACACCAACAGAGCTTCGCGCCGGTTCGCTGCGCGTCGTAGCACCCGAAGGCAAGGACGAGCGCGCCGTCTCCCTCGACCTGGCCGAAGAGACGCGGCTGCGCGCTGTCGCCAACCTATCCCACTATCAGAAAGAGACCAAGGGATGGTATGACCCCAAAGTTAAGCGCAACGAGTTCCAACCAGGGCACCTCGTCCTCCGCACGGTGGTCGCCCCCACCAAGTTGGGCAACAAGTGGGAAGGACCGTACATTGTCACAAAATCCGGACGACCAGGCTCCTACCGACTGGCCACCCTGGAAGGCGAAGAGCTGAAGCATACTTGGCATGCCGAGCACCTGAAGCGCTATTTTCCATAACACCGTCAATGTATTTTACTAGCGGCCGCCGACGCCTATTTTTTGTCTCCCAATTGTATAATAAAATCTTCAGACGAATGTTTCGCCCAAAACAGCCGGCGCAGCGACTCCAGAAATCTCGCTCTCGGGTTCCGAGCTCCGACTCGACGCGCCCTCACATTCGGGTTCCGAGCTCCGGCTCGACGCGCCCTCACATTCGGGTTCCGAGCTCCGGCTCAACGCACCCTCACTCTCGGGTTCCGAGCTACGACTCGACGCGCCCTCACATTCGGGTTCCGAGCTCCGGCTCGATGCACCTTCGCTCTCGGTTTCCGAGCTACGACTCGACGCGCCCTCACATTCGGGTTCCGAGCTCCGGCTCGACGCACCCTCGCTCTTGGGTTCCGAGCTACGACTCGACGCGCCCTCACATTCGGGTTCCGAGCTCCGGCTCGACGCACCCCCACTCTCGGGTTCCGAGCTACGACTCGACGCGCCCTCACATTCAGGTTCCGAGCTCCGGCTCGACGCACCCTCGCTCTCGGGTTCCGAGCTACGACTCGACGCGCCCTCACATTCGGGTTCCGAGCTCCGGCTCGACGCACCCTCGCATTCGGGTTCCGAGCTCCGACTCGACGCACCCTCACTCTCGGGTTCTGAGCTACGACTCGACGCACCCTCGCTCTTGGGTTCCGAGCTACGACTCGACGCGCCCTCACATTCGGGTTCCGAGCTCTGGCTCGACGCACCCTCGCTCTCGGGTTCCGAGCTACGACTCGACGCACCCTCGCTCTTGGGTTCCGAGCTACGACTCGACGCGCCCTCACATTCGGGTTCCGAGCTACGACTCGACGCGCCCTCACATTCGGGTTCCGAGCTCCGGCTCGACGCACCCTCGCTCTCGGGTTCTGAGCTACGACTCGACGCGCTCTCGCATTCGGTTCCGAGCTCCGGCTCGAAGCACCCTCGCTTTCAGGTTCCAAGCTCCGGCTTGGCGTGGTGTGCATTCTCCGCACTTTCTCTTCTAAACTACTTAGCGCCCAGCCGGTACACCAGCTACCCGCTAAGGGGGGGGAGGAAGAGAAGGAGCAAGGCGGAGATTGCAGCAAGCACATAAAGCATACAATGTTCATTACAAATCAAAGAAGAAAATCAATAAAAGTTCTCATCCAGGCCAAGCAAAAACCGCGGGCCCCTCCGGTTGGAAGGGCCGCTCGAACCAAAGCGCGCTTCGGCCGAAGTCAGGGGCACGCTCCGCCCGGACCTCTCTTTCCTCTTCCTGCACTCCTCTTCCTTCTTCTGGGCGCGAAAAGCCCTTTGATCCGCTTGGAGCTGAGCCCAGCTACGTAGACCGCCCTCCTTGGGGGACGCTTCGCCCAAACCGGCCTCCGCGTTAGACCAATCAACCGGTTCAGGGGACGAGGACGGCGAGCGGGACCTTCTTTCTTCTTCCTTCACATGGTTCAGAACCCCTTGAAGGACGTCGGGGTCCACGCGTCCGTCACTGCCGCGGGGAAGAACGAAGCACGCAGGCCGGTTTTCTCGCGTAGCTTCGAAGATAGCCCATCGATGTCGAAGGGCGTCGTCGGAATCAAGCACCTCGACATCATAATCGCAACCACGAACACCCTGAGTAAGCTCCGGAAAAATACTCTTTATTAATATATGACCAAGTTTCCTAAGCTATTATAGGGTAAGGTAAGCACAGGTCTCTAAAGCTACACCTGCGAATCCGGCAAGCGGGCCGAGGTTGAAGGCTTCGAAGGGGCCGGAGGACCGTGTGCGCGGAGCGCCTCCTCCGGCCAAGCCTGGATCGCCGCAGGGCCCTCGGTCTGCCAAACCGCCCTGAGCGCCCTCCAAGACTGAGTCAGCGCGAGGCTCGGCGTCCGGAGGTGGTCCCCCACGAAGGCGACCGGGTGCGGACTCGAAGATGAGGGAAGCGGGAGCCCAGACGCCTCGAGGTGCCGGAGAATCCCGTACGCGGCCACCCGAGCGGACACCTCGCCATACTGCGCCATGGCGAGATGTATTTGCCGGATGGCGGACCGGATGAACCTCACCCGGTGGACTAGGGGCTCCCGGGCGATGTCGAACGTGCCGCAGCCGGTGCCGTAGCGCGCCAGCACCTTCCGCAAGGATTCGGCGGCGTCGGCCGTCGTCTTCCCGACCTCGGCAAGCTCCTCGGTAGCCTTCCCGTTCCGGGCGTTGAGGTCCACCTCGACTCGCTCCAGTTGGGTCACCCAGGCCTCGAGGGTTTCGACCTTGGTTCCCGCCTCCGAGGCCTGGGTTCGAAGCCGGGACACCTCCCCTTCGAGCCGCTCTGCTTCCGCGGCCCGGGACCGGAGCACCTCCGCTTCGGCAGCTCGAGCTCGGAGGGCGTCGACCTCCGCTTCCAACTCGTCGATGCGGGCGGCCCGAGCCCGGAGCCCCTCCAGCTCCGCGATGCGGGCCCTGAGAGAGTTCGCCTCCGCCGCTTGGGCCTCCAACGCCTCGACCCTCGACGCCTGAAGCCGGAGGGCCTCGACCTCCGACGACCGTTCCCGGGCTAACCTCTCCGCGGTAGCCGCCCGGGACGCGAGCTCCGCGGCGTACGCCTCGTGCTGTTGGCGTTCGGAAAGTAGGGCAGACAGCTGTCCCTGCGCCAGTGCCACCACCTGCGTATGAAAAGATGGTCAGAAGAGCTGCTAAGGGAGCGTTGAATATGTCCGAAGAAAGTACCTGGCCCGCTGCCGTCTCGATGGACCTCCCGAGGTCCAGGCCATCTGATAGCCCCAGCTCGCCTATCACCGGAGCCTCGCGCAGCCGCAAGTAATAGTCGTGGACCGGGGCCACTTTGGACGCAAAGTCCTCGCCATCCGCCAAGAAAGGGCACAGGAGCGGCACGAAGCCTTGCGCGGCTCGACGATCGACGGGAGGCCGAGGCCGGACCTCGGCGTCTCCGGCGGACTCCCGAGGGGCCCTTTCGGTGCTCCTGGACTCCACCTCGTCCTGCGAACCCGAGGCCCCCCTCGCGGCAACAGGGGCTCCAGACCTCGCGTCTGGAGCATCTGCGGGGTAGCGGGCGACTGGCTCCACGCCTCCGGACGGTGTGCCTGCGCGAGCGAACAAGAGTTAAAAGTGGAAAAGCTCCTTGCGCACGGAGAAGTGTGGCTAAGTTACTATACCTGCGTCCGCAGCGTCGCCGGGGCAATCCGTGGGCTGGAGGTGATCTGACGGGCTTGGGCGGTAGAAGAGGTTGTCGATGGAGTTCGGCGGAGAGCCCGCCGCCGCCGCGGCCAGTTTAGCCTCCTTGTCGGCGCTCTTCTCGATGGCGCCAAGCGGGTCGGCTAGGCCCCTGCGGTCCAAGCTATCCGCGGCCCTGCTCTCGAAGGAGCCCGCGGAGCCCCCCGCTGAAACAGGTACGGGCGAGGAAGCAGTTCCGGGGCGAGGCATCGCTTCGGCGGTGCGCGCCCCTTGCCTGGCCCCCAGCGCGGGCTCCGTTGGATTCAGGCGAGGAGGAGCATCTCTGTTTCTTCTGGCGTCCAGCCGGACCGGCGAGGTCGGAACCGGAATCACCGGAGGATCTCCCGACTCCGATTGGGCTCCCTCGCTGGAGCCCCCTCCCTCGGAGTGAGAGGCCGAAGAAGGTCCCGGGGACATATGCTTCGGCCCCTTCACTATCTTCTTCCTCTTTGAGCGGCCCAGGGAAAGGCCGCCGTCGGCGTCGTTCGCCTTCCTCTTCGAGACGTCCCGAAGGACCTCGCCCTCCGGAAGGGGCGGAGGCATGAGCTCGAGCGCCCCCCACACCCTGTTGAAGCGCTCCCAAGAGCCCACCAGCTCCAGCCGGCGGGCCCGTTCGGCTGTGGTTGGGACCCCGAGAATCCTCTCCGCCAGGCTGGTGACCTCCTCGGGCGTTCGGGCGACGAGAGATCCTGCATCTCTTCGTCAGGGCCGGGGTACCCCTCGAGCACGAAAGACAAGGACCAAAGCAGCCGAGAGTTGATACTTACCGAGCCGGCGGGAGAGCTCCGTTGGCGTCGACTCGTCCCGGCTGCTCCGGAGCGAGGCAGGCCACTCCTCCTTCAGCGGAGGGATCTCGAGGGCCACAAACTCCTATGCCAAGTCCCGCATGCTCATCCGGCGGGCGACGATTTGGAGAAGTTGAACCCTCGCGGAAATTGTCCTGGCGTTGGCCTCGACGCGTGCCTCTCTCCGGAACCAGATGTGGCGCGGGATCCCGGCCAGGCCGGAGGCGAGCCCCACGCGGACGTAGAACCAACGGTTCACCCACTTCGAATACCACCTCTCATTGGTGGCCTTCGCCGGGAAGGAGTCCGCATACCTCCTCCGGAGCTGGAAGTTGATGCTCCCGAAGGCCAGCACCCGACCTCCTTTCTTCTTCGGCTGGCAGAGGGCTTCGTGCATCTCCGCAAAGACTTCAGCCCTCCCCTCGCAGCCTTCGGCACGCATGGCCCACTCAAAGATGGCGAGGCGGGCCACGGCGTTGGGGGACAGCGGCGGGAGCTCCAGATGGAACGCATCCAACACCCCGGTGAGAAGCTCCGAGGCAGGAAACCCCAGGCCCGCATCAAAGAAGGCTTCAAAAACGACGACCTCGCCTTCCCGCGGCTGCGGGACCGTCTCCCGGCCTGGCTTCCTCGCCGGCGTCTCTGGACCGAGACAGCTCCTGGTCGCTTGCTCGATCGACGCCTCGGTGCATTAAGACGACCCAAGCTCCAAGGTTTGCTCTCGAAACCGCTCAGAAGCGGGGCGGAGATCGCGCGCGCCGCGCACCTCCGACGTGTCGGTGCTGTCGCCGCCGCTGCCGCCGCCATCTGGCGTTGCAAGAAGCGCGGATCCATTGCCATTGCAGGGGCGGTGTTCCTCGCCATTCCTCGAAGAGCAGAGAGAGGGAACGCGGAGCTCAGGGAGCAGGTTGAATGGCGGCTCGAGTGGCTAGAGTTGGAGTGTGTGTGTGAGTGAGAAGGAGGCCGCGAGGGGGATTATATCCAGTTGCAAGGCCGACGGTTCCCCTCCCGATTCGGTTGCCGTGTGAACGCGGCGGGTTGCGCGGCACCACATTTAAGACCGGCTGGCGCATCGGGGCGCGGTGGCGGTCTCCTGGCGGCCTGCCTCCTCGATGCCGTCTGCGCGTGTATTAATTGCTTCCGGCGGCGCCCGCCCGGTTCCTCGGGGTCGGGGCCCCCGGGTCAAGGTGTATTGGTCTCCCATCAGCTCGGTCAACTCTCTTCGGCATGATGGAAAAAGGGGCGCGAGGAGGGCCTCAACCCCCCGGTCTCTTGCTTCCCTTGCTCCGGCACCCCTCCGCGCCACGGCGGATTCGGCACCCCGGTACGAGGTACGCACCCGTGAAAGCTATCAGGATTATCTTGTGCGCTTCCACCCCCTCTTAGTGCAGGATCACGAGCAGGAAGAAGCGAGGGGCTACTGTTGGGGGAGATAATCCCGGAAGCCGAAGGCGGGGGGCCCCTCGGTCGGGGGGCCCGAAGCCTAATGCCGGGGGCTACCTTCCGGAGGCAACAGTTTCGGAGGCCGCCCTCCGGCAGGAAGGCATCGGAGGCCGCCCTCCGGGAAAAGGAGCCGGAGGCCGCCCTCCGGCCGGAAGGCATCGGGGGCCACCCGCTGAAAGAAGGCGTCGGAGGCCGCCCTTCGGCGTGGGACACCGGAGGTCGTCCTCCGGTAGTAGAAGGCCGGGGGTCCTCTTCTGATCCGTAGCGGCAAACCCGAAGGGAGTTTTGGCGGGAAAAGGATTGGGCGATCGTACGGAGGGACATGATCGTGATCCTCTAAGCCGTGTCGGGCGGCGCAGGAAGCGTCCGACACGGCTGATACGCTGTCAGAGTCGAATCTTCTTGTCTGTACTATGTATCGTCCGTTTTGTCTGTACTACCGACCGGTGTCTGGCCAGGTAGCCGTTGGCAGTCCAGAGGCGTTTAGCCCGCTGGACGAGGCGCCTTATAAATACCCCCCACTACAGTTGCAACAGGCAGGCTCAACAGGGCATTGAATACACTACTCTCGTTTTCCATTAAGAAAACCTGCCGGTTCGATCCGTCGTCCCAACAAACATTATCCCTTCTTCATGTTTAGAGAAAGATGGTTTTGAATGACATGCTTTATGGTGTTTGTCCATTAGTGAATGGATTGTATATTCCGAGTCTTGATGATACACACATTTATAACATTAGTACTAAGAAACAACGACTCAATGGTTTGAATCCCACCTACGTCTGGCATTGTCATTTAGGTCATATAAATGAGAAGCACGTGCATAAGATCCATAGTGATGGACTTTTGGAGTCATTTGATTTTAAATCATATGACACATGCGAGTATTTCTTACTTGGCAAAATGACAAAGACACATTTCACTGGATAGAGTGAGAGGGCGACTGAGCTATTGGCCATAGTACATACTAATGTGTGTGGTCCAATGAGTCACACAACTAGTAAAGGCTTTCAGTACTTTATCACTTTTACCGATGACTTTAGTAGATATGGTTATGTCTACTTGATGAGGCATAAGTAGGAATCCTTCGAAAAGTTCAAGGAGTTTCTGAATGAAATACAAAATCATACGAGCAAGACAATTAAATTTCTACGATCTGATCGTGGGGGTGAATATTTGAGCCGTGAGTTTAGTGATCATGTGAAGCAGTGTGGAATTGTTCCATAGCTGACTCCACCCAGCACACCTCAAAGGAATGGGGTGTCCAAGCGAAGAAACCACACTTTGATGGACATGGTGCAGTCCATGATGAGTTACACTGATCTTCCATTATCCTTTTGGGGTCACACTCTAGAAACTACAGCTTTCACGATTAATAGAGTTCCATCTAAGTCAGTAGAGAAAACGCCATATGAGATGTGGTCTAGGAGGCATCCTAGTTTGTCTTTTCTAAATATTTGGGGATGTGAGGCGTATGTCAAACGTATGACGCCTAGCAAGCTCAGTCCTAAGTTTGACAAGTGCTTCTTTGTGGGTATCCTAGGGAAACCAAAGGATACTCTTTCTATAATAGAGAGGAGGGCAAAGGGTTTGTCTCTGGAATGGCGTATTTCTTGAGAAAGAATTTCTCTCGAAAGAGGTTAGTAGGATGACTGTACATCTCGAAGAGGTTCGAGATCCACTAGAAAGTGTTATAGATCCCACTTAACTAGAGCAGGAGGCGCAAGATGTTGCAGACACTATTATAGATGCACCAGCCCCACGAAGGTCTGGGAGAGTAGTCCATGCGCTAGAGAGGTACATGTTCTTGACCACTAGGCATCACGACGTGTTGTTGTTAGACAACGACTGAGCCCAAGACCTTTGCAGAAGCAGTGATGGGACCAGACTCTGAGAAATGGCTTGGAGCCATTGGATCCGAGTCGGAGTCCATGCGAGAGAACCAAGTTTGGAACTTGGTTGATCCACCCGATGGTGTAAAAACTATTGAGTGTAAATGGATCTTCAAGAAAAAGATAGACATTGATGGAAATGTTCACATCTATAAAGCACGACTGGTGGCGAAAGGTTTCAAACAGATTCAAGGTGTTGATTATGATGAAACATTTTCGTCTGTCGCTATGCTTAAGTCTATTCGGATCATCCTAGCAATTGCCGCATTTTTTGATTATGAGATATGGCAAATGGATGTCAATACAGCTTTCTTGAATGGAAACCTAAGTGCGGATGTGTACATGACACAAATTGAAGGTCTTGATGATCTAGAAAATGCTGGGAAAGTTTGCAAGTTGCTAAAGTACATTTATGGATTGAAGCAAGCTTCTCAGAGTTGGAATCTTCTCTTAGATGAGGTAGTCAAAGGGTTTGACTTCATCAAGAATGAAGAAGAACCTTGTGTTTACAAGAAGGCTAGTGGGAGCTCACTTGTGTTTCTAGTCCTATAGGTAGATGACATATTATTCATCGAAAATGATATTCATTTGTTGAATGTTGTCAGGACTTTACTGAAAAATAGTGTTTTGATGAAAGATCTTGGAGAGGCAGCATACATATTGGGCATTAAGATCTATAGAGATAGATCAAAACGGTTAATTGGATTAAGCCAAAGTATGTACATTGACAAGGTTTTGAATCGATTCAAAATGTATAATTCTAAGAAGGGTTATCTGCCAATGTCACATGGTATTTCTCTTAGTAACTCAGTGTGCTGTGCCACCTGATGAGCTAGAGAAGATGAGTACGATCCCATATGCCTCCACAATAGGATCCATCATGTATGCCATGCTATGTACACGCCCAGATGTGTCATATGCTCTAAGTGTTACGAGCAGGTACCAATCGAACCCAGGTGAAAGTCACTAGGCTATAGTAAAGAGTATCCTCAAGTACTTGAGAAGGACCGAGGAAATGTTCCTAGTATAAGGTGGTGAAGAGGATCTCGTTGTAAGTGGTTACATTGATGGTAGCTTTCAGACCGATAAAGATGATTCTCGATCGCAATCTGGCTTTGTGTTCTGCCTCAATGGAGGCACAATGAGTTGGAAGAGTTCCAAGCAAGAGATGGTGGCTGATTCTACAACAGAATCTAAGTATATCGTTGCTTCAGAAGCGGCGAAGGAGGCCGTTTGGATCAGGAAGTTTGTTTCTGAGCTGAGTGTTGTTCCTAGTGTGTCTAGTCTAGTGGACCTCTATTGTGATAATAGTGGTGCCATTGCACAAGCCAAGGAGCCTAGATCACACCAGAAATCCAAACACATACTTCGGCGATATCACCTGATCCGCGGGATCATTGAGAGAGGTGATGTGAAGATTTGCAAGGTGCACACGGATTTGAACATGGCGGATCCGTTGACAAAGCCTCTTCCACAGCCCAAGCATGAGGCGCATATGAGCTCCATGGGTATTATATACTTGCGTGAGTGAGTCATGTGTTTGTGGAAGATGCTAGTAGAGTATATGCTAATGTATTAGGATAATTGTTATCTTGTTCCTTGAATAAATATTATTTGCATTTAATTAATGAGTACAACTTGTTATGTGAAACTATTTTCTTTATGACGATATTGTTCAAAAGGGTCCCTAATGTTGTCATCTTGTGGGATAGTGATGATACATGGATTAGCACATCTGACTGATTGATGATTGTGTTTCACAGATCATAGACATAGAGATGTCAAATAAGTGATGTGGACACATGTTGGTGAACATGGTGTTGGACAGACCAACTTGAGATACTGCTGGGATTGCTATTGTAATGTGCCAACAATTGTCATCTCAAATGGTGTACCTATAGAGTCCTTGGATCTGAGATCATCATTTGATTCCAGAATGCGTAGTGACACACTTAGATGCTTACTAACGCTATTATGTAACTGGGTAGTAATAAGGATTGTTTTCAGGTGTGTTGTGAAACATGTCTTGGGATATGAGCGGTCAAGATGGAATTTACCCCTCCTAATAACGGGAGAGTCGTCTCTAGGCCCCTCGAGGTATTGGATTGGAAAAGTGCATGACCATGCCACTATGACTAAGGAGTTAGTCATGATTTAAATCTGATACTTGATCGAGTGAAATGTCGAGCTAACCAGCAAGGGTGGCATGTATCTTGCCTTGAGCTTGACTGACGGCTTGTGGTAAAGGGACAAGTGCTTGCGTATATCAAGGTTCATGAAAATTTGATTTTGTACACTTTCGGGGGTCAATATGTGCTGCTAGGTACCGCTATTGATCAGTGAGTCGGAAATGGTTTCCAGTGAAAAACCATTAGGGTATGAACCTATCGGGTCACACACTTAAGGGGATGGATTAAAAACATGCAAATAATTGGTTCTTATGCAAGTGGGAGATAGAAGGATATGCCCAAGAAAATTTCGTGGATCAAAAGTTCCGATAGGTAGTATCAGAAGTTCTGATTATTAACTGGTCTCGATACAGATAGCAAATGTTGCTTGGGAAGTTTTGATATGGTATTGGAAGTTACAATGAGCCAGAAGTTCCGATTCAGAATAGGGGAATTTTGTACTAATCTGAAGTTCCGATATGGTATCAGAAGTTCTGAGGTGGGCGATAATAGATTGGATCTTTTGCGTGTCGTACTGTATTAGGAGACCTAAAATACCCTGTCGGAAGTTCCGATCTAGAATCAGAAGTTCCGATGTGGGCAAACAGATTGGATCTGTTACGATTTTGAGGGTTCCGAGATGAGCACGACTAGGGGGCTCTCAGTCCTATAAAAGAAGAGGAGTAGGATGTCTTGGAACCAAGGAATAAGCCTAGATTAGACCTAGCCACCAAAGAGTCCTCTCCTCGCTTTCTTGATCTCAATTGTTGAGATCAAGGATGCCCGTTTCTCACGTGTGGTGCTAGCACGCTGCCGTGGGAGGTTCTCCATCCCTGTACATGTGGACTCCGTGGAGGCATTGCTCCAATAGCGACGCTCGTGGACCTCTACATGTGAATGACTACATCGTCTTCATCGATTGGATCGACAAAGAATGGCAAGGACGAAGCGAGGATAGGCTTGACACACTACTCCGATATCTTCTTCCGTTGCACCTAGCACGTCTCATGCTAGATGGTACCGATCCATGAACTCTTACGCGCATGATTCTTGGGCTTAGGGCGTAAATTTTGAATTTGTCGGCTAGCGTAGCTACCCTATTCCCGAACATGAAGCACCGACATGCAAGATATATGTGCAAACATTGCTAGGCAAGGTAAATTATTTATGTCGCTTTATATCTAACTTGTCTGGTAAGATTGATGCTTTTGTCCCAATACTTCGGCTAAAGAAAGAAGCCAAATTCACTTGGGGGGCAAGTCAGCAACATGCTTTTGAGAAAATTAAAGAGTGCTTGTCATCACCGCCTGTGGTAAGAGCACCAAAAGTCGGGATTCCATTTCAGCTATACGTTGCTACAGAAGATAGCATGATAGGAGCTGTGCTAACTCAGGAAATGGAGGGAAAGGAGTACATCATCACATTCTTGAGTCACCGCCTATGAGATGCCGAGACGAGGTACGTGTTCTTAGAGCGTTTGTGTTTATCACTTTATTATGCATGTACCAAACTTTGCCACTATCTTCTATCTAGCACACATATTGTTACTTGTCAAACTGATGTTATAAAGTATATGTTGCAAAAGTCAATTCTAAGTGGGATAATCGGAAAGCAAGCTTATGCTCTAATTGAATATGATTTGGCTTATGAACCTTTGAAGGATATGAAAGGCCAAGTCATCGTAAATTTTATAGTTGATCACCATGTAGATGTCAATTGGAGTAGTGATACTACTTTGATTGAGGTAATACCATGGAAACTTTACTTTGATGGTTCGGCTTGCAAGAATGGCCAAGGTGTTGGAGTTGTGCTCATATCACCTAGTGGTATGAGTTTTGAGACCTCAACCCGATTATAATTTCGTTGTACTAATAATCAAGTTGAATATGAAGCTCTATTGCTAGGACTTGAATTGTTAAGCTCCATGGGTGTTAAATATGTGCATGCATATTGTGATTAATTATTAATTGTTCAGCAAGTAGCTAAGGATGCCCAATGCTTTAATAGTTTATTGAATAGCTACTTGGACAAATGTCTAGACATAATTGCTATTTTTGATGATTTTGAGAATTCACATGTGTCTAGAGAAGCCAACTCAGTATCAAATGATTTGTCTCAGCAAGCATCTAGTTATCAAATTAAAAGAGGTAAATTTTTTGCACAAGAAAAACTGATACTTGATTTCATTTTATCATGCGAGTCAAAACACATTGGTCTGACCGAACCTGACATGGCCGGTCTGACCGCATGTGTCTAGTCAGGTCTGACTGGCCATGCCAGGTCGGTACGACCGCCCGTGCCGGTTTACTAACAATAGTCGGTTTGACCAGCCTCCCATGGTCGGTCTAATCGACCTGCATTAGGGAAGTTTAGGACATGGGGGGCAAGCCCACGTTTGTGATTTGAATGCCAATTCAGGTGAGGATTTGGCAAGTACTTCAGAAAATAAGGAGGATTATAGGATGGTTCCAATTATTCAATATTTGAGAGATCCTAGTAAGCGGGTTGATCGGAATGTTTGGAGGCAAGCATTTAAATTTGTATTACTCGATGATGAGTTGTATCGCCGTACAATTGATGGAGTACTTTTGAAAAGTTTGAATGCCGATCAATCTAGACTTACTGTAGGTGAAGTATATGAAGATCTTTGTGCTACTCATTAGTCGGCCCAGAAAATGAGTTGGATGCTCAAAAGAGTGAGTTTTTATTGGCCGACTATGACTGAGGACTGTTTTAAGTATTATAGAGGATGTGAAGCTTGTCAAAGTTTGGTAATGTTCAGCTTTCTCCCGCTTTTTTCTTAATCCTATTATCATACCATGGCCGTTCAAGGTTGGGCCTTGGACTTCATCAGGTCAAATTCATCCTTCCTCTTCAAAAGAGCATTGGTTCGTGTTGATGGCTACAGGATTACTTCACCAAGTGGACTGAGGCTGTGCCTCTCAAGAACATGACGCAAAATGAGGTAATCGATTTTATCTTCAAGCACATTATAAATAGATTCGGTATTCCTCAAACTCTTACTACAGATCAAGGTGTTTCATTTGTTTCTAAAGAGGTGTGTGATTTTGTCGAATATTATGTTATAAAGTTGATAAACTCTTCACCATACTATGCTCAGGACAATGGTCAGGTCGAGTCTAGTAATAAAATTGTGATTAAGTTCATTAAGAGAAAGATTGAAGAATTTCCTAGACGGTGGCATGAATTACTTTCTGAGGCATTATGGGCATGTAGAGTTGCAAAGCATGGTGCCACCAAGGTGAGTCCATATGAGTTGGTGTATGGACAAGAAACCATTTTACCCGTTAAGGTGAATCTTGGCTCTTTGAGCTTACTTAAGAAAGATGGCTTATCGGTCGATGAGTATGAAACTCTTTTGAAGGATAATTTGGAGAGGTCCCCGATAAGAGATTAAGGGCTCTAGAGGCTATAGAAAGAGACAAAAGAAGAGTGGCTAGAGCTTATAATAAGAAGATGAGAGCAAAATCGTTTCAAGTTATTGACTTGGTTTGTAAGACGATTTTGCCTTTAGGCACTAAAAGCCCAAAGTTTGGTAAATAGTCACCTAGTTGGGAAGGTCCTTTTAGAGTTGTTAAAATCGCTCTGGGTAATGCATATTTGTTAGAGTCTCTTCAAGGAGAGCGATTTTGTAGAGCTTTGAATGGTAGGTATTTGAAAAAGTACTTCCCAAGTGTGTGGCAAAACTCTTGAAGTGTTAAAAGGCTGATATGAAGCATATTACCCTTAGCTCGTTGTGCTTTCGGTTCACTAAAGTTTGCCAAAATGCAGGGGACACGTGTTGATAGCAAAAAATGACATTAATACTCAAAATTGCCAAAATATCACTTTTTGGTAATTTAGGCCGAAAATATGCCAAGACCTGGCATAGGCCAGTCCAACCGGCCATGTAAGCCCAGGTTGACCGACCATATGGGTCCTGTCAGACCGGCCCACTCTTTATCCGATTCAAACTAGTTGATTTCGGGTCAATTTTATCTCTAATTAATTTTGATGACTTGAATCCATATGAGAAACCAAGTGGGGTTCGTACTGTGGTTTTATCTTAGTGATGAGTGATTGACAAGTTTTGCCTAGTTGATGGGTTTTGGATTTGTGATTGCTTGTTGCGTGTCACTAAAGGGATCAGTGTGCATTTGCATGGAGATTGTGTTTGCCGATGGGATTGTTGTGCATGGAGATGCGTGTTTTGGTTGTCTCATGTGTGTAGGGTTGCGATGCTAGTCAACTGTAATGGCGGGTGATCAGGGTCAAGTAGGGAGCTTGATGCTAGATGATTAAGGAGGCTGGGTGAAGTTGGGGATGATCTTAGGCGTACACATGGAGATGAAGCAAGACATGGATTGACTGATGATCAAGACAGCGTGTTGACCAAGTCAGCGAAAGGGAGGCCAGTGCAATTCACTAGGCGGCTCAGGGGATCGAGAGCGGGAGAGACTTGCTGGCGGTCGACTTCACGAATTGGTGACATGTGTTGATGATCTGGAGGGCTTTGTCGGTTTCGAATAAAAAACGTCGTATCTAAAAGTGTCTTAAAATTCCAAAAAATAGGAGTTTATTTTTCAGTATAGTAGTTTTGATTAGTTGTAATCTTTTAGTATTTTCTGAATTTTTAATTCTGAAAAATACCAAAAGAATAGGTTTAAATGTTGTAATAAAATAGATATAGTCTTTGTGTATTTTTCTGAATTTTTAATTCTGAAAAATACCAAAGGGTATTTTAGATTTAATTAGTTTTAAGTATTAAATTGTAATTAAACCCTAGGGGAATTTTCGGGATTTCCTTTGTAGGGATGCCAATAAAAGGACCACATGGCCTTGGAGTTGTGGTTGAGAATTTTAACCAGAATTTGATAAGCTTAAGATTGCACAGAAGTAGATTTTGGAGGTGGAGTCTAGACCTACTACTGTAATGAATGCATGAACTGTCCTTTACTTATTGAAAGCATTAATTGGAGGGACAAGCATGTTCATGTATTAGAGTCTAGATTGGAGACTGCTAAGATTTCTAAGGATGTGCAACCATCTTGTTCCACCTGCATCACCTTGAAGGACCAACTCAGCTTTGCTAGAGGGCAAGTAGAAAATCTCAAGACTGAAAATGATTACCTTCTCTCTGTGGTGGATAAATGTACTGAAGGAAAGGGCAGAATGGATTTGCTTTTGGCTAGAACCAAAATATGTGCTGATAGGGCAGGGTTAGCTCTAGGGTTGGGTTATGAGAGAACCACTTCAAACACATCGAGCAAAACTGTGTTCGCTCCACCCACTGAGGAGCCATGCTGAATAGCGTGGGCCTCATGGCTCCAGATGTGATGAGTCATTGTCAACGATAGTCAAAGAGGACTGAAAAGAGAGAAGATCTGCTGCTTCATGGGCCGCGTGTGACTCAGGTACACGGGCAGCGAGCGACTATCGGGCAGAGGGGCCACGAAGTCGGGCTGGCCCAATCCGGGTACATGGGCTAGGAGCAGTAGAAGACCCACTGGGCTGTTGACCAGGATTGACTAAGGTACACGGGCGGTGAGTGATTGCTGGGAAGAGAGAGCTGCGGAATCGGGCCGGCCCAATCCGGGTACCTGGTGCAAAGTCGGTGGAGGCTTTGTCAGTTTCGGCGCAAAACTGACAACCACTGATCTTGTATCGGACTGTCCAGAAGAGAAGCCGTAGTCGCTACGAAAGCTTAGCTTCCGGATAAGTCATCTGTAAATAGGAGTTTACTATTTTCTCCCTAGGCTCACAGTCAGTCAGTCGAGTCTGTAAAAATATCCTAAGGGCAGTTTAGTCTTTTCCTTTTATTTCAGCGTCTGTAACAAACCCTAAGGGGCTGATGGAATATTCCTAGCTATTGGGCAGCCTATAAATAGGGCCCCAATCCCTAGGGTTAGGTCATCCCTTTCAAGAAATCACTTTTTAATCATTCATTGGGTCATTTGAGTTTCCTGCGCTTTTATCTCTCCTAGTGTGCGCTGCCTAGGAACATTGTTCCTGTTCTTGGTGAGTTCATATTGATTACTCACTGTTTTGAAGATTCTATTCCTAGCGGGTTTTGGTGTGCAACGTTTTGAGCGAAGCTCAGAAGTTTCGGTGTGTGTGCGTTCATTTTATTCCTGAGTGATTGCTTCTCTGTCTGTTTCATTCTTGTTCTTCACATGAGAATACTAGTTCATGTGTGTGGTAGCAAGTAGTACTACTTTCCTGTAGCTACAGTGTGCTAGTACTCTAGCCTTGCTTTTCCTGTGTAGCCTTTTTGATCGAGTAGACAGGACCTTGTTACTTTCTGGCTGTTTCTGGCGAAGCCCCCTTCACTATTCGAAGTCCCTCAGCTCCGTGAGGCAGGCTTCAATCAGATTACTTCGAAGGCTTTGCTAGATTTTTCTGCTCCGATTTAGAACTGTGAACCTAGCTTCGAACTTAGCATACTTCGACAGTTCTTGCGAAGGTATACTCCGACTTGAGAGGTAGTCAATACTTTGACAAGCTTCGAAGTGAGCTTTGAAGCATGTCTTTCTAGTAGACTTCGTTCGAAGTATGATCCCTGAGGTGTTTCTATTGTGGTCTTTTTCCTGAAGGTCTCAGTTTGTGAGTTCAAAGCTTGTCATTCGAAGTGTGTTTGTGGCCTTCGATTTCTTGAGTGACAACACCTGCAGACTTCGTTTCAAAGTTGATCTGTGTGTGTCGAAGGTCATCACTTCAGCAATCTTTCTTCGATCTTGCTAGCTCCGAAGGTAGAGTGTAGGCTTCGATTTGGTTTTTCTATCGTGTGTCGGGCTTCGCTTCTCTTTCGGAGGTTGCTTTTCTATGAGCTTGTTCGAACCTTTCTGATCGAAGTCTAGGCTTCGAAGTACATTGTTCGAAGCAAGCTTTGATACTCTCATACTTCGCTTCGAAGCATACTTCGCTCTCTGCCACTCGAACTAGGCTAGACCAAACAAACCTTCGGTACGTCAACAACAACCTTCGCTCGACTTCGACAAGGGACTCCGAAGCAGGCTTCGACACAGCGAAGCAGGCTTCGCCAAGTTTCGGACAGGAGACAGATTTTGAACAGTAACTTCTCATTCCATTCCATGTGTACTTAGATTATTTTACTGAGAAGTTTGATCTGCCATGTCTTGAATACTTTGTTTATCTACCTATTAGCACTGTATTGGTGTTCCTCTAATTTTGACACCTGTTGTTTCTAGGCTAGATACTTTTAGACTTAGGCTTTCTGTTCACACTCTGCTGCTTAGTCTTTTGAGGTGCGTTGAGTGTTGGGAGCAGGCCATTGATTCGAAAGAATTTTTTAGGCGCCCATTCACCCCCCTCTGGTCGCTACTTTCGGTCCTACAAGTGGTATCAGAGCCTGGTTCGGTTTTTTCCATACCTTAACTGGTTCTAAACCCCAGTAGTGATCATGACGTCTCCTGGCAAGGTCCCGTCTTTGGAAGCCTATGGCTATAACTATTGGAAGACTCGCATGCGAGCCTATCTTATGAGCCAGGGCTCGGAACATCTGGGACATTTGCGTTCACACCACGTTTGTTATATTTCCAGTCGCAGAGCATGGTACTCCAGGTATCATTGCCCAGCATCTGAGCAATAGTAAGACTGTGAACATCTTGTTTTCTAGTCTAGGTCCCACTGAGTTTGAGCGTGTGAGCCATCTCTCCACTACGAGAGAGATCTGGGCTACCCTCAAGGCACACCATGAGGGAACAGCCCAGGTCAAGGCTCGGCTCTATCAGACCTACCGGCGTGAATATGAGAACTTCACACAAAAGCCGGGTGAATCTGTTGAAGCGTTGTTTGGTCATTTTCAATCGATCATAAACAAGCTTCGGGACAACAAGGCTAAGGGTGCTCAGTTAGTCTCAGATCACGAGCAGGCGCTCAAGGTTCTCCATACCTTGGACCCAAAGATTTGGGAGATCAAGGTATCCTCTATCGTTGAGAGCACTTCTTATGATACCTTGACCATTTCTGAGTTGTTTAGCAAGCTGAAGGCCACTGAGGTTGATATCTAGTTGAGATCAAATCTCAGTGGCTCTGGATCAAAGTCCCTGGCCTGTTGATCCCTCTTCTGTGAGCTGTGCTGGGTTCTCTTTGATGTCTATCACTGAGGACTAGCTTGAGTCTTTGGGAGATGATGATTTGTGTCTTTTTAACAACCGGGTGCGTCGTGTTTATGACAAAAGAATGTTCAAAAGACACGGCACTGAAATCGGGTGCTTTGAGTGTGGTGATCCTAAGACACTTCATCGCCGACTGCCCCAAGCGCAATGGCCACAAGAAGGGCACCGGTGGTGGCTTCCACGACTCTGGCGAGCACGAGAGCTCCTCCTTCAACAAGGGCAAGCCAAAGACCAGATTCTTCAGAAAGGCCCTGAAGGACTACCAGCGAGAGAACAAGAAGCGCGACAAGGCCTTCTTCGCCGAGATGGAGAAGAGCTACTCCAAGCGGTCCACGTCTTCTTCCTCTTCATCGAGCTCAAGCGACGAAGAGATCATCATCAGGAAGGGGAAGGACAAGGACGATCCGGCGGGTCTTTGCTTCATGGCTTTCGGGGACAGACCAAAGAGCCGCCCACATCAGCGCCGAAGATCCCGCAAGAGCTTCTGCTCAATGGCTCTTGGGGATAAGGAAGAAAAGAGCTCCTCCGATGACTCCGACGACGACAACGAAAAGGTATCATCTTATGAATGCTGAAATCGTTGATTTACTTGAAAGCAATCGTCAGGAGTTAAAATATAGGAAAAACTGCTTAGGGGAGCTAAGAAGAGGATAGATGAGTTAGAGAGTGAGCTTGCCGTGGCCAACGGCAGAATTGAGAGTCTATCTTCTTCCCCCTGCTTGGGTGATAGCAGTGAGTGCCCGAAGTGTGAGGTTCTTCTGTGTGACCTGTCGACTCTGAAGTCCAGGTACACAGAAAGGGTTGATGAGAGAGACGCTTTGGCCACTGAGCTTGAAAGCACTCAGCTAGAGCTGAAAGATGCTCAAGCCACTGTCGTCGCACCCTGTGCTGATTGCCCATCTCATCTAGCTGTCTTAGCTGATCTGAAAGCCAAGGGCAATGAGCACTTGGGGGATTTGGAGAGAGTGAGAGCTAAGCTGGCGCAGACTAGGCTAGAGCTTGAGACACTGTCAGTTCCACCCACTGTCTGTGAGAACTATTTGTCTCTTAGAATGGAGTTGATTAAGCTAAAAGCCAAAAAGTCTGTCCAAGTAGAGAGTGAGTGTGAGACCTGCTTGTCTCAGGTGGAGGTTCTAGCTTCCTTCAGGGAGGAGCTAGCTGATTCTCAGAATGAGAACTTTTACCTTCGTTCTATCCTGAGTTGGATCAGTGCCAGAGAGCCACAGCTCGGCATGATCCAACAGTTTAAGAGGCATGATGGGTTTGGGGTAGGTTACACCTACACCAAGGCTGACTTTGAGAGTGCCATTAGCTGGGCAGTGGAGTGGAGTAAAATGACCCCTGAGCAGAGATACCCCAAGACTCACTCCACTGAGTCTTCCCTGGCTAGTCAACCCAAGGATGGAGTGATCCATGAAATGCCCAAAGCTCCACCCAGGAAGCCCATCTGGGTTCCAAAGCCCAAACACCTCCACACTTCTCTTGACTCTCTTCCTGGACCCTCTCAACCCAAGAAGACTACACCAAACACCACTAAGCCCAAGAACCCCAAGCCTCAACCACATGCCAAGAAGCCCACCTATCATTGTGAGTATTGTCAGAGAGACGGGCATCTTGTGGAGTTTCGCTTTAGGAGGAAGCGGGTTGAGAGAGCAGAGTGTGCTCGTGGTGGTCAGGAGCAGTTTTACCAGCAGGGTGGTAGACTGAGAGTTCCTCGATGTGGGGAGAGGCTGGAGGCAAGGCCACGTCGTGTAGGTGGTGATAGAGGAGACGACTTTCATGCCCATGATCCAGTTGGTGGTGTTCGTTCCGGCAGAGCTCCAGGCCGTTTTGGCTATAGTCCTGGACCTCATGGCCGAGGTTTTAGGCGGAACCAAGGAACGCGCTTTGAGCCGCGTTTTGGTCCAAACTGATGAGGACATCACTTCACATGATACACACATGGAGCCTCCACCAACAATTCAATTACAAGGACCAATCACACGCGCCCGTGCCCGTCGCTTGAACCATGAGGTTAATTCTTTCCTTAGCAACTTTGATTATATTTGTTTGGAAAGGATGCTACTGAATTCTAGTGATATTTTGTTGCTTAGGAACATGGGAGATGGAATAGAAGAGTTGGAGTTGAAGACGAAGTCGTACGGATGATTTGAAGTCAAGAACTCGCTGGTTCGGACTACATCGACCACCTTGCACCAAAATGGGCATAACTTCCTCATACAAAGTCCGATTGGCGCGTTCTTGGACTTTTTGGAAAGATAAGGAGAAGACGGATCTTTTGCCATTGGTTTCGTCTCATTTGGAGCCTCGAGTCGACCGGTGTGTTTAAAACAGTCCTGCATGATAGAACTGGGCCGTGTTGGCCCATAGTCCAAGTCTGTTCGCCTTCTAGCCCATAGTCTGAGTCTGTTCACCTTCCACAGGCTGCCCACGCCCTATATATTCTCACGCCAGCCGCCTCTAGGGTTAGGTTTTGCTTTGTTTGCATCTACACTTGTGTGTTTAGATCCCGCCTCTTGCACCGGACCGATTGGCTGCTGCATTGGCGTTTGCGAAACCTCACCTTATCATCGTTTGTCTGTGATTTGGCATTCGACTTGTATCCTTCCTGTTCTTGCTTGTGTTCTTGGGTTCGCTTGCAGGAATTAGCCTTCGTGGCGAGGTCAATCGCGTCCTGCGTGGTTGATAACCAACGGAGACAGTGGTGTAACGATTGCAAGGTTTTGATCCGCCGGACCGGAGCCTTGGATCGCCAACGTCGAGATTCTCCACCAACCCAAGTTATCCTTTACCTAGCGGAAGATCGGGACCAATCCCCCATAAGTTGGTATCAGAGCACAGGTTTCCCGTTAGGTAATCTCGATCTGCTTTTGTTTTTACCTAGAGTCCAGAAAACCGCACCAAAAAAATTCCCCACCGAGAACCCCTTTGTGCCTTGCGATTTTAATTTCAGTTTTTAACCTTGTTGAGTTTGTGTTCTTGGTCGAGTCTTGTTGCTGGTTTAGTAATCTCTTTGTGTCGTTTGAGTAGTAGTTGTTCTTGTGTCTCAAAATTTCCCCACCGAAAAACCCCCCTTCCGCAACCCTATTCGTTTTCCACATCGAGTTCTTTGTGACCCCCCTTCAGTAAAACAGGCATAACTTTTCGCTCGTTTGGCAGAAAAATCTGAAATTTTTTGAGCGTGTTCCTGACCCAATTTGGGTGGGTACTCTAACTGGCTTCGCCTGTTAGCCCTCACCAAAATCACCAAAAAAAATCAGGAAGATAAAGAAAAAATTGGTAAAAGGTTTTGCTCGCCGGTCAGCGAACTTGTTGAATTTTTGTGAGCCACATCCCACCTTAGTTGTAGATGCCAATTTTTGTGGTTGCATCACTGGTCATCCTTGTTCAAAAAAAAATAGAGTGAAAAAAAAGAAGAGAGAAAAAAAATCAAAAAAAAAGAGAAGAAGCGGTAGTAACAGCATTATCGGCGGCAGTAACAGATTCTGCTTGTCCGATCTCTTGTCCGAAATCTTGTCCGGTCAGCGGTAGTAACAGATTTATCAGCGGCAGTAACAGATTCTGCTTGTCCGATCTCTTGTCCGAACTCTTGTCAGATCCGCGGTAGTAACAGAATTATCAGTGGCAGTAACAGATTCTGCTTGTCCGATCCCTTGTCCGATCTCTTGTCCGATCTGCAGAGAGCTGATTTTGGCCTGTTATTGTTTCCTTTTGAGTTTTGGGCACATAGTTTCCCTCTATTGCTTGAACTTTCACATTGGGAGCACTAAGGCAAGCAACTTTGACGAGTACTAGGGAATACTTATTGAACTTGGTTTAACTGTTATTATTATCGCTAATCCTTGCTACTCACTTTGCCTTCCAAGCTACACCTTTCTCTTGGTCAGGACAGGTTCATTTCTTGCAATTGCACACCACCCTCCACTTGGTTCATCACCTGTAGACCGGTGACCTCACTGCGGCGTGGTAAGAACACTTGCAAGCGTGGGTAAGGCGCTTGACGGATTGCTTCCACCACACACCCACCACCCCACCTAGCTATTTTCCATAAGGATTATTCTTTTCACTAACATGGCAACACTTATTGTACAACGTGACTTGAGCACTCACATGGACCAGGACGATCAGGCACAACGGAACAATCTGTTTCAGACCTTCTTCGTCGTCAATGACCACCGTGTACGTGTCATCATAGACAGCGGTAGTTGCAACAATTTGGTGAGCCAGGACATGGTAACTAAGCTTCAACTTCCCACACGTGCACATCCACACCCTTACCATGTGCAATGGTTCAACGATAGCGGTAAGGTCAAGGTAACAAACTGCTCACATCGAATTTTCCATTGGTACATACTTCGGAGTTGCTGATTTTGATGTAGTACCAATGCAATCATGTTCTCTATTACTTGGCAGACCTTGGGTATATGATACTGATGCTACACACCATGGTAGGAGTAATAAGTACACATTTATGTATAAAGGAAAGAAAGTTACATTGCTTCCTATGACTCCTGCTGAAATTGTGAAATTTGAACAAGAAAAGCGTGCTAGGGACTCACAAAAGAGCAAACAACCTTCTGAAAATCAGCAAGTAGCTGAAACACTTTCGAGGCAACAAAAAGATAAAGTTGTTTCTCCATCTTCATCACAAGCTATTAATCTGAAAGGACGTGTCATGCTTGCAACTAAAACTAACCTTGTAGTACGTAATTTTCTTGGTCTTGCAGGTTTCTACCGGCGTTTTGTGAAAGATTTCAGCACCATAGCCAGTCCTTTACCTGAGTTGACTAAGAAGGGAGTTACTTCTACTTGGGAGGCAGCACAAGAACAAGCTTTTGCCACACTCAAGGATCGCCTTACACGTGCACCTCTACTTCAGCTACCCGACTTCAGTAAGCATGTTGAGTTAGAATGTGATGCTAGTGGTGTTGGAATAGGAGGTGTGCTGCTACAAGGAGGTAACCCGTGACCTATTCTAGTAAGAAATTGCATGGTCCACAGTTGAATTATTCTACCTATGATAAGGAATTATATGCATTAGTGCGTGTGCTTGAAACTTGGCAACATTACCTTTTGCCTAAGGAGTTTATTATACATTCTGATCATGAAGCACTAAAATATTTGAGAGGGCAAGCTAAACTGAACCGTAGACATGTTAAATGGGTTGAATTTATTGAATCTTTCCCATACATTGTGAAATACAAGAATGGCAAAGAAAGTGTGGTTGTTGATGCATTGTCTCGTAGGATTGTTCTTTTATCTCAACTTGATATCAACGTTCTAGATTTGGAAAGTTTGAAAGATTTGTATGTTGTAGATAAAGAATTTGCTGAACCATTCACTAAATGTAATTATGGGAAAGGCTGGAAAAAATTTCATGTTTATGACGGGTTCTTGTTCCATGCTAACAAGCTATGTGTTCCAGATTCGTCCGTACGTTTGCTGTTGTTGCAGGAATCACATGGCGGTGGATTAATGGAACATTTTGGGAGAGAAAAGACTTTGGCCCTGCTGTCCAATAATTTTTATTGGCTAAAGATGCGGAGAGATGTTGAACGATTTGTGCAGCGTTGTGCCACATACCATAAAGCTAAGTCCAAACTTAACCCATATGGTTTGTATACTCCACTTCCTGTTTCTAGTGCACCTTGGGAAGATATTAGCATGGACTTTATTGTGGGATTGCCTAGGACAAAGAGGGGGAGAGACTCCATATTTGTAAGAGTGGATAGGTTTTCTAAAATGGCACACTTTATTCCCTGCCACAAGACCAACAATACTTCACATATTGCTGATTTATTTTTCAGGGAAATTGTGAGATTGCACGGGATGCCTAGAGCCATTGTTTCAGATCGTGATGTGAAGTTTATGAGTTACTTTTGGAAGACGATGTGGGTCAAGCTTGGCACAAAATTTCTATTTTCAACAACTTGTCACCCGCAAACTGATGGTCCAACAGAGGTGGTAAACCGTACACTCTCCATGTTGCTGCGAACAATGATTAAGAAGAACTTGAAGGAATGGGAGGACTGCCTTCCACATGTTGAATTTGCATACAATAGAGATGTTCACTCAACAACACAATTGTGCCCATCTGAAGTGGTGTATGGTTTTAAGCCAATCACACCACTTGATTTGCTGCCACTTCCTTTTCAAGAGAGAGCAAACATGGAAGCAACTAAGCGTGCAGAGTTTGTGAAAGCTATGCATCTGAAGACCAAGGAAGTTATAGAAAAGAAGGCACGCTATTTTGCTCAAAAGACAAATAAAGGAAGAAAGAAGATGTTTTTCAAACCAGGAGATCTTGTTTGGTTGTACTTGCGCAAGGATCGTTTTCCTGATTTGAGAAAGTTTAAATTGATGCCCCGTGCTGATGATTTAAAACCCTATTTGGGAGCTGACGATGAGCTTGAGTCGAGGTCGACTCCAATTCAAGAAGGGGAGGATGATGAGGACATCACTTCACATGATACACACATGGAGCCTCTACCTACAATTCAATTACAAGGACCAATCACACGCGCCCGTGCCCGTCGCTTGATCCATGAGGTTAATTCTTTCCTTAGCAACTTTGATTATATTTGTTTGGACGGGATGCTACTGAATTCTAGTGATATTTTGTTGCTTAGGAACATGGGAGATGGAATAGAAGAGTTGGAGTTGAAGACGAAGTCGCACGGATGATTTGAAGTCAAGAACTCGCTGGTTCGGACTACATCGACCACCTTGCACCAAAATGGGCATAACTTCCTCATACGAAGTCCGATTGGCGCGTTCATGGAGTTTTTGGAAAGCTAAGGAGAAGACGGATCTTTTGCCGTTGGTTTCGTCTCATTTGGAGCCTTGAGTCGACCGGTGTGTTTAAAACAGTCCTGCGTGACAGAACTAGGCCGTGTTGGCCCATAGTCCAAGTCTGTTCGCCTTCTAGCCCATAGTCTGAGTCTGTTCACCTTCCACAGGCTGCCCACGCCCTATATATTCTCACGCCAGCCGCCTCTAGGGTTAGGTTTTGCTTTGTTTGCATCTACACTTGTGTGTTTAGATCCCGCCTCTTGCACCAGACCGATTGGCTGCTGCATTGGCGTTTGCGAAACCTCACCTTATCATCATTTGTCTGTGATTTGGCATTCGACTTGTATCCTTCCTGTTCTTGCTTGTGTTCTTGGGTTCGCTTGCAGGAATTAGCCTTCGTGGCGAGGTCAATCGCGTCCTGCGTGGTTGATAACCAACGGAGACAGTGGTGTAACGATTGCAAGGTTTTGATCCGCCGGACCAGAGCCTTGGATCGCCAACGTCGAGATTCTCCACCAACCCAAGTTATCCTTTACCTAGCGGAAGATCGGGACCAATCCCCCATCACAAAATCTTTGATGGTTTTCGCTTTCCATCTTTTGAGAAGATGGCTCGACATTGGTTTATCTCTTTTGCTAAACCTGGTGCCGGACCATTTGCTCCCCTTTATGACCACTGATTGTGCAGGATCGGGGACTAGAGGACATTTGGATCATGGACTCAGGATGCTCTCGCCACATGATGGGACATCGCAGATGGTTCTCCAGTCTCACTCCCCGAGATCCAAAGAGTACATCACTTTTGGGAATAGTGGTCAAGGGAAGGTACACGACATTGGCTCAATTCGCATTTGAGATCATTTCTCTTTGAAGAATGTTGCCTTGGTTAAGAATTTGAACTTCAATTTGATTTCTGTTTTGCAACTTCTTGAGGATGGTTTGGAAGTGCGTTTTAAGAAGGATAATTCTTCTGTGTTTGATTCTAGAGGGTCTTTGATTTGCCAGATCTTACCATTCGGTAAAGTTTTTCGAATTGACTTCTCTAGTTCTTTTGGCCCTTCTCGCTGTTTGATTGCTGGATTCTCCTCTGAGCTCTAGAAGTGGCATAGGAGGTTAGGTCATTTGAGTTTTGATCTGCTAGTCAGGTTGAGTTCTATGGACCTCATCCGAGGATTGCCCAAGCTTATGATGGAGAAGGATCTAGTTTGCCATCCCTGTCGTCATGGGAAAATGGTTGCCGCTTCTCACTCACCTATGACTCAGGTGATGACTTCGTATCCGGGCGAGTTGTTACATTTGGACACTATTGGTCCAGCTCGGGTACGTTCAGTCGGTGGGAAGTGGTACACGCTTGTCATTGTTGACGACTTTTCTTGATTCTCGTGGGTTTTCTTTTTGGAGTCTAAGGATGAAACTTTTCAGTTTGTTCATCACCTGATTTTGAAGCTGAAGAATGAGAACAATGGTCGGATGTGAGCAATTCGCTCCGACAACGGCTCTGAGTTCAAGAACTCTCAGTTCATCAGCTTATGTAGTGATCAGGGTCTTGACCATCAGTTTTCTGCTCCTTACACTCCCCCACAGAACGGCGTTGTGGAACAAAAGAACCGCACGCTAGTCGAGATGGCCAGGACGATGCTCGATGAGCACAGGACTCCTAGGTGTTTTGGGGCTGAAGCCATGAACACGGCTTGCTATCTGGCCAACCACATTTTTCTTCGAGCTTACTTAGGTAAGACTTCATATGAGTTGCGGTTTGGCAGACATCCCAAGGTGAGCTACTTGCGAGCGTTTGGCTGCAAGTGCTTTGTGCTCAAGAAGGGTGGGCATTTGGACAAGTTTGAGTCTCGTTGCTGGGATGGTGTTTTTCTTGGTTACGCTTTGCATTCTCGAGGCTTCCGAGTTTGGAACCTCAACTCCCAGCAGCTTGTCAAGACTTGTGAGGTTTCGTTTGATGAGTCCTTGCCTTCCTTGACTACTTTTGAGCTTTCGGGTGATGATGAGCTCGGAGAGTCCATCTTCGAGGAAGATGAGGATACTCCTGCTGCTGATGAGGGTGAGCCTTCTGCACCTCCTGCAGAGCCCACACTTTCTGAGACTTCGACTGAGGACGAGGGCGGACCTCTGATCACTTCTTCCACTTCGATCGAGCCCTCTCAGTCGAGTCCAGAGGTGCCAGCTGCTGACTCCAGTGAGGTGACTTCAGATCACCAGGGAACCCGAGCAGTTCAGCGTGATGACCCCTCAGAGCTCATCATTGGTGATTTGACTGAGAGAACCTTGCGTTCATCTGGTACCTCTCTTGCTGTGTTTGCTGAATCTGCTTTTGTTGCATCCTTTGAGCCTAGAGACGTTTCTCATGCTCTTTCTGATTCCAATTGGATTAATGCTATGCAAGAAGAGCTTGAGAATTTTGTCCGTAATCGGGTTTGGACACTAGTTGAGCCGCCACCAGGATGCAACCCCATAGGCACCAAGTGGGTGTTCAAGAACAAACAAGGTGAAGATGGGGTTGTGGTGCGCAACAAAGCTCGATTAGTTGCCCAGGGTTTTTGCCAAAAGGAGGGTATTGATTTTGAAGAAACCTTCGCTCCTGTTGCCCGTTTTGAGTCCATTCGCATTCTTTTAGCTTTTGCCGCTTTGAAGGGTTTTAAGCTTTTTCAAATGGACGTCAAGAGTGCTTTTCTGAACGGGTTCATAGAGGAGGAAGTTTATGTTAGGCACCCCCCCGGTTTTGAGAACCTTAAGTTTCCTCGACATGTTTTTAAGCTGCAGAAAGCTTTATACGGGTTGAAGCAAGCCCCCAGTGCTTGGTATGACCGGTTGAAGCAGTTTTTGTTGGGGAAGGGCTTTGTGATGGGTTCTGTGGATAAAACTCTCTTCTTGCCTAGAGATGCTTCAGATTTTTTAGTTGCTCAGATTTACGTGGACGATATTATTTTTGGTGGTACTACTGATTCTCTTGTGTCCAAGTTTTCTGAGCAGATGCACAGTGAGTTTGAGATGAGCCTCATTGGTGAGCTCAAGTACTTCTTGGGGCTCCAAATCAAGCAGACCAAGGACAACACCTTCATCCACCAAGATAAGTACACTCGTGATATGTTGAAAAAATTTGACTTTGGTGGGGAGTTGAAGCCGCAGATGACCCCAATGGGTACATCTGGAGGACTGGACAAGGACGAGAGCAGCGTCAAGGTCAACGAGAGGGAGTTTCGAGGGATGATCGGTTCACTGCTGTACTTGACGGCGACAAGACCGGACATACAGTTCGTCGTGGGACTTTGCGCGCGTTTTCAGTCTTCACCACGCGCGTCTCATCGGCAGGCTGTCAAGCGCATCTTCAGGTATCTCACTTATGCGCCCGATCTCTGTCTTTACTATTCAGCATCATCATCTCTTGATTTATCTAGCTTTTCGGATGCCGACTTTGGTGGGTGCCGGTTGGATCGCAAGTCAACTTCCGGTACTTGCCAGTTTCTTGGTTCGTCTCTTGTTTCTTGGTCTTCTCGAAAGCAATCTGGAGTTGCTCTTTCGACTACTGAGGCGGAGTATGTAGATGCTGCTAGCTGCTTCTCCCAGTTAGTTTGGATGATTTCCACATTACGAGATTTTGGGTTGTTCTTCCCTACCAGAGTTCCTTTGTTTTGCGACAGCAGCAGTGCAATTAGTGTAGGGAAAAACCCGTGTCTCCATTCAAAAACCAAACACATTGATGTGCACTTTCACTTTCTGAGGGATCAATATGGGAAAGGTGTCATTGACCTTGTTCATGTTGATACCCATCATCAGTTGGTTGACATTTTCACCAAACCCCTAGATCAGTCTACCTTTGAGCGTTTACGAGGGGATTTGGGTGTTGTGTATCCTTTTTAGGATATTTTGAGTCAGTTTTCCTTCTTCTTTACTCTTTTTTCTGAGTCTTTTGTGTGTGTTCATATCTTACATTTTCACATATCACACTTTTGAGCTGCTTCTGTTATATGATTGAACTGCTTTACTTATTCTAGCTTGTACATGCTTTTGAATAATTGTCAATGATCATGCTTTGGTTCAGTTCACTTGATATGTCTGATATCTGTCATATGCATGGCTTTTATGATTTAAAACTTGAAAAATGATCACCATTGCTTCTGGTAACTAGCATGCGTAGGCTGGTTGTTCTTGCTATCTGTTACATGCCTTGTAGCTAGTTCCTGACTTAGATGCAAACATGCAACTTGGACATCTTTCTGCTTTAAAACATGGAAATGTGCTATAAAAATGATGAAAAATGAAGAAAAATGAAAATGCCATGCCTTTTTATGCATAACTTGAAAAGATCCAGGTGGGTTTGTTTTGTCGCATTGCATTGTTCTGGACTGCGTACCATAGCACTTTGCTATGAACTAGGACAGTGTAGTGTATGCCAAGACCAATGTCTTAAGATTCTGATGGTCCAGTTCTGGCCTAGGCTTGACTTGGTCGGTCAGCATAAGGTTTGACACGCAAATAACCCCTGGCAAAAATAAAAAAAGGAAAAGCCTGAAAATTGAAATGATAACAAGTTAGCTGAAGCACTTTGTCTTTGGACAATGCTTATCTTGGTAGATATCAGTTAGCTTCTACATCTCATGCTTTACCTTGCTTATCATCTGAAAATTTGGTGATGCTTTTGTTTGAAAAAATTGAAAATGCGTGCTAATGACTTTCTTTGGATATCATCTATTGCACTGATCATGCCATGTGTCTCAGACAGTATGTCTTTTGCTATACTTGCTAGATGTTGTAATTGCAATCAATCATATCTGAGAAGCATGCCTTTTACACTCCACCTGCACCCCAGTTGCATTCACTGCATATTTTTAGGGGGAGTTGCATTTCAAGGGGAGTCTGTGTCTCTTTTGAGTGCTTGATGAGTTCACTTGTCAACAAGGGGGAGAAATTTTGGGATAAGAGTTCAAGGGGGAGTTTTGGCTTTCTCTGGGATTTGTTTCAGGGGGAGTTTTTGTCTCGCTTGTCCTTACTCTTTTGATATCCTTGTTGATGTTTCTGAGATCGCACTCATTTTGAGCTTTTACTTTTGGTTAACCATAATGACCGCTTCTTGATTTTGTTCGGCTTTTGGTCATTAGGGTTAAACTTTTACTTTATTTTCTTCTTCTTTGTTTTCTTGTGCTTTGTTTTCGTGTTTCCACAATTGTTCGCAGGTACTGAAGAGCTAAAGAAATGAAGTGTTGACAATGCACTCATCAAGGGGGAGATTGAGGAGCCATGCTGAATAGCGTGAGCCTCATGGCTCCAGATGTGATGAGTCATTGTCAACGATAGTCAAAGAGGACTGAAAAGAAAGAAGATCTGCTGCTTCATGGGCCGCGTGTGACTCAGGTACACGGGCAGCGAGCGACTGTCGGGCAGAGGGGCCGCAAAGTTGGGCTGGCCCAATCCGGGTACATGGGCTAGGAGCAGCAGAAGACCCACTGGGCTGTTGACCAGGATTGACTAAGGTACACGGGCGGTGTGTGATTGCTGGGAAGAGAGAGCTGCGGAATCGGGCCGGCCCAATCCGGGTACCTGGTGCAAAGTCGGTGGAGGCTTTGTCAGTTTCGGCGCAAAACTGACAATCACTGATCTTGTATCGGACTGTCCAGAAGAGAAGCCGTAGTCGCTACGAAAGCTTAGCTTCCGGATAAGTCATCTGTAAATAGGAGTTTACTATTTTCTCCCTAGGCCCACAGTCAGTCAGTCGAGTCTGTAAAAATATCCTAAGGGCAGTTTAGTCTTTTCCTTTTATTTCAGCGTCTGTAAAAAACCCTAAGGGGCTGATGGAATATTCCTAGCTATTGGGCAGCCTATAAATAGGGCCCCAATCCCTAGGGTTAGGTCACCCTTTCAAGAAATCACTTTTTAATCATTCATTGGGTCATTTGAGTTTCCTGCGCTTTTATCTCTCCTGTGTGCGCTGCCAAGAACATTGTTCCTGTTCTTGGTGAGTTCATATTGATTACTCACTGTTTTGAAGATTCTATTCCTGCGGGTTTTGGTGTGCAACGTTTTGAGCGAAGCTCAGAAGTTTCGGTGTGTGTGCGTTCATTTTATTCCTGAGTGATTGCTTCTCTGTCTGTTTCATTCTTGTTCTTCACGTGAGAATACTAGTTCATGTGTGCGGTAGCAAGTAGTACTTTTCCTGTAGCTACAGTGTGCTAGTACTCTAGCCTTGCTTTTCCTGTGTAGCCTTTTTGATCGAGTAGACAGGACCTTGTTACTTTCTGGCTGTTTCTGGTGAAGCCCCCTTCACTATTCGAAGTCCCTCAGCTCCGTGAGGCAGGCTTCGATCAGATTACTTCGAAGGCTTTGCTAGATTTTTCTGCTCCGATTTAGAACTGTGAACCTAGCTTTGAACTTAGCATACTTCGACAGTTCTTGCGAAGGTATACTCTGACTTGAGCGGTAGTCAATACTTTGACAAGCTTCGAAGTGAGCTTCAAAGCATATCTTTCTAGTAGACTTCGTTCGAAGTATGATCTCTGAGGTGTTTCTGTTGTGGTCTTTTTCCGAAGGTCTCAGTTTGTGAGTTCAAAGCTTGTCATTCCAAGTGTGTTTGTGGCCTTCGATTTCTTGAGTGACAACACCTGCAGACTTCGTTTCGAAGTTGATCTGTGTGTGTCGAAGGTCATCACTTCAGCAATCCTTCTTCGATCTTGCTAGCTCCGAAGGTAGAGTGTAGGCTTCGATTTGGTTTTTCTATCGTGTGTCGGGCTTCGCTTCTCTTTCGGAGGTTGCTTTTCTATGAGCTTGTTCGAACCTTTCTGATCGAAGTCTAGGCTTCGAAGTACATTGTTCGAAGCAAGCTTCGATACTCTCATACTTCGCTTCGAAGCATACTTCGCTCTCTGCCACTCGAACTAGGCTAGACCAAACAAACCTTCGGTACGTCAACAACAACCTTCGCTCGACTTCGACAAGGGACTCCGAAGCAGGCTTCGACACAGCGAAGCAGGCTTCGACACAGCGAAGCAGGCTTCGCCAAGTTTCGGACAGGAGACAGATTTTGAACAGTAACTTCTCATTCCATTCCATGTGTACTTAGATTATTTTACTGAGAAGTTTGATCTGCCATGTCTTGAATATTTTGTTTATCTGCCTATTAGCACTGTATTGGTGTTTCTCTGATTTCGACACCTGTTGTTTGTAGGCTAGATACTTTTAGACTTAGGCTTTCTGTTCACACTCTGCTGCTTAGTCTTTTGAGGTGCGTTGAGTGTTGGGAGCAGGCCATTCATTCGAAAGAATTTTTTAGGCGCCCATTCACCCCCCTCTGGTCGCTACTTTCGGTCCTACAAGTGGTATCAGAGCCTGGTTCGGTTTTTTCCATACCTTAACTGGTTCTAAACACCAGTAGTGATCATGACGTCTCCTGGCAAGGTCCCGTCTTTGGAAGCCTATGGCTATAACTATTGGAAGACTCGCATGCGAGCCTATCTTATGAGCCAGGTCTCGGACATCTGGGACATTTGCGTTCACACCACGTTTGTTATATTTCCAGTCGCAGAGCATGGTACTCCAGGTATCATTGCCCAGCATCTGAGCAATAGTAAGGCTGTGAACATCTTGTTTTCTAGTCTAGGTCCCACTGAGTTTGAGCGTGTGAGCCATCTCTCCACTACGAGAGAGATCTGGGCTACCCTCAAGGCACACCATGAGGGAACAGCCCAGGTCAAGGCTCGGCTCTATCAGACCTACCGACGTGAATATGAGAACTTCACACAAAAGCCGGGTGAATCTGTTGAAGCGTTGTTTGGTCATTTTCAATCGATCATAAACAAGCTTCGGGATAACAAGGCTGAGGGTGCTCAGTTAGTCTCAGATCACGAGCAGGCGCTCAAGGTTCTCCATACCTTGGACCCAAAGATTTGGGAGATCAAGGTATCCTCTATCGTTGAGAGCACTTCTTATGATACCATTTCTGAGTTGTTTAGCAAGCTGAAGGCCACTGAGGTTGATATCCAGCTGAGATCAAATCTCATTGGCTCTGGATCAAAGTCCCTGGCCCTTGCTACACCTTCTGTTGATCCCTCTTCTGTGAGCTGTGCTGGGTTCTCTTTGATGTCTATCACTGAGGACTAGCTTGAGTCTTTGGGAGATGATGATTTGTGTCTTGTTAACAACCGGGTGCGTCGTGTTTATGACAAAAGAATGTTCAAAAGACACGGCACGAAATCCGGGTGCTTTGAGTGTGGTGATCCAGGACACTTCATCGCCGACTGCCCCAAGCGCAATGGCCACAAGAAGGGCACCGGTGGTGGCTTCCACGACTCCGGCAAGCACAAGAGCTCCTCCTTCAACAAGGGTAAGCCAAAGACCAGATTCTTCAGAAAGGCCCTGAAGGACTACCAGCGAGGAGAACAAGAAGCGCGACAAGGCCTTCTTCGCCGAGATGGAGAAGAGCTACTCCAAGCGGTCCACGTCATCTTCCTCTTCATCGAGCTCAAGCGACGAAGAGATCGTCATCAGGAAGGGGAAGGACTGCTTAGTCTTTTGAGGTGCGTTGAGTGTTGGGAGCAGGCCATTGATTCGAAAGAATTTTTTAGGCGCCCATTCACCCCCCTCTGGTCGCTACTTTCGGTCCTACACCCACTACCCTTGAGAAAAAGAGAGCCTAGTTAGACACCTCTCAAAAAGCCAAAAAGCCTACCCAACCTACAAAGAAAAGGCCTTCTCCACCAAAGAAAGCCCCTTAGACGAAACCAAAAGAGCCTGTGAGGATTGCTCCTGAGACCCATGCTCCTACCCCCAAGAGAGTTTTTCATTGCTCCTATTGTCAGTAGGTTGAGAATTTGGTTGGTTTTTGCTTTCTTAGCATGAAGGATGAGCGACACGATTGGGAGATGAGGACACGACACATGTATCAGCCACCAGTTAGTATACATGAGCCTGTCTCTCATTCTCGTTCTTGCTTTCTTGAGTATCCTCGTGCTCACATGAGAGGATTTGCCCAGCGTGGTTTTCACCATGATTCATATGGTGCTAGACCACGTGTAAGAGGTTTTGATCCTCGACAGGTTGAGAGATCTCGTAGTTTTTCTGGTCCTCATTTTGTAGGTAGACCACACACTTTTTACCATGATTCATATCCCGTGCATAAACAGTCTACTACTACTTTTCCTGCTACTCGAGTTTCTCGGTGCTGGATACCCCGTCAGTTTCTCACTCACCGCAGCACAGAGCACGGAGGCCTAGAGAACAAGTGGATCATGAATTATAGTTGTTCGTGCCATATGACTAGGAAGACATTATGGTTCTCCAGCCTCACCTCGACTCAGCGATGGAAGTACATCATCTTTGGCAACAATCGAAGGAGTAGAGTGAAATGGCCAGGTATGATTAGAATTAACGGAAATTTCACTCTCACAAATGTCTCTTTGGTTGGGTTTTGGGGATACAATTTGTTGTCTGTATTCCAGTTACTTGATGAGGGCTTGGAAGTGCGTTTCTGACGTGATACTTCTCAAGTACTCAATTCTTCGGTGTTTTCATTTCATTTTTTCCGTGACGGCTTTTCTGCACACGACTGTTTTAGGTCTTGCTTGGCATGCTCACACTGTTTGCCCCACGCAAAATGTCTTCTCTGCATCTACTTGAGGCGCGTGTTGCACTGAGTATAGTTTTTCTTCCTTGCTGACATTTTTACCAAGCCTAGTGATTCTTTTTGCTTTGCACTTTTGATAGGAGAGCTTGGTGTTTGTCATTCTTATGGAATATTGTGAGGGGAAGTTGTGTGTCACTGCATAAGCTTCTGTCATGTGATTACCTGCTTTTACATGTACATGCTTCATTATGTCTTTGAATTATTGTCTTTTATCATGTTGATTATGCTCTTTTGAATACATCTAATATCTGTTGTGAGCATGTCTTTTATTTGTGAAAATTTAAACATGATCACTGCTTAGTCTGGTAACTAGCATATGTAGGTTGAGTGTGATTGCTATCTTTTATATTCCTGGTAGCTAATTCCTTTTCATTTGGATGCAAACATGCAACTTGAACATTTCAAAGCTTTTCATGGAAATATTGTGCTAAAAAATAAAAAATAATAAAAATTTCATCGAAATTTTTATCCATGCTTTTTTGTGCTGAAATTGAAAAGATCCAAGTGGGTTTGCTTTGTCGCACTACCTTGTTCTAGACTACTTACCATAGCACTTTGGTATGAACTGGGACATTGTAGTGTATGTCGAGACCAATGCTTTAAGCTTCTGATGGTCTTGACCTAGGCTTAACTTGGTCGGTTAGCATAAGTTTGACATACAAATAACCCTTGGCACTAAAAGAAAAAGGAATCATAAAGCTTGAATTAATTCCATAACAAGTTTGCTGAAGCTCCTTGTGTTTGAATATGCTTATCGAGGTAGTATTTGTTAGCTTTTGCATTTCATGCCTTACCATGTCTAGTATGCTAGTCTGAGTAGTGATGCTGGATTCCAAAATAGTTTTTAACTCACCCTCTCACTGAGCATTCGAGAGCTTCTAGCATGTTTTGAGGGGGAGTTGTGTAGCATTGCATGAGCTTCTGTCATATGATTAATTGCTTTTACAAGTACATGCTTTGTTATGCCTTTGTAGTATTGATTTTTAATACTGTTGACTGTACTTGGCATGTTTTCATCTTATAATTGTCATGAGCATGCCTTTATTTGTGAAAATTTGAAAATGGTCACTGCTTAGTCTAGAAACTAGCATGAATTGGTTGAGTGCTTTTGCTATCTTTTACACACCTGATAGCTAGGTTCCTTTTTACTTGGATGCTAATACGCAACTTGATTTCATCAAAAATGAATGAAAATGAAAATGAAAAATGAATGAAAATGAAAATGAATGACATTCATGTTGTTGTGTGCTAAAATTGAAAAGATCTAGGTGGGTTTGCTTTGTCGCACTACTTTGTTCTGGACGGACTTACTATGGCACTTTGGTATGAACCGGGACATTGAAGTGTATACCGAGATCAATGCTTTAAGCTTCCGATGGTCTTTTTCTTGACCTAGGCTTGGCTTGGTTGGTTAGCATAAGGTTGACATGCAAATAACCCCTGGCACAAAAATGAAAAATCCAATTTCATTGCATATCATGTTTGCTGAAGCACCTTGAAGTGGGATACGCTTATCTGGTTAGTATTTGAATAGCTTTTTCCATCTCTTTCCTTGACATGTCTAGTATGCTAGTCTGATTGGTGATGCTTTTATTTGCTAAAATCTGAAAATACTTGCTCATGCCTTTTGCTTAGATGTTATTCACCTGAGCTGATCATACAGTAGTTTTAGACGATATTCAAGGCAAATGATCGTTGGTATTGTAATTGCAGTTGCTCATATATCAGAAGCTCACATCTCTGCTTTACCCTCATTCCCCTCTTTGCATCTTTTTATCTCCTTGATGCCTGCATTGTCAAAGGGGGAGAAATAATTTACATGATGCTTTGGCTTTTGGATTGCTTGGTTAAGGGGGAGTAATTGACTTTCATATTGAGATTCTTTTGCCTTGCATGTTGCATTGAGATGCTTTTGATGCTTTTGCCTTGCCTTGCATAAGATTTTTGCCCAAGAGGGGAGATCTTTTACCAAGTGATATGTTTTGCTCTTTTATGAGTTTTATGGTCACTTGTGCGCGTAACTTGCAATCCTCATCATGTCTTTGCTTGGGGTTGTCAATGCACTCATCAAGGGGGAGATTGTGAAACCAAGGGTGGTTTCGGTCTGGATGATGAGTGATTGACAAGGATAAGCGTTTGAGCGGTTGAGCGATGGAGTGTTGGTTTGAGTGCATCGATGGGTTCGATGTGAAATGGAGGATTGGTTGCCGAGGTTTTGGTGGTGCGTCGCATTCTTGTTTTGGCTTGTCTTGGATGTGCTGGGTGGAGATGCTGACCGACTGTCGACGGCGAGTGATCAAGGGTCAAGCGGGGAGCTCGATGCCAGAGGATCAGGAAGGCCGGGCGAAGTTGGAGAAGATCTCAAGAGTGCACGAAGAGACCGAACAAGACTTGGACGGGCAGTTGATCGCGACGGTATGACGACCAGGTTTGCAAGAAGGAGGCCAGGACAAGCATTCAGGCGGCTCAAGGGGATCGAGGGCGGAAGTGGCTTGCTGGCGCTCGGAGTCACAAAACGGTGTCACGAGTCGAAGGGTTGTGAGGCTTTGTCGGTTTTTGCTAAAAACCGTCACAAATCTAGTTTTGTTGATTTTAATAGTTTGGAGTCATTTTTACTTTGAGTCATTGTGTAATAAAAAGTTGAGAGTCTAGAGTAATTGTACTCCTTTGGTATATTTTTCAGAATTTCCTAATTCTGAAAAAAGGACTTTTGTGTAATTTTTAATTCTAGAGGGTTCTTTTCAGAAAATACCCCTATGGTTGGCCTATAAATAGAGGACCATATCCATGGGCAGGTGGGGAATTTTTGGCTGTTCTTTTGGGCTGAACCAAATATAAAATCCATCAAATTTTGCTGTGTTCTTGCTGCTTTGAATCAAATCTGCATCATGTTCATCATCCGGCAAAAATCAAAAGTGCAACGCCAACATAGTAAGTCCCCAGGGCAGGTCAGTTTTGTGACATGATTCAATTTTGTGATGAATTTTCTGGAGAATCTACTGCAGAACTTGTGTTAGATGTTTATACATCTTTTGTTGAGAATGATTTGTATGATCCATTTTTGAAAGTTGCAAGTGATTTCTGCAATATCTTGTTGATCTTTTTGCTGATCAAAAGAGGCACCACAGCTCTGAAAAATTCTCTGGAGAAATTATTTCAGTTTTTGGTTTAGCCTTCTACATGTTTGATGAAATGTTTCTTCACTTGTTCATCAGCATGTTGGCTGATTCTTGGGTTGTTTTTTGAGTAATATCATGGTTGAATGATGATCAAGTTATTTTGGAGTAAGAATCAAATTTTAATGGTTTAGCTATTGTTGTCAGAACTGGTTTTTCTCTGAATTTTATCTTCTGATCTAAGTGTGCTGTAATCTTTATGCTGAATCTGAAGTCTGCAATTGTGGTTGAGTGATCATCTTGGATTTTGTAGTCTCTATGCTGAGTATTCTTGATTCATGAACACATATTTTTCATAGTAAAACTTTTGTGTTTTTGGCTCTGGATTGAGTTCTGAACAATTAAGAGATAGTCTGGATCTGTTCTTCAAATATTTTGATGTGGTTGTTATTGTGACTGTTATCAGGGAGAAATCATCTGTGATAAAAAGTGAGTACAAGTCTTCAATATACGTCCATGTATCTCATGATTGTGTACTGATTCTATTAAGAATTTTTCTGTGGATAGAAAGTTATCTCAGCATTTCAGTTTAAGTTTCTGAATAGCATTGCAGGTTCTTCTTTTCAGTTTGTACCAGTTTTCTACATTTTCTGTGTTCCTCATGTACTAATAGTTCTAATCTGATTAGTGTTTAGATTTATCATTTTGAATTTGTTTCTAGATGGTTAGATGTTGTAGTTAAGATTTAAATAGTGTTCAATATCACTGAATTGAAGCAATTCTGAAGTTTCTCAATATGAACTTGTTTTTGAAAATTTCACTATTCCTCATCCTAATTGTGTCAAGCTCTAAATTGAAGACAGGAGGATAGTACTGAGTTTGAACTTGCTGTTCTGTACAAGGAATTTTCAGAAGTTCAATCTGAATCTGAGTTTAGGTTGTGTGCACTTGATGATTGATATCCAGTTTATATCAGGTGTGATGTTCTGAAATGTCTGAATCTTAATTCTGTAATTGATTTTCTGATTGTCTTTTAGGTTGAGTCAGCTTTACATTTAAACACTATTTGAATCTGCTTCAGATGAGCTTTGAATTTGCTCTTTAGTGATTGCTGATTGTATTTCAGTTTTAATCAGTTCTTCAATTGAATACTGATTTTGTTCAAACTCTGAAAATCTGAGCATTGGTTGTAATACTTCAGATCTCTGAAATCAGTTTCATATTGCTGTGTTGAAATTAATTGAAACAAGAAACTTGATTCTGAATTGTTTGATACAAGTCTGTATAAGTGTTGTTTTCTGAAATAGAATGTTTAGTTGATCTGTTTGAAATTCACTTAGGTTTCTGCTGGTACTGTTGCTCATCCAGTGAGCTTCTGAGTTGTAAATGCAGTTGAAATTTCTGTTTAGATTCTAAATTGAAGTGAATATTAACTTCAATATGTTTTCAGGTCTGAATTAACTTGTTTGAAATCATCTCTGATTCCTGAAATTTGTGAACCTATTTCAGTTCTATAACCTGCACATGTGGACTAATTTAAAATTGAATTCTGAAATCTGAATTGAAATAAAACTGTTTGGCACTATTCATTTTCAGAAGTCTGTTTTCAGTACTAGATTTTGAATTGAGCTCATCTTTGAAATTGTTGTGAGTTTGAGTATAGTTTTGTTGATCTGTGAACCTCATTGATTGCAAAGTGACCTAGCTACTCATAGATAGTTCTGAATTCTTATTGTCTTTTCAATGTGTGTATGTGCAGATCTGAGTTCAATTTTTGAGTACTTGTCCAAATACCATAGAATGAATACGTAAATCTCACTTGAGAATGTTTTGATCCTTGTCGACAAATTAATCTCCGATATCTTCCTGTCGACAAACCAATTGTCGATCTAGGCAATGGACTTTGGAGCTTCAGTTTCCGACAGAAGAGTTCGACCGATCAAACCCTGAACTAAGCTGAATTGTGAGTTTCAATCTAGTGGTGCTCAAATATTGTATTGATTGGTTTAAATTTAAATATGTGATTTTGGAAGTGCGTTGGGTGTTTTGAAAAGGCCATCTGTTTCACGAAAATTAGTTGAGGCGCCTATTCACCCCCTCTAGTCACCATTCCGATCCCACATTTTGCCACTCCCCTTCTTCTCTACAGGCACAATGTTAGCGACCCATTCAGCATACCTGCATGGCCTAATAAATTCATCCTTGAGTAATCGTTCTACCTCCTCTTTAACTCGGTCATACACGGCTGAATTAAAGCGACGAGGGGGCTATTTATAAGGCCTAAATATGGGTTTAATAGACAGTCGATTGAGGAGCCATGCTGAATAGCGTGGGCCTCATGGCTCCAGATGTGATGGGTCATTGTCAACGATAGTCAAAGAGGACTGAAATGAGAGAAGATCTGCTGCTTCATGGGCCGCGTGTGACACAGGTACACGGGTAGCAAGCGACTGTTGGGCTGAGAGAGCTGCGAAGTCGGGTTGGCCTAATCCGGGTACATGGGCTAGGAGCAGCAGAAGACCCACTGGGCTGTTGACTAGGATTGACTCAGGTACACGGGCGGTGAGTGATTGCCGGGCTGAGAGAGCTGCGGAATCAGGCCGACCTAATCCGGGTACCTGTTGCAAAGTCGGTGGAGTCTTTGTCAGTTTCGGCGCAAAACTGACGACCACTGATCTTGTATCGGACTATCTAGAAGAGAAGCCGTAGTCGCTATGAAAGCTTAGCTTCCAGATAAGCCATCTGTAAATAGGAGTTTACTATTTTGTCCCTAGGCCCACAGTAAGTCAGTCGAGTCTGTAAAAATTTCCTCAGGGCAGTTTAGTCTTTTCCTGTTATTTCAGCGTCTGTAAAAAACCCTAAGGGGCTGGTGGAATATTCCTAGTTATTGGGCAGCCTATAAATAGGGCCCCAATCACTAGGGTTAGGTTACCCTTTTGCTGAAATCATTTTTAATCGATTCCTTGGGTCATTCCTCTTTGTTTCCTGTGTTTCTCTCCCCTGTTCCCCGTGTGCGCCGCTAGGAATGTTCTCCTGTTCTTCATGATTTCATCTTGTTCTTCTCAGATCTGAAGATTTTATTCCTGCCGGTTGGTGTGCGACATTTCTTGTGTAGCTTCGTTTTCTGTGTGCCTGTTGTTTATTCATGTGCGATTGTGTCTCTGTTGCTTCTGTTCTTGCGTGGAGTAGTACTAGTTCTTGCATGTAGCAAGTAGTACTACTTCTTGTAGCAACAGTACACTAGTACTCTAGCCATGCTTTTGACTGCATAGCCTTTTTGATCGAGTAGACATGACTTAGCTTTTCTCTGGCTGTTTCTAGCGAAGCCCCCTTCTCTGTTCGAAGTCCCTCAGCTCCGTGAGGCAGGCTTCGACACTGACATCTTCGAAGGCTTCGGTAGAAATTTTGACTCAGAACTCGAGCAATCAATCTTGCTTTGATGTATGCTCCGTTCTAAGGTTTTGTTCTAGCATACTTCGACACTCTTTTGCGAAGCATACTTCGACAGGCTTCGAAGTTAGCTTCAAAGCATGTCTCTCTGGTAGACTTCGCTCGAAGTAGATTTCCTGAGAAGTTTCTCTACTGCTGTCATTTCCATTGATCTCAGTTTGTGAGTTCGAAGTTTGTTATTTCGAAGTGTAGTTGTGGGCTTCGACTTCTTGTGTGAACATCAGCAGACTTCAATTCGAAGCTGGTCTGTGGTTCGGAGGTTACCACGTTGGTAGTCATACCTCGATCAAGCTAGTTTCGAAGATAGAGGGTAGGCTTCGATTTGATCTTTCTGTCGTGTGTCGGGCTTCGCTTCTCTTTCGGAGGTTGCTTTTCGGCGAACATGGTTCGAAGCTTTCTGATCGAAGTATAGGCCTCGAAGTACACTGTTCGAAGCAAGCTTCAATACTTTCATACTTTGCTTCGAAGCATACTTCGCTCTCTGCCACACTCGAACTAGGCTAGACTCAACAAACCTTCGGCACTTCAATGACAACCTTCGCTTGACTTCGACAAGGGACTCCGAAGCAGGCTTCAACACTGCGAAGCAGGCTTCGACACAGCGAAGCAGGCTTCACCAAGTTTCGAACAGGAGACAGATTTTGAACAGTAACTTCTCATCTCATTCCATGTGTACTTAGATTATTTTACTGAGAAGTTTAATCTGCCATGTCTTGAATATTTTGTTTATCTGCCGATTAGCACTGTATTGGTGTTTCTCTGTTTTGGCACCGATTGTTTTAGGCTAGATACTTTTAGACTTAGGCAATCTGTTCACGCTTTGCTACTTAGTCTTTTGAGGTGCGTTGGGTGTTGGGAGCAGGCCATAGATTCGAAAGAATTTTTAAGGCGCCCATTCACCCCCCTCTGGTCGCTACTTTCGGTCCTACATCGATGCTCCATGAGCTCACGGCTTAGTCCGTGCATTTTGCTATACTCCCATGCAAAACAATCAATGTACGACCGGAGTAATTTTATTACTTTGGCCTTTTCATCAACTTGTAAATTTTGGTTTACAAAAGTCTGCCTTGGTGTGTTACCATTGCCTATATCGACCTCTTCTAGGGGGTTGGCTGACGCGAAGCCTTGTCCTAATTTTTCTAATTCGCTAAAATCTTCAATGGCTTTGGCAATACCATCTTTAGAAGACCGATATTTCTCTACACAAGACTTTAGCCAATCAAGATTGTTTTTACTAGACATGACTACTAGTTTAGAAATAGCCGTGCTACATCAGCCGACTTCACAGACATGGGTACAAAACGTCCCTCTGACACGCTAACGAAGTCGTAATCCGAGAGTTCTCTACCTGATAGACACTCTACTTTATCATGGATGGCATCGATAAACACATCGGCCAACGCTACTTGGGTCGAAGTATCTGATGGTACGACCTCCACATCATCGCCATCCCACTGCATTAGGCATTGGTGCAAAGTAGAAGGAATGCAGCAATTTGCATGAATCCAATCACGCCCATGTTGCACACTATAGTTACCTTGCACGTCGACCACAAAGAATGCTATTGGCAACGTCTTGTTGCCCACTGTCAACTCTAGGGAGAGCATACCCTTTGCTTTAGAACTCTCACCGTTGAAGCCGTTGAGCATTAGGTTGGTTTTCTTTAGGTCCTCCTTGCCCCTGCCGAGCTTCTACAAAAGAGAGTAAGGCATTATGTTGACAGTGGCACCACTGTCAACAAGCATCCTAGAGATCGGCTTCCTGTCAATGTGCCCCTTTATTTGGAGGGGCTTTAGGTGATGAGCCGTATCCTCGGGCTTCTCAAAAATAGCATCTCGTTGGTCGAGGTTCAATTGAGCGACCTCGGTCTCATCTTGTGGTTGTGCGAACTCGGCGGGAAGCATGACGCCATTGATGTCCATTTCCTGGGGTGCGGGCCCCTCAAAGACGTGCGTGTAGTCGTCTTCGAGCATGTCGTCATCATCACTTGGAACGGGATCCGGGTTGCTCCTCTCAACCGACTTGGGTTTCCATATTTGCTTCACGACTGGCTGAAGGCGGATTTCCTTGAATATGGCATCTCGCTCATCTTCAGCCTTCTTCTCGCGCATCTCCTGTGACCACAGGCATTGCAGCGCCTCTTCTGTGATTTGGACATGCCAGGAGATGCCCAAGATGGTTGTGGCTTGGTACCAGGCGCTACTAATTTGTTTTTGTGGTTTCTGGCCGAATGGGTATCACCCGAGTCAGCGTCATATTTTTTTGCGCTTGGTAGGAACCTCTCTACGGACCGGGCTTCAGCAATGGCCTCAGCCAGATTAGGGGAGTCACCTCCATCGGGCTTCGGCAAGGGCGCCTCTGGGATTGGGACTTCCTGAGACCCTACTCTGACTGTGATAGCTTCAGACTCCCTCTCCTTCGCCTCTTCGTGCCTGTCCTCCTTGGCTTCAGCATGTGTGAGTCGATTCGGAGGTACGACAAACATCCTATGGAAAACGTTCCCCCTTGTCGAGTCTACTTGTCCCTTCCAATCATAACACTCTAGAGGAAAACAAGGGGCAATATTATACTGCGAAGGGTACTCCGGTGGCGAGGTGTGGTTCAGAGCCCACGGGAATCCCGCCCAGTAGTATGGCGGAGGCATTGACGGCTCTAGCAGCTTTGCCCACTATGAGCCGAACCCATTGCCCGGAGGGGGGTTCAGCCATGTCGAAGGTACCTCGGACCATATCAGCGAAGGGTCCTACCATGCCAGAGGTATGTTTGGCCATTGCGGGCCGATGTCTGCCACCGGGGGGTTCGCCCAAAGCAAAGGTGTGTTCGGCCACTAGGGTCCAGACTCACATAGCAGTGGGTTCGACCCTTGAGGTCCAAACTCACTGTGTAGAGGGTTCGACTGCTGGGGTCCGAACTTGTTGTGCGGAGGGTTCGACCGTTATGGTCCGAACTCACTGTGCGGAGGGTTCAACCCTTGAGGTCTGAACTCATTATGCGGAGGGTTCAGCCATTGGGGTCTGAACTTGTTGTGCGGGGGTTCGACCGTTGGGGTATGAACCCACCCTCAGGGGGTTCGGTTGTTGGGGTCCGAACTCACCCTCCGAAGGACGTGGTTGTCTTGACCCCTTCGGCTGTCTTAACATTTTTAGCCCGGAGCTTGCTTTCTCGGCTTTCCTCAGGTGTTTATTCAATAGAATCTGGTATGTTACTTTTGACTTCTTGCGAGTTCTAGCCAAAGGAGACGTGTTGATGTTCTGTTTCCACACTCCTACTTCAGGGTTCTTTGGTACGAGTGTGCGTGATTCTCCAATAACGATCACTTTCCCCATAGATGACTCGACCTGCTTTTGCCGAATCAACACCTTCTTCTCGTCGAGGTTGACGGTGTTTATGGGGAAGGGGTCTTTTTCGAGCTTCATCTTTGGGATAGAATCTATTTTCAATCTACTTCTTCTATGGCTGATTGAACCTGCCGACGAAAAACATTACAGTCATTAGTATAATGAGAATATGAATCATGCCACTTACAGTAGGGATGCTTCTTTAGTTCAGTCGGTGGTTGGGATGACCTAGCCCTTGGGCATCCTGAGAAGCTAGGCTCTTCAAGAGGAAATCAAATATTTTATCGCATTTAGTTACATCAAAAGAGTATTTAACTTCGCTGGGCCAACTCTTAGTGGGAGACGGCCGCAGTTCAGAACAGGTGATGGGCTTGCTCTTAGAATTCCAAATCCCATTCAGCCGCATACATGTCAGCTGAATCTTCCTCTTCCCCTGACTCTTCCTCGTCGTAGTGTTCCATGATGTGAACTTCAGCCCTAGGCTTGTTGAATGTTTTAATGAATTTCTTATCCTTGGCTCGGCCTTCTTGTACCAAAGCCTACTATAGGACTTTACTGACCTCCAAAAAGTTTTGGTTATCTAGCCTTTCTTTAATCTCAGAACGTAACCTGTTAAAATATAGATCTGCCAAATCCCTCTCTAAAATATTAAGGCTAAAACATCAGTTTCTAGTATCTCTAAAGCAGTTTGACGTACTCATATACACTCTCGCTAGGTTTTTGTTTGACCGATGTCAAGTGTGAAAGCCTAAGTTTGGTCTCGCCCGTATAGAAATAGTCATGGAATTTCTGTTCTAATTGGGCTCATGTTTGGACGAAGTTCGGTGGCAGTGCCAAAAACCAAGTGAAAGCGGTGCCAGATAGTGAAAGAGAAAACAATCTAAGTTTTAATGCATCCGACCCGCTAGCTTCTCCACACTGTGCTAAGAATTGGCTGCCATGCTCTAGTGTGGTCTTGTTACCCTCGCCATCGAATTTGGTGAACTCAGAAACTCTATAACCGCGAGGGTAGGGTATTGTATCGAAGTGATCGGGGTACGACTTCCGGTAAACCCTAGACCAATCTCTAGGCGCAAAGCCGGTGCACTCCCTAAATAGCGCACGGATCCGCTCCTCTATGTCGTCGTAGCCTCCTGCCTGTGCGCGTCACTCATGCGGGGGCGCGACACGTGGTGGTATGTCAGTGTGTCGGCCGCGAGGGTCTTCCTCACGTGCTGTCTTGGGATATACTACCTGCTCGGGCCTATGCATTTGCGTAGGAGCATGTGGCACAGGTAGCGCGGGAAAAGTTGGCGCGGGCATAGGTACCCGGGAGGCGGAAAGTAACACGGAGGCCATTGTTCCATTGTCAGGTGATACTGTGGTGGAGGAAAAGGTGGCTCCAGTGGTCTCACGCCATCGTGAGCCGAACCTAATCTTCTGACGAGGGTTCGGCCTTGCTAGAGGTCTTGGTCGAGTGTTTGCCTTCTCGGCCCTCTTCTTATGCTTATGTAGCAGCATCTCATACGTCACCTTCAGCTTCTTGTGATCCGCAGCTGAAGACGACGCGTTGGTGTTCACTTTTCACACTCCTACCTCAGGATTCTTTGGCACAAGTGTGTCTGTGTGTGTGAGGCTCTCCAATCACGACCTCCTTCCCCTTAGCCAACCCAGCTTGCTCGGTCCGAATCAATACCTTCTTCGTGTCGAGATCAATGGTGTTCATGGGGAAGGGATCTTGGTCAAGCTTTATCTTAGGATTAGTATCCAACTTCAATCGTCCTTCTTCTATGGACGATTGAACCTGTCGGCGAAAAACATTGCAATCGTTAGTAGAATGAGAATGTGAATTATGCCACTTACAGTAAGCGCATTTCTTCAAGTCGTCAGCCGTCAGAATGACGTGACCCTTCGGTAACCTGATGAGATTGTACTTTATCTAAAAATCAAATATTTTGTCAGCACTTGGTCATGTCAAATGCATACTGTACTTCACTGGACTGACTCTTGGTGGGAGACGGCAGTAACTCAGAGCAAGTAATGGGCCTGGTCTTGCTAGACCAAGTCCACTCTGCAGTGTAAATGTCGGCTGAGTCATCCTCGCTCTCCGATGTCTCCTCATTGGAGTTATCCATGACGTGTACATCGACCTTTGGTTTGTTAAACGTCTTGGTGAATTTCTTACTTTTGGCTCAACTTTCCTGAACCAGAGCCTTTTGTAGGACATTGACTAACCTTGAGGAAATTCGAGCCATCTAGCTTCTCCATAAGTTCAGAGTGTAAGCCGTTAAAAGCTAGGTCGGCCAAGTCTCTCTCAAAAATGTTCAGGCTAAAACATTGGTTTCTGGTGTCCCTAAAGCGCCTAATGTACTCGTAGACACTCTCGCTAGTCTTTTGTCTAACCGATGTCAAGTGTGAGAGCCTAAGTTCAGTTTCCCAGTATAAAAGTAGTTGTGTAACTTCTACTCTACTGGGCCTAAGTATGCACAAAGATCAGTAGTAATGCCGAAAACCAAGTGAAAATGGTGCCAGAAAGCGATAGAGAAAATAACTTAAGTTTTAGAGCATCCGACCCACTAGCTTCACCAAATTGTGCCAGGAATTGGCCTATGTGCTCTAGGGTGGTCTTACTACCTTCACCATTACCGCCTCTTCCTTGCGCGCATCTCTCATGTGGGGGCACGACACGTGGTGGTATCTCGACAAGTCGATAGTGTGGATCATTCTGTCGTGTTGGATCGTGATAAGGGATTTGCTTGGGCCTATATGGGTGCGCGGGAGCTGGAGGTGCAGGCAACGCGGGAAAGGGTAACGTAGGCGCAGGCAGAGGCGGTGCATAATAGGTGGTAGGGGCGGTCTGACCGGCCATGGGGCCGGTTTGACCGAGGGTGTAATGGCCGATCTGACTGGCATGATGGCTGGTTTGACTGACTATTGTCGGCTGCAGAGGCTAGCACATGTTGGTCTGACCAGCCCAAGGGTCGGTCTAATTGACAGGGTTAAACACAGTCTCAGGCCATAGATGACAAGGCCGGAGACGCGATGGTTTTCCTGGTACTCCCGTCAGTTCTACTTTGTATGTGATGAACAGGGGGTACACTAGCAATCAAAGTTGGAGAAGCGGCCTCATAAAAGCCGAATCTCCTAAACATCGCCTCCATCCTAGAATTAACTTTGGGCCCTAGACGGTTTGCAAAATTAGCGATAATGGCTTGATCTACTATGGTGGCTATCTTTTTCTCGATGTCCATGGAGGATAGTAGAGGGGACGACAGTGTTACCTTACTCCCAGAGAGGTTGGAGATGTCGATATAACGCTTGACGAAGCACCCACGGGTCTTGGTGAAGTGTCCAAGCAGGAGAGCATGCAACTCCTTCGTCTTGGCCTCAATTTCTGCCCTATCTTCCTCAGAGAGGTCATCGAGGGTGGGGAGGATAATGTTGCTATCATCGATCTCCACGCTCCCCATCGGGTCCACCAGCGTCAAGAGTCTCGTTGATGTAGACGTAGTGGATGTACCCATCGCCGATGTCATAGTACTTGGCATGTTCTCCCCCAACAGAGTCGCCAAAAAGTGTGTTGACACTAGAATTCGCCGGTCAAAGTGAAAACACATGGACGCCGATTCGACGATCCAAAAGCACGTGGATACCTAGGGATAACCCTAAGTGTAACACGACACTGACGTCATGTTCCGATGACCCTTGATAGTGACAAGGGAGGGTGGAGTCGCTAGTAAATTAAATTACACCTAGGGATGCAACCCAATTGGCCGAGATGTGGAAAAAATGATCAACCGACCAAATTAATGTCGGTTGAAATGAAGCAGCTGGGTTTGTTAGACCGGCCTAGAGGGGCCGGTCAGACCAGGGATGACCCATCGGTCCAACTGCATAGGCATAGAGGAAGATGCCTAGGACCGACTGCATCCAGCCAGTCAAACCAGCCGTGCACCATCTGTCAGACCGACGTGTGCCAGCAATGTGATGACAGGCTCGACACGCCCAGGTCAGACTAGCCACCTGTCGTCAGTTAGACCGACTACGACAAATCTGATCGCCCAGGTCTCCGGTAATTGCCTTGCTGTTGGTATCTTTGCACAAGGTTTCTTGGTGAAGAAAATAGGGATGAAGACTCTGCAACAACACCAAGAGTTCAAAGGAAATTCGGCCAAGAAACCGAATTACCGGTAAAAACCTATAAAACCGATAGAAATCCGTTATGTGGATTGAATGGGTGATTCACGAGCAAATCAACAAGGCTTACCGTGATTATGAAGTGGCGGACGGATGGTTTACAACGCAAACCAACAAATATGGATGTTACTTGACTAATTCTAGGGCAAGGAAAGTAGATTGAAAGTAAAGAATGATTTAAGGTAAATAATAGATTAGATCTATTAAGGTTTCGGGGGTCCTTGAATCGGCCTTGCCCTATATTTATAAAGGTTGGACATGATGTGTCTAGGCTTAATTTCTATTATAATTTGACTTAGGTACGAGTCCAAGTCGTTAAGAATTGATTAGAGATAAAAATACCCCAAAATAAATTAAATCCTTCTCGGACTCATATTGGTCCATTCTGACCGGCCCTACATGGCCGGTAGGACCGGCCTGTGCTAGGTCGGCATATTTTCGGCCCAAAATTACCAAAATTGATATTTTGACATTTTCGACCATTAATGCCATTTTTTGCTATCAAAAACAGCCTTGAGGAACACAGACCTAGTCGATGTGACCGTCGAGGTGGCGGAGACTTACCTCTTCGCTAGAGATTGGAACTGATGCAGCCCAGTTCTAAGTGCTAAGTCCCTCCGAGATTAACTTTGGGGATCCAAGGGTGGCGATGCGCCAAAAGAGTAGTTTGTTATTATTGGTTATGTGTGTCCTCTAAACCTAGCTAATAGATACATATTTATAGTACGAATACTTGTCGTTCAAGTAATCTACATTGTACTCGATTCTAGATCATATGTATCTTCTCTCACCTTTATCGGCTCCTTCATATCTAGCCATGTTGTAACGATATGGATGGGCTTCTTTGAACACCTTTGACTAGTCTCCTTTGACTACTATTGACTGTCCAACATCCTTGGTGGGCCTAGGCTTTACCAAATCTTGGCTTCAACACATGCCCTCGAGTTTTGGAGCATTAAAGGGTAACTGATGCTTTGAAATTATCGGTCCTCATCACCCCCTGCCATCACGTCCTTTCAAACGTCCATCTATAACGTCTTTTCAAACTCATTATTAGTAGCCGAAACGCTTCATCTTCTAGCATTTTATAAAACTGTTGATGCCAAGATTTGGTAAAGCCAAAGCCCACCAAGAATGCCACACGGTCAACAAAACTCAAGAAGAGTCTGGTCAAAGATAGTCAAAGAAGCCCGTCCATTACAATGCTGGCCGGATATGGAGGAGCCGATGAAGAGAAGATGAAGATTATCTAGAATCGGTTAAGATAGAGTACTTAGACGGAAAGTCTCCGGACTATAAATAGGTACCCCTAGTTAAATTAGCACACACATCTCTGTCAAACAACTACTCGGCGCATCGCCACCCTTGGTTCCTAAGGTTTATCCCTGCGGGGTTCGACACTCGAAGCTGGGCTGCATTGTTTCGATCTCCAGCAAAGAGGTGAGTCTTGCCACCCCCAACGACTGTATCGACTAGGTTAGTATCCTTATGCTGCATCATATTGATCTCTTGAGGTGAACGTCAAAATAGTACGGTCGCCGGTTCTCGGTGTATTGGTTAGGTCTAAGGTTGCATCATATTGATCTCTTAGATTGATGTGATCTTGGTGTGGTAGTTTGAGGCTTCATCGGTTAAGTCCGACATCTTCTGCTATTGTATCTTTTTCATGCTGTATTCCATTCATCTAAATAAAGTATGCCCGATACTTTGATATATTATTAAGATCATCGTGATTAGATACTGTCTTGGTTAGGTTCGATCTAGTTATTGTGATGATTTTCATGATATAGACATGTTATCTAGCACGTTTTATTTATTGCTGTCGAAGTACAAGCCGACTGTATTATCTTCAATTCAATGCCACATCTTATTTGCCATCGGAAAATCGCTGATACGTCCTATGTGGTAAAACTGCCCATCTTATCGGCTGATGGCATGCTCGTCTGATTGCTTCACCCCTGGTCATTGGCCCTATGGCCGATCAACATGATATTCCATGAATATCCCATCCTCATCATGGTCATCGGCTCGATAGCCGATAGGTTATGCTATTGATAATATTTTCATGTTTCCTTATTAGTTGCAGGGTCAAAATGATCGGCACGCCTTGAACCCCTTTTTTCTAAGAACATAGGACCTGCACTAGAGTTAAGCAGATCTCCTATGCCACATGTGTGTCAAAGTGTGGCCAAAAAACGCACCAACAAAAACCATGTGCAGGTTACCAGCTCTGTGTGATCTCACCCTTTCTTCTTCCTTTTTGCATCTTCTTCTCTAGCCATTCATGACTATGATGGATGTTGCATGGTCTGACACATCCTTTTTGTGGTGGTGTCGAACCAAACTTCATCCCACACAGTTTTGTATTGGTGCTCTTTAAACCAAAGTTTCCATTCCCCTAAACCAAAGTTTCCATTCCCCTAATCCCGGTCCTACAAATATCTCGGCGTTTCGAAAACTGTACTCATGACCTTACCTTTTTGCCGAACGTTGTAGGTGGTCCCACCAAATCTAGCAGGATCGGCTTGACCTGGCTGTCGTGGAGTCATTTTTGCTCTATAACTATCCTAGGCCACTCCTCACCTTTCTTCTTCACGCTTTCTGCATACTACTCTCACTTTGGCCCTTGAGCTCACCGTTGTCTTGCTTCTAGCTCTCTTGCGACCCGTCGTGCTTGCCGTCTCCATCATCCTCGTCAACACCGCACTCTAGTAACCCTAGCAATGGATACCACTAACGTGATCCCCGAGGTAAGTCTTTGGCATTCGTTTCTCCTTTTCTTGCTGCTCATCGGTTTTCTCAGTTCTTCCTCCACTTTTCTTCACTGTTTCCCCCTTTTACTCTTTTTACCTTTCTTTTCTATAGAACTTGAAGAACCAAGTTTTGATTCCCATGGCTAACCGCCCCACTCATCACTTCCTAGGTCCAATGGGTAACCCCGATCCTACTGATATCATAAACACTGAAACTAATCGGATACCTTTTAAACACTCCTCTATGCTTTCCTCCGATTGACATCTTAGCTTCAGGGATTTTCCTTCCCTTCTTTTCGACTTAACATGATTGGTTCCTTAGGGTATCGGCTGTCAACCGTCCATCTTAGGATGAAATCAGCACCGGCCTCTCTCTTGCCGAACCCTACAAGAACGAGTCACTTCTTGCCGCCAGTTGTTACTTTTGGTCCGATACCCCAACGCCTTTGTTTTTGGTCATTGCCCGATGAGCCCATCCTTGCTGGACATCTTTTCCTTGACCTTTCTTGATATCATCTCCCCTTGCAATCCCTTTTCTTTCCAGTTCCAAGCCAACCCATCACCTTGATGTGAAATCCACCAGCGGTTGGAGTAAATATATTATGAAGCATAACAAGAAATCTGGCCCGATCAAAACTTGTGAGCTTGGCCTTTCTTAACCTCTAGGTTGGAAAGGTTTGTCTTCTGTGGATCCACCCTAGGTCCAACCTCTCACCTTCAATTCCTAGCCGAGCAACTAGCTGCAAAAAAGATAATTCCCATTGGCCGATACCTCCTTGGCGCTACTTATTATCTCCTTCACCAGGTATCGGCCAAGCTATCGGTTGGCGAGCCTATCGGTCACTTCGACGATCCTTGGTGGTTTTTGTAGATCTGGCTCAATATTTACACCGCTAAAGTCATCGACAATCCTCCCCTCACCTCAATGGAATTCCATTCTGACTATCCTGAATCGGCCGATCAAATTTATCGCCAGTGTTCATCTTTGGGCGAGGCGGCCGCCTACCGATCCAATTTCTGGATGTCCCCCGATTCCCTGAGCCTCTACTTCACAGGGTTTTACTACGACTTCTAGGATGAGAAGACTGTTTGGTTTGCATATGAGTTTCTATCGGAGTATGAATATCCCCATGGGTTTCTTCCAGCTGATGTGTGCCGAAATGAGGAGTCCACTAGAATATTTAAAACTTTGATCATTCCTTGTCTTTTGTCCTATCAACTTCACTATCGGCCACACCCGGAGAGCTTCCTATGAGTTTTATCATCCAACAGTCATCTTGCGGTAACTAGGATTCGGCCAACTCCCATCTCACCAATTCTTTATCGGCTGAATCCAAATTTGTGGAGAGGTCACAGACAGCGCGGAGTATGACCACCTTTCCCAAGTGGCCAACAAGGTTCCTTATGGTGATCTTGCCCCTTGTTGTCCTACAACATCAGCTCCATCAACTTCATTCATTGGTGGGACGAATGGGCAAGGCACCTCTTTAATCTGCACTCAAAGACATATTGTTAGCAGTTGTATCCTGGCTACATCAATGAGTCTTCTTAGGTAACACATTCAACTTGACTTTTGCTTGTTTTCGCTTGCTCCCTTGTTCCTTACTTATCTTTATACTATGCAGGAGGAAACTGTGGATGCTCCCCTGGTGAGTCAGAACGACAGGCCGATAGAATACGGGCTGATATCATCCACTAGCATCCTAGGTAGTGGGGCCCCTACCCCGATGGAGTTGCTCGCCAAGAAGAGAGTCAAGGTACTAGCGTGTAAGCAGTAAAGCAACAGATGTGGTGGTGCGTCGATCCACCAGGGCCCACTCCAGCCAGGTAATCCTCTTATCTTTTGTCTTTTGTCATGCTTGGTGAACTTTTATCCTTCCTTTGTAAAACACTTCTCTTTTTGTTCAGTCAACACCACCTACTACTCTAGCTACGCAAGCCACTACTATCGTCGATGCGCCTTCATCGGCTCAGGTATCTATACATCTTCACACTGTGTGTACTTGCTCTTCAGCCTTCATATTACACTATTGTTGCATCTCTTCACGCGACATTTACCAGATTGTCTATGACCCAGCTGGCTCCCAATCAACCCCACCTGCTAGCGATACAACCGTGGAGACCATCGTTGGAGCCAGTATGCCCGAGGTCATAACTATTGATTCTGGTGTATCGGCTCGTGCTTGCCGATATAGCCACAACATTTGAAGTCGATGCACTGGCAAGTGGGTTGTTGGTCATTGTTATTGCCGGCATGGCGACCGACGTCAGGGTACCTCCTGCTTCAAGCTCTCGTCAAGTACTTTACTTGCTTTACCTTCTTGTAACCTTCTGTGTAGCAAACATCATCCTTAAATGCAGTTGATGTCGGGCACCACACACTCGTCTGATGGGGAATGGGAAAGCTATGCTAATCAGCAATTTCAAAAATTTCACCCCAAGTCTAAGAACCATGTGCGTGAGGGATCATGAATCGGTACCTTCTAGCATGAGACATGCTAGGTGCAACGGAAGATGTCGGGGAAGCGCATCCTCGCCTGTCATCGCCTCGCTCCGGCCATTCCCCGATGATCCAATCGACGTAGACGACTGTAAGTGTTCACGTGAAGAAGTCCACGAGTGCCACTATTGGAGCAGTGCCTCCATGGTATCCATACGTACAAGGATGGGATCCTTCCCACGATGGCGTGCAAGCACCACTTGTGAGAAACGAGAGATTTCCCAATCTCAACTTTTGAGATCAAGAAATGGAGGAGAGGAGTTCTTGGTGTCTAGGTCTAAACTATCAATGAATTGATTTCCATGACCTCCTCCTCTCTTAATATAGAGGTGAGAGCACTGGTCTCTAACAATTTGAAACCCAACAGATTGGCTTCAAACTATTTGAGACCCAACAGATCCAATCTGTTAGGCCCACACCAGAACTTCCAATCAGGGCTCTCAGACTCCAATTCCATGTAGCATCGGAACTTCCGATACCTCCTATTGGAACTTCCGATTAGTGCAATTTTTCCCGATACACATCGGAATTTTCGGTTTCAACTCTCTGTCTCTAAATAAGAAATTATTGGAACTTCTAATACCATATCGGAACTTCTGATACCATATCAGAACTTCTGATTGAGCTCTCGGTTTATCAAACCATAAATTATTGGAACTTCCGATACCATATCGGAACTTCCGATTTGAGCTCTGTTTTTTTAATTTAGAAAATAATCGGAACTTCCGATTCCAAATCGGAACTTCCGATCCAACTGGAATTTTCTTGGGTACTGTTCCTTCAATTTCCCACTTGCACAAGAACCAATTCTTTACAGTTTTCTTAATCCATCCCCTTAAGTGTGTGACCGGATAGGTTCATACACTAAATGTTATTCACCGGAAACCTTTTCTGACTCACAGATCAATAGCGGTACCTAGCAGCACATATTGTCCCCTGAAAGCACACAAAATCAATTTTCACTGAACCTTGAAATATGCATGCACATGTCCCTTTACCACACGACATCAACCAAGCTCAAGGCGAGATTTGTGCCACCCTTGTTGGATAGCTCGACATTTCACTCGAACAAGTAGTGGATTCAAATCATGACTAACTATTTAGTCATATTGGCATGGCCATGCATTTTTCCAATCCAACTACCTCGAGGGGCCAGAGATGTCTCTCCCGTTATTAGGAGGGGTAAATTCCATCTTGAACGTTCACATCCCGAGACATGTTTCACAACACACCTAAACACAACCCTCATTACTACCCTGTTATGGAATACGTTAAGAAGCATCTGAGTGTGTCACTACACATTCTGTAATCAAATGACGATCTCGGGTTTGAGGACTATGTAGGTACACCATTTGAGATGACAACTGATGTCACATTACAATAACAATCCTAGCAGTATATCAAGTGGGTCTATCCAACACCATGTTCACCAACATGTGTCCACATCACTGATTTGACATCTCTATGTCTATGACATGTGAAACGTGATCATCAATTAGTCAGATGTGCTAATCTATGTATCATCACTGTCCCACATGATGACAAGATTATGGATCTATTTTGAACAATATTATTATAAAACAGATAGTTTCACATAACAAGTCATCAACTCATTAATTAAATGTAAACGATATTTATTCAAGGAACAAGATAACAATTATCCTCTTACATAAGCATAGACACTATTAACATCTTTCACATACACATTACTCACTCACGCAAGTATGTAATACCCATGGACCTCAGGTGCACCTCATGCTTCGACTATGGAAGAGGTTTTGTCAACGGATCTGCTATGTTCAAATCGTGTGCACCTTGCAAATCTTCACATCACCTCTCTTAATGATCTCGCAGATCAGGTGATATCACCGAAGTATATGTTTAGATTTCTGGTGTGACCTTGGCTCCTTGACTTACGCAATGGCACCACTATTATCATAATAGAAGGTCCACTGGATTGGACGTACTAGGAACAACACTCAGCTTAGAAACAAACTTTTAGATCCAAATGACCTCCTTCGTAGCTTATAAAATGGCTATATACTCAGCTTTGGTTGTAGAATCGGCCATCGTCTCTTGCTTGGAACTTTTCCAACTCACTGCGCCTCCATTGGGACAAAATACAAAACTAGATTGCGATCAAGAATCATATTTATTGGTCTAAAAGCTAGCATAGGTGTAACCATTTACAACAATCTCCTCATCACCACCATACACTAGGAACATTTCCTCAGTCCTTCTCAAATACTTGAGGAAACTTTTTACTATAGCCTAGTGACCTTCACCCGGGTTCGATTGGTACCTGCTCGTAACACTTAGAGCATATGATTCATCTAGGCATGTACATAGCATGGCATACATGATGATACATCTAGCTCATCAGGTGTCGCAACACATTGAGTCTTACTAAGAGAAATACAATGTGACATTGGAAGAAATCCCTTCTTGGAATTCTCCATTTTGAACTATTTCAAAAATTTGTCAATGTACATACTCTAGCTTAATCGAATTAGCCATTTTGATTTATCTCTATAGATCTTTATGCCCAAAATGTACGGTCCCTCTCTAGGATCTTTCATCGAAAAATTGGTTTTCAATGAAGTCTTGAAAGCATTTAACAAAGGAATGTCATTTCCGATCAATAATATGTCATCCACATATAAGACCAGAAATACGAGTGAGCTCCCACTAGCCTTCTTGTAAACACAAAGCTATTGTTTGTTCTTGATGAAGCCAAACCCTTTGACTACCTCATCAAAACAAAAATTCCAACTCCGAGAATCTTGCTTCAGCCCATAAATGAACTTATGCAACTTACAAATGTTCCCAGCATTCTCTGGATCAAGACCTTCAGGTGTGTCATGTACACATCCTCACTTAGGTTTCCATTCAGTAAAGTCATCTTGACATTCATTTTCCATATCTCATAATCATAAAATACGACAATTGCTAGGATGATCCGAATAGACTTAAGCATAGCGACGATCGAAAACGTTTCATCATAATCAACTACCTTGAATCTATCTAAAACCTTTTTCCACAGAGCGTGCCTTATAGATGTGAACATTTCCATCAACGTCTATCTTTTTCTTGAATATCCATTTACACTCAATAGTTTTTACACAATTGGGTGGATCAACCAAGTTCCGAACTTGGTCTTCTCGCATGTGTTGACACAGAAATGTGCCCCCGCACTTGGGTCTGTTAGACGATCCAAAAGTGTGTGGATACTTAGGGACAAGCCTAAGCGTAACACAACACTGATGTCGTGTTTCGACTACCCTTAACCATGGTAAGGGGGTGGAGTCGCCAGGTAATCAGATCACACAAAATAATCCAATTAGCCGCAAGAAATATATTAAACAGAACAAATCAGCAAGACAAGCGAAGCCTGACTGATTCGAAGTATAGTGCGAAGGGTGTCGCCGAAGGGTACCTTCGGCGTCTAGGTGCGAAGTGTCCCGTCGAAGGGTACCTTCGGCTGTTCGGACTAATCTGGCCGAAGATGAACTCTGAACCGAGCTGGACGCGACAATCACCTCCGAACAGCGGGGTTCGGCGCGAAGTCTCCGATACATCAAGATACAAAAGAAATGACTTAGACACAATGCTCGGGCGTGACTTCGTCTGACGCGAGGTACAAGCGTGGCGAAGCCTATCGTGATGAAGCCTGTTGCGGAGCGTGTTGGCGTGCAGGACTTGGTCAAACCGACAACAGCGTGACGGTCTGACACAGGTAGTCGAAGCAGCAATCTCACTAAGGGGTGTTTTGGCAGCTTCTGAAACCAATCTCTCAGCTTCGGGCACCTCCGGCGAAGTAGCTCCGAACGTGGAAATCTGCAACAGAGTAAATTCGAAGTACCAATTCGGCCTGAGGACCGAATTCTGCTAAGTGTTGCACTAGGAGCGAAGGTAACAATCTATTACGCCGATTAGCGGATACTTCACAAGGTGAAGTAACAAGGCGATAGCAATCTATTACGTAGATTAACGGATACTTCATAAGAGAAGTAACAAGGATTACCACTATTCCGAAGTGGCCGTCGGAGGGCTTCCAGGCAAACCCATGAAGAGTGCGGAAAGTAAAGGTAAAATAAAGTATGGTTTAAAGCTAGGGCTTTGTGTTGATTGTGTTGGGGGGGTCAATGAACCGGCCTCACCCCTATATTTATAGGGGCTAGACTTCTAATCTCTAAGCCTAATCTAGTAGGATTCAGTTTGATCACACGTGGAGCTAAGACTTAATCAAAAATCGGACTCAACTCTATCTCTTCCCAAAGTGGGCCTTCGGCCAGGCCCACCGAAGCCTGCTCCTCAGGCCGAAGCTTCGGCGGGGTGAGCCTCCGAAGGCCTTTGGGCCGAAGGCTGCAGGCTTGCTGGAAGCTTCCGAAGCCCGTAGCCTTGTGGGCCTTCAGCCCTATAGGGCTTTGGCTCAGCCCAGGACATGTGTATTTTCGGCCCAAATTACCAAAATTGATATTTTGATAATCTTAACCACTAATGCCATTTTTTGCTATCAATAGCATGGACTCCAACTCAGATCCAATGGCTCCAAGCCATTTCTCAGATCCTGGTCCCATCACTACTTCTGTATAGGTCCTTGGCTCGTTGTTGTCCAACAACAACAACAAGTACCGTTTTGGCACATGTGACTCACCCTCCCGGACCTTCGTGGGGCTGGTGTCACTATAACGGGATGTGCAACATCTTGCATATCCTGTTGTAGTTCAGTGGGATGTAGAACACCTTCCAGTGGCTCTCGAACCTCTTCGAGATGCACCGTCCTCCCACTAACTCTTTTTGAGTGAAATTATTTCTCAAGGAATACACCATTCTAAGCGACAAACACTTTGCCCTCTTCTCTATTATAGAAATAGTATCCTTCGGTTTCCCTAGGATACCCCAGAAAGAAGCACTTGTAAAATTTAGGAGTGAGCTTGTTAGACGTCAAACATTTGACATGCACCTCAAAACCCATAATCTTTAGAAAAGACAAAATGGGACACCTCCTAGACCACATCTCATATAGCGTCTTCTCTACTGACTTAGATGGAACTGTATTTATCATGAAAGCGGCAGTTTCTAAAGCGAGTCCCTAAAAGGATAATGCAAGATCAGTATGACTCATCATCGACCGGACCATGTCCAACAAGGTACGATTCCTCCACTCGGACTCTCCATTCCACTGGGTGTTCCATGTGGAGTCAGCTGTGGAACAATTCCACACTACTTCAGATGATCACTAGTCTCATGGCTCAAATATTCACCTCCATGATCAGATCATAGAAATTTAATTGTCCTTCCCATATGATTTTGTACTTCATTTTTGAACTCCTTGAACTTTTTGAAGGACTCAAACTTATGCCTCATCAAGTAGACATAACCATATCTACTAAAGTCGTCGGTAAAAGTGATGAAGTACTGATAGGCACCTCTTGTGACATGGCTCATTGGTCCACACACATCAGTATGTACTATGGCCAATAGCTCACTTTCCCCCTCGCTCTGTCTAGTGAAAGGCATCTTTGTCATTTTGCCAAGTAAGCAAGACTCGCATGTGTCATATGATTCAAAATCAAATGACTCCAAAAGTCCATCACTATGGAGCTTCTGCACACGCTTCTCATTTATATGACCCAAACGACAATGCCAGACATAGGTAGGATTAAAATCATTGAGTTGTTGTTTTTAGTACTAATGTTATAAACGTGTGCATCTTAAAGACTCATAATATATAATCCATTCAATAATGGAGAAACACCATAGAGCATGCCATTCGAGAATATTGAACAACAATTGTTCTTTATTACGAATGCAAACACATCTTCCTCTAAACATGAAGAAGATATAATGTTTTTTCCTAAGGCAAGGATGAAATAACAATTATTCAACTCCAAAGATAGTCCTGAAGGTAGTGATAGTGAATAAACACTAACGGACAATGCTGCAACTTTTGTACCATTCACGACGTAGACATCCAACTCGCCACTAGCACACTTTCTTACTCTACTCATCCCTTATAATGATTTGCAAGTATGAATCATCGAACCGGTATCAAATACCCATGAATCATTTGGATGAGTAGCAAGATTAGTTTCAATAAAATTAATACATGAAGTAGAAGTCACACTTTCCTTCTTGTTCTTCTCTTCTTGTGGCAGTAGTGGCACACATCAGAGTTAGCAGGTAGTCTTCGCACTAGTTATCGAATCTATAGTCTTAGCCTTGCCCATCATCACATGACTTGGAGATTTCCTGATACTCTCCTCAATAGTCTTGAGCATCCCATGCAACTCAACTAGTGTTTTCTCTACTCCAACCATATTGCAATTCATGATGAACAGCTCAAAGCTTAGTGGGAGCGACTGGAGAATCACATCAATAGATAAGTATGGATCTAGTGGAGAACCCAGTCTCTCTAGAGTCTCAATGTAACCAATCATCCTGATCACATGAGGACTCACTGGTATCCCTTCAGCCAACCTACTCCCAAATAAGGCTTTAGACACATTGTATCTCTCGTCCCTTGCCTGGTTCTAAAACATGCCCTTGAGACCTACGATCATATCGTAAGCATCATGTTCCTCATATTGTTTCGGAAACTGTTAACATAGAAATGTGCCCTTGCACTTGGGTCAGTTCGACGATCCAAAAGCGTGTGGACACTTAGGGACAAACCTAAGAGTAACACAACACCGACGTCGCGTTCCGACTACCCTTAGCCGTGGTAAGGGGGGTGGAGTCGCCAGGTAATCAGATCACACAGAAATAATCCAATTAGCTGAAAGAAATGTATTAAACAGAACAAGTCAGAAACTGAACGGAGCCTGACTGATTCGAAGTATGGTGCGGAGGGTGCCGCCGAAGTGTACCTTTGGCGCCTGGCGCGAAGTATCCCGCCGAAGGGTGTCTTCGGCGTTCGGACTGATCTGGCCGGAGATAAACTCCGAACCGATCTAGACGCGACTAATCACCTCTGAACAGCGGAGTTTGGCGTAAAGTCTCCGATACAGTAAGATACAGAGAAATGACTTAGGTGCAACGCGCGAGCACAACTTCAGTCCGGAGCAGAGTACAAGCGTGGCGAAGCCTGTCGTGGAGAAGTTTGTTGGTGAAGCGTGTTGGCGTGCGGTCAAAGTAGCAACCTCGCCGAAGTGTGTTCTGGACAACCCCCGAAACCGGTCTCCCAGCTCTGAACAACTCGGGTGGAGTGGCTCTGAACATGGAAAACCTACAACAGAGGGGATTCAAAGTACCAATTTGGCCTGAATACCAAATTCTACTAAGTGTTGCACTAGTGGCGAAGGTAGCAATCTGTTACGCAGATTAGCGGATACTTCACAGGTGAAGTAACAAGGCGATAGCAATCTATTTCGTAGATTAATGGATACTTCACAGACGAAGTAACAAGGCGATAGCAATCTTTTACGTAGATTAACGGATACTTCACAGGTGAAGTAACAAGGCTTACCACTATTCCAAAGTGGCCATCGGAGGGCTTCCAGGCAAACCCACAAAGAGTACAGGAAAGTAAAGGTAAATAAAATACGGTTCAAAGCTAGGGCTTTGTGGTTGATATGTGTTGGGGGGGCTTTTGAACCGGACTCACCCCTATATTTATAGGGGCTAGACTTCTAATCTCTAAGCCTAATCTGGTGGAATTCGATTTGATCACGCATGAAAGACTTAGTCAAAAATCGGACTCAATCTCTAACTTTGCCCAAAGTAGGCCTTCGGTCAAGCTCGCCGAAGTCTGCTCCTCGGGCCGAAGCTTCGGCGGAGTGGGCCTCTGAAGGCCTCCAGACCGAAGGCGGTGGGCTGGCTGGAAGCTTCCGAAGCCCGTAGCATATTGGACCTTTGGCCCTGTAGGGCTTCGGCCCAACCTAGGACACGTGCATTTTTAGCCCAAATTGCCAAAATTGGTATTTTGACAATCTTAATCATTAATGCCATTTTTTGCTATCAACAGAAACTCAGAGGACCTGTAGGCAAGCATCAATCACCTGACATCCACAGAATCATTAGCATGCTTCTCATAAGCATGCTTGTCTTCTGCATAAGCATCCTCTCTCATTCAAGAATAGATCGCAAATTAAAAACTGGAGTGCTGTTAATAGAAGTAGTAGTAGGTGCCATGATCTACAAAAGATTAAATGTAAGGTTCAGCAATATGCAATGTTTATCTTCTATCCAATAAAAGATGTTCCACTATTTTAAAAACTACCACTTTCCCTCTAGTGACTAATAGTGGCGCAAGATCCATATTCATTCTAACTCCTAGTGAGCTTAGCATCACTGCTAGAAGCTAGGTGACATAGGTAAGCAACGCTTTGTAATCACATCATATGTGACTCTTGTCGTTGGAGAAACATCCAATGCTCTACGCCAACTCTATGCCCCAAGGCCCAAAATCATTTTGATAGACTCGTTAAGCAAACCAATACTATGCGTGTGGAAGTACAACTTCCACCCCAACTGATCAAGATAAAAGATAGCACCCTACTTTGGTAGACCCACTATCAATGATCGAGATCCTTGGTGGGTGCAGCTATTGGAAAGAGCATCAATACTTAATTTTCTGAGGGAAAACTATTCTAGCAAGGTTACGTCCCTAGCGCACGAAACATGCAAGAATAGTATAACATGAACGTAAGAAAGCATCATAGGAAATCATATTAACTATGACATATCATGACCCTCTTCACATGGCGATCTCCATCTGCATGGCTCCCATCATTGAGTGTGTGATTTTGGCCTCCAGTAACTGTACTAGTCTATCACTATAGAATCTATAATAGTTAGTGGATCGGAACTTCCAATTCTAAATCGGAACTTCTGTCTGCAATATTGCTCTCTGTATCGATTAAAACTGATATGAGAACTTCTGATCCACTATCGGAACTTCCGATCCATTGGAACATTCGATCAATATAGGAACTCCTTGATAGCAAAATTGCTCTCTATATTGAATCATATTCAATATCGGGACTTCCGATCTAGCATCAAAACTCTAGATACGACAAATATTGGAACTTCCGATCTGCCATCGGAATTTCCGATTTTCTACGGATAGAAAATATATCTAATCTATTTTTCCACCATGTATCACCATACATGGGATCCAGATCGAACACTACACACGTAGGCTCTGATACCAATATTGGGAAATGGGGAAGCTACGCTACTCGGCAATTTCAAAAATTTCTCCCCTAGCCCAAGAACCATGCGTGTGAGGGATCATGAATTAGTACCTTCTAGCACAAGACATGCTAGGTTCAGTGGAATGAGATGTCATGAAAGCATGTCCTCGCCTTTCCTCGCCTCGCTCCGGTCGTTCCCCAGTGATCCAATCGACGTAGATGACATAGGTGTTCATGTGAAGAAGTCCACGATTGCCGCTATTGGAGCAGAGCCTCCACGGTATCCACACGTATAGGTATGACATCCTTCCCACGACGACGTACTAGCACCACTCATGAGAAATGAGAGATTTTCCAATCTAAACTTTTGAGATCTTGGTGGCTAGGTCTAAACTATCAATGACTTGATTTCCAAGACCTCCTACTCTCTTAATATAGAGGTGAGAGCCCTGGTCTCCACAATTTGAAACCCAACAGATTGGCTTCAAACAATTTGAGACCCAATAGATCCAATATGTTATGCCCACATCAGAAGTTTTGATCCTAGATCGGAACTTCTGATCAGGGCTCTTCGAACTCCAATTCCAGGTAGCATCGGAACTTACGATACCACCTATCGGAACTTCCGATTAGTGTATTTTTTTCTGATATGCATCGGAACTTCTAGTTTCAACTCTATGTCTCTAAATAAGAAATTATCAGAACTTCTGATACCATATCGAAACTTCCAATTTGATCTCTCGGTTTCTCAAACCATAAATTATCGAAACTTCTGATACCATATCAGAACTTCCGATTTGAGCTTGCTGTTTCTAATTCAGAAAATAATCGGAACTTCCAATTTCAAATCAGAACTTCTAATCCAACTGGAATTTTCTTGGGCTTTGTTCCTTCATCGTCTGCCCTAAGGCAGTTTTGAAGAGGAGGGCTCACACACCCTTCCGGCAGGTGCAACAGACGATGATACCGCTGCTTCTTCTGTTGATGGCGCTCCTGCAATCGGCTATCGCTACAAGGCTTGCTGACGTAAGCACTTTTGTACTTATTGTCACAATGTGGTTGGCTTCTGTTTAACTTTCTTTCTTCTTTCATTTGTTCATCCGGAAATTCTCTTTTGATATCAAGCCATATCTTGAAGACAAAGAAGTCACCGGTGCCCCTTCATCGGCCATGACTCAGTTGCCTCTAGAGGTGAAGGGGTTCTATCGGACCCACTACACCGCTTAGAAGACCCAATGGAGGTCCTGGTCAATGACTCGGGGCCAGTTAAGAGGGTGTTTCAACGACATCCTGGACCTCCTTTCCCTAGAGTTGGTTGACACCCTTACGCCAGCTGTGTACTAGAGATCCGTCGGCCGAACGTGCAGTGGGCGCTGAAGTAGATGGCCGATCGTGCCAGCTATGCGTCATTGCGGGAAGCGATCAAAATCCATGAAAAAGCAGTGCTCACCGAGGGCACCCTTTTGGATCATGCCCGGGGCGAGTCATCAGCCATGTCGCTGGAACTTGGACAGCTGCGGGTGGAAGAAGTCGAATTGGCCTCAGGCTGGACGGGGTCCAAATGAAGATTGTCGTGAAGGAAGGTGTTTTGGCCTCATTCCTAGCTTGGATCGAGGCCCAAGAACTGCCAGCTTGCCAATTCCGTCCTCCATGTGCAGTGTTGACACCGTGCCATTCAAGATGTTCTAGGCTCAGACGTCGAGGACCGGGCCATCCTTCGGAGCATCAACGCAATTTGGCCTGCGGACTGATCGAGGCCATGCGTCACACTCTTATTTGAACATTCCGTAGGATCTTTGACCTATAAGTAAAAACATTATGCTTTTGCAATATATTGCCATTGATCCCTTGATATGGTCTTGATTTTTGTGTCTAAGGGCGATGTTTCAGCATCGGTCATCTAAAGGCGATACCATCGATGGTATCGCCTATTTGATGTTTGCATGTAGATCTTTAGGCATTTGTCCAAACGCTCGGAAAATATTTCTTCAAGTACTTTCCATTTAAAGCTTTCCTGAATACTTCTCCATTTAATCCTTCAAGGAGATAGGTTTTGCCAGGCACCATTCGATGTATTTGAAATCGTCCTTCCCAATTAGGTGACCACTTACCGAACCGATTGTGGTTAGATCCAATCGGTAGGATAAGCTTCCATACGAGTTCTCCCTATTCAAATGACTTGGCCACCACTATCTTGTTGTAAAACATGGCAACTCTTGCTTTATTCTCTTCAATCTTCTCAAGGGCTCTTAATCGGACCTACGCTAGATCGTCTAGGCCATCCGTCATTAAATTATAATAATCATCGGTTGTGAGTTGGTCTTGTAGTGTAATCCTTCTTGAGTCGATGTTATTTTCCCACGGTAGTACTGCTTCGTGGCCGTAGACTAACTAATATGGTTGTACTTGACGTAGATCTGACAATGAGGAACATTTGAAATAAGTTCTGTAGTGTGTCCGTTTGCTCCACTTGAGTGTTTAAAACACATTGTACAATCAATGACTGATACTTCTCTATGGCGGAAGTACCTAAAATCTCCTCGCCGTCACTTTCAGTCTCCTCATCGTCACCTGCATTGTTAGTACCACCATCATCAATATTACTAGCACTAACATACCCACCATCCTCAGTAGCAATGAATGTTCATCTCTGGCTTGGGCAATCTCTCATGAAATGACCCTTCCGTTAGCAATTGTGGCAAATGACTCCACTGGTTTGGCTTGAAGAAGCAACCGATGAGGAACTATTTGTTGGTATGGCTATTTACTCTTCTCCTCTGGTGGTAGTGAAGACGAAGGTGTTGCTCAATGTGCCCTGGATATGAAGGAGGCAGCAGACTGTGCATGAGAAGGTAGTGTTGATTTTTCCATTGTAGACACCGATCTTGTGTCGGTGAAGTTGCTCTTCGACTTCGGCTGTCGTCCCTGTAATTCTCTTTCTGTCTTCATAGAAAGGTGAAACAATCTATTGAGAGAATTATATTCCTTATAATAAACTATGTCCTATATTTCTCTTCTTAACCCACCAAAAAATATATCCATTTTACCCTCCTCATCCTCAACTACCTCACAACGCAACATTCCTATTTGCAGTTCTTGGTAGTACTCCTCTACAAATTTATTTCCCTTGGTTTAAACGTTGTAATTTTTGACGCAAATCACGTTTATAAGTAGTGGGGATAATCTACCACGCATAGCTCTCTTTATCCCATCCCATGTGTCAGGTGCTAAGCCTACATTTGATAGCTCATTCCACCAAATAATAGCAAAATTGATAAACTCACTAGTGGCTTGTCTAAATCTATGAATTTCTGGAACAAGATGAGAGTTAAATTTTTGTTCTACTATCATCTCCCAATTAAGATATGTCTCAGCATCATAAGAGCCAAAAAAAGTTGGTATGCTGAACTTAACCTTAGCAAACGAATTATCAGTACGAGGGTTGTTTTCATTATTACCTCCCATATCTTGACGACATGGATTTTGTCGACGGGGAGGAGGTTCTTGTGCAAGGGGCAGGATATACTCTTCTTGATTTATGCCATCTGCCTCGAGATCCTCCTCAGCTCTATCAGTTCGGTGGCGGTGGCTGTTTCTCTAAGTTCTCCATCCTGGTGACGAGGGTGGCAATGCACCTCTCTATCCTCTCCAATATGTTCTCATTGTCCAAGTTGCTCTTAATGATGTTTGTAATGAGTTCTTGCAACAACTATCCAAGCTCGAACTTGGACACACATTCATCTCCATCGCCTTGGTGTTGTGATCCTATCATGGTTAGTGGAAACACAAAACACAAAGAAGCTCACAAGTGTGTTAGTTTCCTATGAACTACTAGGATGTGGAGTCGCTCACACTCAAGCATTTCACCAAGTTCTTGCAAAGTTCTTACCAATCATATCAGGTGGCACAATCGGTTTGTTTGGGGATGATACCGTTGAAGTCGTAAGTATAACGATTGCCGACTAGAAACTATACTGAACAGAAGGAAGGTGGAGCTTGGAAGGCTGATCTTTGGTAGCAAGGATTAGCACAGATCGACAACAGTTAGTAAAGCTCAATAATAATCCACAATACTTGCCTTGGTTGCTGGTCTAATTTGTGCTCCTAGAAACGCGAAGAGAAGCCAACTCAAATAACAAGAACACCAAAACACGGTACTTAGAGATATAGATAGCATTCTTAACTTAAACTAGAACAACTTCTTCCTCTTATACCTCAAGTTTTTTTCTTTTTTTCTCTTTTTTGGAATTTTTTGTTTTCTTTTATTTTGGCCTCTTTTCCCCCTTTTTTGACCTTTTTTACATACTTCTCAAACAATAAGTACTAACGAGGTACCTAAAAAGGAACAAGTTACGTTGGCTGAAAACAAAAATCCATCTAGAACTCTGTATTCCCAGCCGAATTTTCCCCCTGGATCCAATCAGAAGCATCTTAGTGGCTCACGGCTGGATGTGTTTTTTTGTCCCGATTGTTTTGACGGGTGGTAGAGCTCAAACGGAGTCCGTATGCAAAAGTTATGGCCGTTTTACCGAGGCCAGGTCAAACTGACTCCGAACCGACTCCGACTAGGGTTTAGGCTTGGATTCGGATATCCCGGGACTAAGAAATATTATGGCTTTGACTCGCAATAAAGAACACAACTCTAAACCAGAAACCTGACATCGACCATGGATCAAAACTCAGCAATACGACACCGTGATGAAATTGCAAAGGCTCAAAACACTAGGACGAAACGGATAATTTGCCATAGATGTCTATGACTTTTTTTGCGGTTTTTTCTAGAGTTCTAGGACAAGGCGAAGAACAATCTAAGGGGATACAGTGATATCTGATGGGCAACTTGGGTTCTGATACCACATGATACGCATAGGATGCCCGATCTTCCGTTAGAGGGGGTAAACTCGATTGGTGGACTCGACGTTGACGATCCGGCTTCCAATCAGCACTGATCTGAACCCCGCAATTGCTACACCACAGATCCATTGGTTATCAACCACACACGAATGTGATTGACCTCACCAAGAAGGCTTATCCCTGCATGTGAATCAAGAACGCAAGCAAGAACACGGAAACACAATCTCGCAAACAGATGAGAGATCGATTTCTCAAGCGGGGTTCCACAATCTGACGAATGTCAGAGTTCAATCTGCAAAGTAGTTCGAAACTAAGTAAAACCCCCACCCTAATTCATGATGGCTATAGAGTATTAGTACCTAAGGTTTGTGGAAAGTCTTCCCGAATGTTGGGCTCAAGGCCCCAAACGGATACAAGGCCCAAAGTGGCCCAAAACAGTGACACAACACCTGATGACTTGTTTGGATGACACAAAACATTTCATAATGAACCAGGACATGGCACTAGATCCATTGGAAATATATTTTCGTTATCTTTCCAACGCCTTAAAGAACGCCTCAATCCTTCTCCGTACGAGAAAGTTATGCTCGTGTTAATGAAGGGTGCTCTGCTGAATTCGAACCAAAATCAGAGTTTGAAGTCGAATCCGAATTGGATTGTTGTGCCGCCTCTCCCTCTTGTGTTTGATCCATAAGTGCCTTCTCTCATGTTCCTTAGAGTCAAAATATCACGCATAAGTAGCATTCCATCCATATCCATAGCATTATATAAAGTAAGAAACGAACTGCACCTTCATAATTAAGCTTGTGGGCATGAGAGCGAGTGATTGGTCTAGGAATGATAGAGTGTTGGATGTCGTTATCATTGTTATCGATGTCCTCATCAGTGCTTCTCACAGAGACCGATGCCAATTCTTTGGTTGCTCATTAATTTTGTGCTTTATTAACTTGATCAAACTCTTGTTGGATGCTTCAGCCTAACCATTAGCCTATGCATAATATGGTGATGAATTCAAGAGTTTGATTCCCATACTAGGTGCGAATTGCTAGAACTCCTCTGATACAAAAATTATCTCCTAATCTGTGGTGATGGTTTATGGAATCCCGAACCGATATATTATATGTTCTCTGATGAACTCAATAGTATCGGTAGAAGTAACCCTTTTGAGTGGAATGGCCTCTACCCATTTTGTGAAATAATCAGTAGCTGTCAATACGAAATTATGTCCTTTACTTGATGTTGGGTAGATTTGGCTGATCATATCGATGCCCCACCCCCTAAAGGGCCAAAAGTCGACCAAAGGTAACTCACTCTTCGAAGCAACCATTTCATTTTATAGGCCGACTAGTGTGTCCCGCATATGTCAATGGTACTTCACACATCACTACCTTGGCTTCTTCGACGCTTATGCATTTAAGGAAAACTCCATTGGTTGTCTAATGGTACAAGTCTTCTCTGAGCAGAACCTATCTCAGTTGCTTGATATTTGAGTTTTCTTGGTGCCGATGTCGAGGGATTTTTAAAATAATAGATGATATCATACCTCGAGTCATCGGCCTCTATCTCTGTGATCTCTACTTCGATTGACCTAGCCATCAGCTTATATCCTAATGCCATTTGGGCCAAATCGTTTGCTTCTTAGTTCTGCTCCCTCAGGATATGAGTAAGAGTTACGCTTCGAAAGCTTGACATTATGGATTGACATCGATCATGATATTCTTTCAGCATGTCGTCTTTGCATTCGTACTCATCTAATAGTTTCCTCATGACTAGCAGAGAGTCTCAAAAACTTTCTATTGTATCAGTGCCCACTCCTTTCAATAGTTGTAACCCTTTCAATATTGCTTTCTATTCAGCCTGATTATTGGTGGAGAAAGGTCTGATGGTATATGCAAATTCAAATGATGCCCCCGACGGGAAATAATCACTAGGCCTATAACACATACATGCCGACACACTGATCCATCGAAGAATAAGGTCCATGGTGTCGGTTCAACATGAGTCAATACTTCATCTCTATGCTGGACTATGAAATCGGCTATCGCTTGTCCTTTTACAGCCTTAGCTGATACATATCTAAGGTCAAATTCAGTGAGATCGAGGACCCATTTTCCTGATACGCCCTTTCAACACTGGGGCCGATAACATATACTTAATGACATCAGACTTACATATCACGGTGCACTCTGATGATAGTAGGTAATGTCTCAGTTTGGTGCATGAGAAGTATAGGCATAGATAGAACTTTTCCACCACAGGGTATCGGGTTTCACCATCTAGTAGTCTTCTACTGAGGTAGAAAATTACTCTTTCTTTTTTTATCAATCTCCTGCACTAGGATCGACCCAATGGCTTCATCATCGGTTGACAAATATAACCTGAACATAATCCCTTTCTGCAGTGGCATCAATATAGGCAGTGAGGCTAAGTATTCCTTAATCTCGCCAAATGCCTTTTGCTGCTTTTCTCCCCATATGAATTCTTGATCAGGCTTCAACTTCAATAGTGGAGTAACGACTCTATTTTTCTTGAAAGATCAGCTATGAATCTCCTGAGAAAATTTATCTTCCCGATCAGTGAATGCAACTTGCTTTATCGGTAGGGGGTTGTGTGTTCTTAATTGCCTCAATACTGCGCTAGCTTATCTCAATCCCTCTTTCATGCACAATAAAGCCCAAAAAACTTCCCCGCCGATACACCGAAAAGCACACTTCTTGGGATTCATTTTTAGCCCGCATTTCCTGGCTCTCTCTAGAACTTGACGTAGATCTGCTACATGGTCTTGAGTACTGCTTGATTTTACCACGACATCGTCTATATATATATATATTTCCACTAATAGGCCGATCAAGTCATGGAAAATGTAGTTCATGGCTCTTGGTAGGTTTCTTCGATATTCTTCAAGATGAAGGTCATCACCACCCACTCATAAAGTTCGATAGCGCCTGGCACCGGAAGGCCTTCTTGTGGATGTCCTCGTTAGCCATGAAAATCTGATTATAACCTACATTCCTATCCATGAAACTGATAATCTTGTGGTCCCGATGCGGCGTCCACCACCAAATCCGCGATCGACATTTCGGTATTCATCTTTCGGGGTTGCCTTGTTTAGATCTTTGAAGTCAACACATATTATAAGCTTCCTATTTTTTCCATACGGGTACAATGTTTGATACCCATTCTGCGTATCGGCATGGTCTTATGAATCCTACATCATATAACCTTGTTACCATGGCCTTGATATCTGGATATATTTCCGCCTTTAACCATCAGAGCTGATTGCTTGAATGGCCGAAACACTTATCTTATTGGGAGTCGATGTTCTACAATCCATCGGCTTAGACCTGGCATTTCATGATATTTCCATGTGAAGCAATCCCGATACTCCTGTAATAATACAATTAATTCATTCTTGATTTCATCGGGAAGTTGAGAACTACAAAGGTTGGCTTCGGTCTATCACTGGGTCTGATGTATACCTCCTGTAGCTCATCGGTTGCGGCAAAGCCTTGACCGAGTTCACCTTCTACCTCGTCTATGTCACCTTCAAAGGGTAAGCTTGTGTTGTTCATTGCTGATTGGCTCAATTCTATCATTTGACACTTCAAGAAAATCACTGTCCCAAGCTTTGCTGGACAGGTAGACAACTTCTTTCATCTCCCATACCGATAAATCGGCTATTGCTACATTAAGCGATTTATCAGTGGGAACGATTTCCACTTGGTCGCTGACCCACTGCATGAGGTTATGATGCATTGTTGATGGGACACAACAATTCACATGAATCCAATCGCGCTCCTACAACAGATTGTAGGATCCTTTTCCCTCTATGATGAAAAAGCTGGTTGGCACGATCTTGCTCCCAACCGTCAGCTCTATGTTTAGCACCCCCATTGTTTCTGGTGCATTTCCACTGAAGTCCCTCATTACCATATTGGTTTTGATGAGGTCCTACGGCCCTTTCCCTAGCTTCCGGAAGGTGGAATATGGCATCAAGTTGACGGTTACACTCCAGTCTGTCATCATCTTGGACATCAGTTTCCCATTGACCAGGCCTTTGATATAAAGAGGTCTTAGGTGCCTATGTTCGTGATCTTCTTGCTTGTCGAATACTGCCAGTAGTGGGGTCAATGCTAGTTGGGCCATTGTATCGTGTTGCCCGACATCGTCTTCAGGAGTAGCCCAATACTCCACGGAGAGGAAGAAAACTATGTTTATCCTTGCATCTTTCTTATCATCGTGATCGGCCTTGTATTTCACTCAGCCATTCACTCTTAATCCTTTGGGGCCGATTAGTCTCATTCTTTGTGAAGATCCTGCTGAGGCACCACTGTAGCTTTCTTGACGTGACGCTTCTATCGATCGACTGACCATTTTCCTAGGTGTTGACGGGACCAAGCCGTTTCGAGTATCAACGCTCTTGGAAGCTATAACCTCCGATGGATGGCCAACCTCTCCTGATTATGTGATCTTGTCATATCAGTGCATGGATCATGGCCGCCTTGCCACCTACCTTTGCTGCCACACTCAAGGTAGTCATCCATCGACAAAAACGCAACCCTTCATTCCAGCATAATCTGAAGAACTCATAATTCCAATGGGGTTTTAATCGTGAGTAATCATAATTGTCCTCACTGTCCATCCTTTCTTTTGATTTTCTTTTGTATTTTTCAATCGGGTCTAAGGAAGTGACACTACTGGCACACCTACTCTTTTTTGAGTGTTGGTCATCATCTTGGTGCGCATGCACCATGATGACCGGGAAGGGTTGGCCAGTCGATATTCATCATATTCTTCCCATCATCGAACTTGATTCGGCCTTGATCCATGACCAATTGGATTTGTTATATAAATACCTTGTATTCATTAGTGTGGTGCAATGGGAAGTTATGCCACTTTTAGTACCTCTTCTTCTTCAATTCATCGATGGGCAGTATCATGTGATTAGGTTGCAACTGGATCTACTTTTCATTGAGAAGTAGATCGAATATCCTATCGGCTTTACTAATGTCAAAATCATACTATTCTTGTTTACCGGTTGCCTTTACCCAAGGGCACGCAATCTGCTTCTTGTTTCGGGTCCATTCGGCCAAGCCGACCTCCACATCGGACCTACTATCCTCATCGGAGTTCGAATGGAACGCCTGTGTATACGACACCTTCTTCTAATACCTTTCCCTTTTTGCCTCATGGAATCGTCTCTCGTGGGTTGATACCCGCTGTACTAGGTGTGAGAGGCTCTCAAACTCTTGTGATGAAAACTTTTCCTTTATTTGATTTAGGAGCCCCTAGAATGCTAACTTAGCTAGTTGTGCATCGCTGAGGTTGAGGCTATAGCACCTACTTCTCATGTTGCGGAATCTTTGCGCATAATCTTGCACCGACTCGTCCATCTTCTGCTTTAGTGTCGTCAAGTTGGTAAGCTTCATCTCATGTATGCCAGGTGAAAAAATACTTGTGAAACTTCTTCTCTAGATCTTCCCATCCTTTGATAGAGTTCACCGGTAGTGACGAGAACCATGTGAAAGTTGATCCTAATAGTGATAGTGGGAAGAACCTAACCTTGAGTGCTTCTTCGGCTATTGCCTTGTCGCACTAGGCGAGAAAATAGCTAATGTGCTCGATCGTGGAGACTGAGTCTTGCCCTGAAAACTTAGTGAAGTCAGGGAACTTGTATCGGATCGGTAGTGGCACTTGATCGAACCACTCTGGGTACGGTGGCCGATACACATACGTCCAATCTTTAGGCTTAAGCCTAAACTGGTCCCAAATAACTTCAATGATTCGATTCACCCAATCGTCTTCCTGCTGGTTCGGCGCAAGGTATCAATCAGTCATTGGAGGCTGCTGATTCTGATCCAACCGAAACAAGAACAATGTTGTATATTTGTTATTCATAGGAATAGGGCAACACTACGTAGTATGCGGTCTGGTGGTATCCCTAAGGGATGCCATCGGGTCCCCCCTTAGCGTTACAAAGTCAGGCAATATGTTCCTAGGAAATTCCATGCGCAGGTTGGGATACCTCTTTCCTGATCGGCCCTTGCGTCGCGACCGAAGGCTGGGAGGGTGGCATACCTCCTCCGAAGAGATATGTATTTTGGGACGGGTCCTGTATGCCTAGCCCTTGGAGCGTAGGGGTAGGTAACGGGGCCATCATGTCAACGTCACAACCGAATGAGGTGTTCGGAAGACCCTACCCTATCGGCCCTTGTGGTGGTGGCACCAGCCAAATATGTTGAGGGTTTTGTAGCAAACGAGGATGATTAGTCGGGAAATACACCAGGCCTTGAGTCGGCTCTTGAGCAATTATCCTATCAACAGTCTTCTTGATAAACCCATGCAAGATATTAACCAATACCTTAGACTAATTGATGAGAGCATGATGGAGAGCGTTGTCGACGGTTTCCTAAAAAGTGAGCCACAGACTCTCAGCCCACTGAGGGATTTAACTAGCCATGGCTGATTTCGGAAAATGATTCCTCTGGACAGGGCCGGATTGAGTCAAACCAAAAGCTTCGAGGCATAATCTCTTGTAGTTCTCCATGTGGTTTTGTACCTCCAACCTTTGTTCATCGGTCAATGCCTCCACAGTGATCAGGATGATGTTACTGCCATCAACTTCGCTCGCCATGGATGAATGGTCTAAAGAATGTCCCACCGGGCGTGCCAAAGAGCGTGTTGGTATTTTTTTAGGTCACACGCATGGCCTGGAAGATCTGCTTAACTCCGGTGCAGGTCCTGCAATCTTATAAAAAGGATTCTAAGTGTGCCAATCAGTTTGACCCTGCAATTGAATAAGGAACTAGAGAAAATAACGTTAGTAGCAATGTCGATCGGCTACTGAGTCGATGACTGTGGTGAGAATAAAATAAACATGAGTAAATACGCCGATTGACCATAGGTCCAATGACCATGACCACGCTATCAGGATGAGCACGACATAAGACGATAGGTGAAGTCCTCACACGCAAGGGTCGATGAGCGCTTCCCGAACATGTATAGAGTGCAGCAGAATCAAAGATAACCTATCGGCTTGTATAATGATAGAGACTAAACTCAGTATACCAAACAACATATCCATACCATCAAATTACCGTAAATGCAAGATCAGACCTAACCAAGACATTTGCTAGTCATGGGAAAATCGATAACATTTCAACGCATTAGGCACACTTTATTCATATGAATGGTACACAACATGAACCAAATACAATAGAATGATATATCGGACTTAACCGATTAAGCCTCAAACTATGACACCTAATTCACATCAATCTAAAGAGATCAAAGTGATGCAGCCTTAGAGCTAGTAAATATACCAAGATAAATTGACAATCACACTGACTAGACCGATGCCTCAAGAGATCGATACGATGCAGCCTTGAGGAACCCGGACCTAGTCAATGTGACTGTCGGGATGGTGGACTCACCTTTTCACCGAAGATCAGAACAATGTAGCCCGGTTTCAAGTGCCAAGTCCCTCTGGGATTAATCTTGGGGACCCAAGGGTGGCTGATGTGCCAAAATAGTAGTTTGTTGTGGTTGATTTTGTATGTCCTATAAACCTAGCTAATTAGATACATATTTGTAGTTCAGAGACATGTCGTCCAAGTAATCTATATTGTAATCGATTCTGATCTTTATCTTCTCTCACCTTTATCGGCTCCTTTATATTCGGCCATGTTGTAACGATATGGACAGGCTTATTTGACCACCTTTGACTGGTCTTCTTAGACTTCTATTGACCGTGCGGCATCCTTGGTGGACCTAGGCTTTACCAAATCTTGGCATCAACAGCTATATGGCAAGTTAGATGATTTAAGATAGAGATATAGTTATTTTGGTATTACATCTGTTAGTTAAGAAGATATTAATTTTAGTTAGGAACTAAAGATAGATATTAGATTGGTTTCCATAATAGCAAATATTATTTCTTTATATGTCAAGTTAGTTCTTATATAAAGAGATCTTATGTACACCATTATCAAGCAATCAATGAATCTCTAAAGTTAGTCCTAAGCCTCAAAACATCTCTTAATAGGGTGAATCTCTGCTTGAGCTATTAGAGAACAAGTGCCATACTCATGGTTTTTGTATCCTTACCCTACCCTAGTAAGCACATAACATAGTAAGCATTGGTTGCTCAACTAGACATCATCAGAGGTAGGGATGAAAACAGAGTGGAAATGGATAGAAATGAGTGCTACCATATATGTTTCCATATTTTTTACGGAAACAAAAACGAATACAGATATCCCAAACACAGATACGAAAACAGATACTACTGGAAACAAATATGAACTGAATAAGGAATGGATACGAATAAAAATCTGGATATCTTTCAGAATTATAAAAATTTTTAATATATGAAAAAAGTATGATAAACCAATAAATAGGTTCAATTTACACGCATATTCATAATGATAAATACATATAATAAAGTAAAAACAAGTTTATTTTAGTTGTAATGAATATATATTATTTATTTTTAGCAAATACTTATATATTAATTTAAATTAATTTTTTAATATTTTATTAATAGAATATAGTTTAAAGTTTATATAATGTGAAAAATTAAAACTAATATTCTATATAGTGAAGTAAAAACTGTGAAAATGGAAACTTTCTATTTTTGTTATGCGGAATATTCCATTTTCGTATTTGTTTCTGTCGAAAATGACTAGTTCTATTTAGGGATGACAATCCTACCCGATTACCCATTTACCCACGGGTAAAAACCCCATTAGGGTCGGGTATGTTCCTCATATTGTACCCGATGGGTAAATGGTACAGGTATGGGTATTGACTACCCATACCTGTTTACACGATTATTTTTAATATAAAAATAAATCCTAAACCCTAACTTTCTCTTTTCTTCATTCTTCTCTTTCCTCTCTCCCATCCCAACTCAGCCACACTCTCCCAAGTCCCTCTTTATATCATTCCCTCTAGAGTCCAACTCCATATCTAGCATACGAGCGGCTAGGTGGGCCCGCGCCACACCACGTGTCTCCCTGCCAGTGTTCTGCACATCGGCAGTCCCACGTGTTGGCTTGAGCGCGCGCCCTGAATAGGTGTTCTGAGTGTTGCCCCGTGTGCCACCATGCGTCCGACGTCCTGAGCTTCTCCCCACATCGTCATCCCGCACGCGGTGTGGCGCCGCCCCGAGCGCCACCCTACGCCGACTGTCCCACGTGCAGCGCGATGTTGTTCCCAACCTCAATCACCTCGTCATGCTGGCTTCTACATGCAGTGTGACCGACTCCTCCCTTCCTTTCTATTTGGCCTGGTTCACGGATTAAATGGGTATACCCACAGGTATATGGCATCCGCAGGTGACGGGTATGGACATGAATCTTTACCCGTCGGGTAAATGGGTAAGGGTATGTGAGAAACCAAGTTGATTTGTAGTGTGGTTTTATTAGTGATGAGTAATTGACAAGTTTGTCTAGTTCAAGTTTTGGGCATGTGTTTGCCTATTTGGGTTCACCGAAGGGATGGTGTTGTTGACACGGAAATGTGCCCCCACACTTGGGTCAGTTCGATGATCCAAAAGTGCATGGATACTTAGGGACTAGGCCTAAGCGTGACGTGGCACCGACGTCGCGTTCCGACTACCCTTAATAGTGATAAGGGGGTGGAGTCGCCAGGCAACCAGATTACGCAAAATAATCCAATTAGCTGAAAAAGATAGATTAAACATAATAAAATCAGCAAACCAGTCGGAGCCCGTCTGGTTCGAAGTCTGGTGCGAAGAGTGCGCCAAAGGGTACCTTCGACGTTTGGTGCGAAGTGCTCCACCGAAGGGTGCTTCGGCGTTCGGACTGATCCGGCCTAAGGTGGAGTCCGAATGGATCTAAACGCGATGATCACCTCCTAACAGCAGCGTTCGGCGTGATATCTCCAATACAGCAATCTATGGGACAATGACGCGAGGGCCACACGCGAGCACAACTTTGTCCAGTGCGGAGTATGGTCGTGGTGAAGCCTGTCGTGATGAAGTGTGCTGGCGAAGCCTGTTGCCGAAGCCTGCAGTCCCGCTGAAGGGTGTCCTGGGACCTCCGAAACCGATCTCTCAGCTCCGGACACCTCCGACGAAGTGGCTCCGAACGTGCAAACCTGCAACAGAAGAGTGCGAAGTACTAATTCGGCCTGAGGACCGAATTTTGCCAAGTGTTGCACTAGTAGCGAAGGTAGCAATCTATTACACAGATTAGCGTATACTTCACAGGTGAAGTAACAAGGCGATGGCAATCTATTACGTAGATTAACGAATACTTCACAGGCGAAGTAACAAGGGTTACCACTGTTCCGTAGCGGCCGACGGAGGGCTTCAATGCAAACCCACGAAGAGGTACAGGAAAATAAAGGTAAAGTAAATGCGATCAAAGCATGGGCTTTGGTTTGGTTTAAGTTGGGGGGGCTCTCCACGCCGGCTATGCCTCTCTATTTATAGGGGGTTAACTCCTAATCTAATCTGCTATTAATCCGGCCGGATAGAGATAGAGATTGAGCTGGAAACGCATACAACTCTATCTCTGCCGAGGTGGGCTCCGGCCAGGCCCGTCAAGGCATGCTCTTCTTGCCGAAGCTTCGGTAGTGTGGGCTTCGGCCAGGCCCATCGAGGCTTGCTCCTCGGGCCGAAGCTTCGACAGCGTGGGCCTCCGAAGGCTTCCAAAGCTTTGGTAGCGTGGGCCTCCGATGGCTTCCTAGCCAAAGCCCATGGGCTGGCTAGAGGTTTTTGGAGCCCATAGCTCAATGGACTTTGGCCCTGTAGGGCGTCGGACAGACCCTGGACATGTGTACTTTTGGCCCAAATCACCAAAAATTGATATTTTTATAATCTAGCCATCACTGCCATTTTTTGCTATCAACGCATGCCCCCCTGCCTTTTAGTGAACTAGTGAACTAAAAGCACAACGAGCTGAAGACGATATCATCCATACTGGCTTTCCGACGCTTTTATGATGTTTGCCACACACTTGGGAAATACCTTTTCAAGTATCTGCCATTCAAAGCTCTTCGAAACCGCTCTCCCTGTAGGGATTCCAACACGTATGCGCTGTCGGGAGTGGTTTCGACTATCATAAAAGGACCTTCCCAACTAGGTGACCACTTGCAAAATTTGGGACTCTTCGTGCCTAAAGGCAAAATCGTTTTCCATACCAAGTCTCCTATTTGAGACGATTTTGGTTTAACCTTCTTATTGTAGGCTTTAGCTACTCTCTTCTTGTCTACTTCTATGGCTTCTAAAGCCCTTCGTCTCTTATCGGTCACTTCCTCAAGGTTATCCTTCAGAAGAGCTTCATACTCATTGACCGATAAGTCCGTCTTTCTTTAACACTCTTAAGGAGCCAAGATCTACCTCTACAGGCAGAACGACTTCTTGTCCATATACCAACTCATATGGACTGACCTTGGTGGCACCGTGCTTTGCAATCCTACAAGCCCATAACGCCTCGGAAAGCACTTCATGCCACCTTTTAGGAAACTCTTCGATTTTTCTCTTAATAAGCTTAATCACAGTTTTATTACTAGACTCGACCTGACCATTGGCCTGAGCATAGTAAGGTGAAGAGTTTATCAACTTAATGCCATAGTATTCGGCGAAGTCCCTTACTTCTTTAGAAACAAATGAACTACCTTTATCCGTAGTAAGAGTTTGAGGGATGCCAAATCTATGTATAATGTGCTTTAAAATAAAATCACGTACCTCATTGTGAGTCATGTTCCTGAGAGGTTACGGCCTCGGTCCATTTGGTGAAGTAATATGTCGCCATCAACATGAACCGATGCCCCTTTGAGGAAGGAGGGTAAATCTGGCCGATGAAGTCTAAACCCCAACCTCGAAATGGCCATGGCTTGACAATAGGATTGAGTAATGAGGCAGGAGCTAACTGGATGTTGCCAAACTTCTGACATGCCTCACACCCTCTGTAGTACTTGAAACAATCTTTAGTCATAGTCGGCCAATAAAAACCCGCTCTTTTGAGCATCCAACTCATCTTTTGGGCCGACTGGTGAGTGCCGCAAAGCCCCTCATGGACTTCTCCTGTAGCCACTTGGGACTTCTCATGGTCTAAACACTTCAATAGCACTCCGTCGATGGTTCGGCGATACAATGTGTCGTCTACCAACACGAATTTGAACGCTTGCCGCCGAACCTTTCGATCGACACTTTGGTTAGGGTCTCTCAAATAATGGACGATTGGGACTCTCCAATCGCCCTTACAGGTTTTAGAGGGCCTCGCTGGTTCACCTTCTGAAAAAGCTTCTAAAATACTGACTTCGGGGTGCCCCCCAAGCCATTCCAGCTCCTGTCGAAGCCTGGCCGAGGTGGCCATTCGGAGTGTGCCGGGCCAGAGCTCTTTGGAAGGTTCGGACTCCGGGGAGCCTTCTCCGTCCGGGAGGCTTCGCACTATGGGCTCTGGCATGCCAAATCCTTTGATCGGCTAAGCACTCCGATCCAGGGGCTTCGGCGTGCGGTGGCCTTCGGCGACCCGAGGGGTTCGACCTGAGGCGTGCGCCTGCCCACCTTTACTGGCTTCGGCAATTGGACTAAACACTGGCTTCTCCAATACAGAAAATTTTCCTCTCCTGACTTGGTATCCAGATGCTTGCTGAGCCAAATCATTGGCGATTGAATTGGCTTCTCTTGATACGTGAGATATTTTGAAATCATCAAAAGTAGCAACTATGTCTAGACATTTGTCCAAGTAGCTATTCAACAAGACATTAAAGCATTGAGCATTATTAGCTACAAGTTGTACTACTAGTAAATAATGAATCACCATATGCGTGAACATGTTTAGCGCCTACGGACTCTAGTAGTTCAAGACCTAGCAACAAAGCCTCGTATTTGGCTTGGTTATTAGTGGAAGAAAACTCTAGTCGGGCTAAGGTTTCGAAGCGCATACCATTAGGTGATATGAGAACCACTCCAATACCTTGGCCACTCTTGCAAGCCAAACCATCAAAATAGATTTTCCATGGTACTACCTCAACTAGAGGAATATCATCACTCCAGCTAACATCTATTTGATGATCAACTATAAAGTTGGCTACGACTTGGCCTTTCATTGCTCTTAGGGGCTCATAGGCCAAATCATATTCAATCAATGCGTAAGCCCATTTTCTGATTCTTCCACTTAGAATCGGATTCTGTAACATGTGCTTTATAACATCGTTTTGGCAAACGATAACACATGTGGTGGGGAGAAGATAATGGCGTAACTTGGTGCACGCGTAATAAAGTGATAAACATAATCGCTCTACAAACGCGTACCTGGTTTCGGCGTCCAACAGGCAGCGGCTCAAGAATGTGATGATGTACTCCTTCCCCTCCACCTCCTGGGTTAGCACGGCCCTAATCACGCTATCTTCAGCGGCGACATATAACCGAAACGGAATCCCGGCTTTAGGTGCTCTCACCACAGGCGGTGATGACAAGCACTCCTTGATCTTTCCAAAAGCACTTTGTTGGATTGCCCCCCAAGTGAACTCGGCTTCGTTTTTTAGCCGGATTATGGGGACAAAGGCATCAATCTTGCCGGACAAGTTGGATATAAAGCAACGCAAATAGTTCAGCTTGCCTAGCAAATTTTGTACATCCATTTTGCATGTCGGCGTTGCAATGTTTCTAATCTTTTCAACTCTCTTAGGATCAATTTCGATGCCTCTCTCATGAATCATGAAACCTAAGAACTTACCCGCCGTCACACCAAACACACACTTAAGTGGGTTCATCTTCAACCCATACTGTCGCATCCTATCGAAAGCAACCTTCAAATTGGCTAAATGGTTTCCCATAGTGTCCAATTTGACCACGACATCATCGATGTAAACTTCTAACATGACTCCTAACAAGTCATGAAAGATCAAGTTCATAGCGCGCTGATACGTGGCGCCGGCATTTTTCAAACCAAAAGTCATGACGACCCACTCGAACAAACTGACAAAACCAGGGCATCGAAAGGAGTCTTATAGACATCCTCTTCGACCATGAAGATTTGATTATAACCAGCATTGCCATCAAGAAAACTTAGTACCTTATGTCCCAAGGCATCGTTGATCAGCATGTCGGCTATCGGCATCGGATACTCGTCTTTTGGAGAGGCTCTGTTCAGATCCCTGAAATCAATGCATACCCATATCTTGCCGCTCCCTTTCTTCTCTACAGACACAATGTTAGCAACCCATTCCATGTACCTGCATGGCCTAATAAATTCAGCCTTGAGTAGTCGCTCCACTTCTTCTTTAACTCGGTCATAGACGGCCGAATTAAAGCGGCGGGAGGCTGCTTATAAGGCCTAAATCCGGACTTGATGGGCAGCCGATGCTCCACGAGCTCGCGGCTTAGCCCTGGCATTTCGCTATACTCCCATGTGAAACAATCGACATACGACCGAAGTAACTTTATTACTTCAGCCTTTTCATCGGGCTATAAATGTTGGTTTACAAAAGTCGGCCTTGGGACGCTACCATCACCTATATCAACTTCCTCCAAGGGATCGGCCAACGCAAAACCTTGCCCTAATTTTTCCACTTCGCTAAAGTCCTTGATGGCTTCGGCAATACCGTCTTTATTAGACTGATATTGCTCCACACGAGACTTTAGCCAATCTAGATTATCCTTGCTAGACATGACTATCAATATGAAAATAGCCGTGCTACTCCAGCCGGCTTTACAGACACTGGTACAAACCATCCTCCGGATACACTAACAAAGTCATAATCCAAAAGATCTCTACCTGATAGACACTCTACTCTGTTATGGACGGCGTCAACTGACACATCGGCCAAAGCTACTTGGGCCGAAGTATCCGCGGGGATGACCTCCACCTCATCGCCATCCCACTATATCAAGCACTAGTGTAGGGTAGAGGGAATGCAATAGTTTGCATGAATCCAGTCGCGTCCGAGCAACACGCTATAGTTACCTTGTACGTCGACGGCGAAAAATGCTGTTGGCAATGTCTTGTTGCCCACCGTCAACTCCATAGAGAGTAATCCCTTGGCCTCGGAGCTCTCGCCGTTGAAGCTGTTGAGCATCAAGTTAGTCTTCTTCAGGTCATCTTCGTCCCTGCCAAGTTTCTTCAACAATGAATAAGGCATTAGGTTAACAGTGGCACCGCCATCGATGAGCATCTGGGAAATTGGCTTCCCATCGATGTGCCCTCTGACATAGAGGGGTTTTAGATGGCGAGCCAAGTCCTCGGGCTTCTCGAAGATGGCATTGCGCGGGCCGAGGTTCAATTGAGCGACCTCGGCCTCATCCTGCGGCAGGGCGAACTAGGTAGGTAATGTGACGATGTTGATGTCCATCGCTTGGGGTGCGGGCCCTTCAAAGATGGGCGAGTAACCGTCGTCGAGCATGTCGTCGTCATCGTTGCTCGGACTAGGAACCGGGTTGGTTATCTCAACCGGCTTCTCCCTCCATACCTGCTTCGTAGCTGGCTGAGGGCGGATCTCTTTGAATATAGCATCGCGCTCGGCCTCAGCTTTTTTCTCGCGCATCTCCTGTGCCTGCAGCCTTTATAGGCGTCTCTTCTGCGATTTGGACATGCCCGGAGGAGCCCAAGATGGCTGAGGCCTGGTGCCTGGGCGCTACTATTCGACTTCTGTTAATTCTGGCCAAAGTGGTGCTGTGCCCTTCGACCTTGGGCACTTTGTGTTCGGAGGGGGCTTCGCTGCGAACCCCGTCTGATGGGTCGGCCTCGTCCGGCCGATCGAACCAGGCTTCGGCGCATAGCTCGGCCGAAGTATGAGACTTACCTCCGTCAGACCTCGACGATGAAGTCTTCGGGATTGGAACTTCCTGAGACCCAACCCTGATGGTTATGGCTTCGGACTCCCTGACTTCGGCCTCTGCGTGCTCCTACCCCTCGGCTTCGCTCTACATGGTCCGATTCGGAGGCACCACGGACAGTCTGTGGACGATGCCCCCCTCCGCCGCGTCTGTTTGACCCTGCCATCCATAATACTCCAAAGGGAAATAAGGCATATTGTTAGGCTGCGGAGGGTACCTCGACCTAGATACGTACGGAGCCCATGGGGTTCCCGCCCAGTCGTACGGTGGAGGCATCGCGGCTCTAGTGGCCTCGCCCACTATGAGCCAAACCCATCACAGGGTTCATCCAAGTCGAAGGTATCTCGGACCACACCAGCGAAGGGTCCTGCCAGGCCAAAGGTACGTTCGGCCAGTGCGAGCCGAAGCCTCCCATCAGAGGGGACCAACACGGTGTGGGGTTCTTCCATTAGGGGCCGAAGTTACTGTATAGGGGGCCCGACATCGAGGCTCAAAGCCACCGTGCGGGGAGTCAGGCCATTGTGGCCCGAAGCCACCGTGCGGAGGGTGTGCCTACTTCGGTCCGAAGTCACCCTCCGCAAGCCTTGGGCCCTTCGGCTGTTTTATCTCCTTAGCGCGTGGACCTATTTTCTTGGCCCTTCTCCGGTGCTTGTTCAACAGCATGTCATACGTTACCTTCGGCCTCTTGTGAGCCTTAGCCGAAGGGGTGGTGATGTTTTGTTTCCACACTCCTACCTCGGGGTTCTTTGGTACGAGAGTTCGAGTGCGTGGTTCTCCAACAATTACATCTTTCCCTTTAGCCGACTCGGCCTGTTCTGGCCGAATCAATATCTTCTTTTCGCCGAGGTCGATGGTGTTGACTGGAAAAGGATCTTTATCCAGCTTCATCTTTGGATCATGGTCTATCTTCAATCATCCTTCTTCTATGGCCGATTGTATCTGTCGTCGAAAAACATTGCAATCATTAGTATTATGTGAATGTGAATCATGCCACTTACAGTATGGATGCTTCTTTAACTCATCGGTAGGTGGAATGACTTGACCTTTAGGTAACCTGAGAAGCTGGCTTTTTAAGAGAAAATCAAATATTTTATCACATTTGGTTATATCAAATGAGTACTTAACCTCACTAAGACGATTCTTTGTGGGGGATGGTCGTAACTCGGAGCATGTGACAGGTTTGTTCTTAGCGCTCCACACCCATTCGGCCGAGTACATGTCGGTCGAATCCTCCTCCTCTGACTCTTCCTCATCAGAGCATTCCATGATGTGGATTTCAGCCCTAGGCTTGTTAAACATCTTAATAAATTTTTTATCTTTGGTTCGGCCTTCCTGGACCAGAGCCTGCTGCAAAACTTGGCTAACTTCTAAAATTTTTGGTTATCTAACCTCTCTTTAATTTCGGAACACAACCGTTAAAAGCTAGTTCCGCCAAGTCCCTTTCTGAAATATTAAGACTAAAACATCGGTTTCTAGTATCCCTAAAATGCTTGACGTACTCAGAGGCGCTCTCATTAGATTTTTGCCTAACCGATGTCAAGTGTGAAAGCCTAAGGTCTATCTTGCTTGTATAAAAATAATCGTGGAATTTCTGCTCCAAATCATCCCACGTGTGGACGGAGTTCGGCGGGAGCGCTGAAAACCAAGTGAAAGCGGTGCCATATAGCGAGAGAGAAAATAGTCTAACCTTTAGAGCATCTATCCCGCTAACTTCCCCACACTGCGCCAAAAATTGACTAACGTGCTCTAGTGTAGTCTTGCTACCCTCGCCATCGAATTTAGTGAATTCAGGGATTCTATAGCCGCGGGGGTAGGGCACTATATCAAGGTGGTCGGGGTAAGGTTTACGGTAAACCCTAACACGTCCCTTGGGCACGAAGCCAGCACACTCCCTAAATAGTGCGCGGACCCGCTCCTCTATGTCATCTTGGTATGTTGCTTGTGCGCGCCTTTCATGCGGGGGCGCGACACGTGGTGGGACGTCGGCGTGTCGGCCATGTGCTTCTTTCCTACGCGCTATTTGTACAACGTGCTCGTGTCCGGGCGCCTGCGCATGTGGTGCAGGTAGCACGGGTATTGGCGCAGGTGGTGTGTGGTATGCAGTATTAGTTTGACCGTAGGTATAATGATTGGTCTCGGCCATAAGTGACGAGGCCGGAGACATGATTGTGCCAGTGCCGTCATTAGTTCTATTGTACACGTGGTTTGACGGAGGTGCACTAGCTATGGGAACTGGGGGTACGGCCTCAGTAAAGCCGAACCTTCTAAGAATTGCCTCTACTTGGGAGCCGACTACCGAATCTAAACGGTTAGCTAGCGAAGCGCTAAAGGCTTGATCTACTGATGCGGCTATTTTTTGCTAAATTTCTAAAGAAGATAAACGAGGCAATACAGGTGTTACCTGGACCTGAGGGAGGTCGGGGGTGACGATGTCGCGCTTGATGAAGCCTGCGCGTGTCTTGACGTAGCCCCCAAGCATCATGTCTTGGAGCGCCTTTAACTTTGCCTCGATCTCTGCTCGGTCTGCTGCGAGGATATCTTCAAGTGTAGGTGACAATATGTTGTGGTTGTCGATATCCGCGCCTCCTATTGTGTCCATCAGCGGTGTAGACGTAGTAGTCGATGTAGATGTACCAGTGGATGATGTGGACGTACTCATCATGTTGGCGTAGCTCTCCCCAGCGAAGTCGCCAAAAAGTGTGTTGACACAGAAACGTGCCCCCGCACATGGGTCAGTTCGACGATCCAAAAGTGCATTGATACTTAGGGACAGGTCTAAGCGTGACATGGCACCGACGTCGCATTCTGACTACCCTTAATAGTGATAAGGGGGGTGGAGTCGCCAGGCAACCAGATTACACAAAATAATCCAATTAGCCGAAAAAGATAGATTAAACAGAATAAAATCAGCAAACCAGTCGGAGCTTGTCTGGTTCGAAGTCTGGTGCGAAGGGTGCATCGAAGGGTACCTTCGGCGTCTGGTGCGAAGTGCTCCGCCGAAGAGTGCTTCGGCGTTCGGACTGATCCGGCCGAAGGTGGAGTCCGAATGGATCTGAACGCGATGATCACCTCCGAACAGCGGTGTTCGGCGTGATATCTCCAATACAGCAATCTACAGGACAATGACGCGAGGGCCACACGCGAGCGCAACTTCGTCCAGTGCGGAGTATGGTCGTGGTGAACCCTATCGCGATGAAGTGTGCTGGTGAAGCCTGTTGCCGAAGCCTGCAGTCCTGCCGAAGGGTGTCCTGGGACCTCCGAAACCAATCTCTCAGCTCCGAACACCTCTGACGAAGTGGCTCCGAACGTGCAAACCTGCAACAGAAGAGTGTGAAGTACTAATTCGTCCTGAGGATCGAATTTTGCCAAGTGTCGCACTAGTAGCGAAGGTAGCAATCTATTAGGTAGATTAGCGGATACTTCACAGGCGAAGTAACAAGGCGATAGCAATCTATTACGTAGATTAGCGGATACTTCACAGGCGAAGTAACAAGGGTTACCACTGTTCCGTAGCGGCCAACGAAGGGCTTCCAGGCAAACCGACAAAGAGGTACAGGAAAATAAAGGTAAAGTAAATGCGATCAAAGCATGGGCTTTGGTTTGGTTTGAGTTGGGGGAGGCTCTCCACGCCGGCCATGCCTCTCTATTTATAGGGGGTTAACTCCTAATCTAATCTGCTATTAATCCGACCGGATAGAGATAGAGATTGAGCTGGAAACACATACAACTCTATCTCTGCCGAGGTGGGCTCCGGCCTGGCCCGTCAAGGCTTGCTCTTCGTGCCGAAGCTTCGGTAGTGTGGGCTTCGGCCTGGCCCATCGAGGCTTGCTCCTCGGGCCGAAGCTTTGACAGCGTGGGCCTCCGAAGGCTTCCGAAGCTTCGGCAGCGTGGGCCTCCGAAGGCTTCCTGGCCGAAGCCCATGTGCTGGCTAGAGGTTTTCGGAGCCCATAGCTCAATGGATTTCGGCCCTGTAGGGCTTCGGACAGACCCTGGACATGTGTACTTTTGGCCCAAATCACCAAAAATTGATATTTTGATAATCTAGCCATCACTACCATTTTTTGCTATCAACAGGTGTGCATTGAGATATGTGTTTGTGTGGAGATTTGTGTTTTGCTTGTCTCAATGTGTGTAGGGTTGAGATGTGAGTCAACTATCAATGGCAGGTGATCAGGGTCAAGTGGGGAGCTTGATGCCAGATGATAAAGGAGGCCTGATGAAGTTGAGGAAGATCTCAGGCATACATGTGGAGATGAAGGAAGATATAGACGGACCGATGATCGAGACAGTATGTTGACCAAGTCAGTGAAAGGGAGACCAGTGCAAGTGACAAGGCGGCTCGAGGGATCGAGAAGCGGGAGAGACATGTGGATTGGCGACATGTGTCAGAGATTTGGAGGGCTTTGTCGGTTTTGGCTCAAAACATTTGGATCAAGATCAAAGCGTATTGAAGTGAAGTCATAGTCGTTATGAAAGCTCCGTGTCAGGACAAACTACCTTTATATAGGAGTTTTACTATTTTGCCCATTGGGCCCGCGTCTGTATTTTCGAGTCTGTGGGTAAAATACTCTAGAGGTATTTAGGTCTTTTCTAGTTTTTGAACTACTTATAAAAGGCCTTGTAGTCCTAGGGTTTGTACTAACTCATCCACTTCCAAATCAGAGTTCACTTTATCAAATTTCCAGAGATTTCTCCTTGTTTTCTTCCATTGTGTTTTCTGCGTCGCCACTATTCCTCGTTCTAAAATCTCCACCGTTTCTCAAGTGATCAGGCCTCTGCTATTTTTCTTCAGGCTAGGCATGCGCACATAGGTGATCCCGCACGGCGGTTTTCTCAGCCACAACGTTAGGTATCTCTTGTTTTTCTAGCGCCATTTTCTTCTCTCGGAAGTAGCACTAGCATCAGGTTTTCTTTAGCCGTACACTGGTTTCCCACTCAGTTTTCTGGCCGGTTTTCTTCGGGAGGTCAGGCGTCCTCGGCAAGGCGCTCGTACATGCAAGTGTCTACCTCCGCCAAAGAGGCGCGGGAGTTGATCTCGGTTGTACACTTTCGCGCAGGATCCGTTTGTTGTCACGCTGGAGTTCTCTCGTATTGTCGGCCGCTTGACTCCCAAGATAAAGAAAAGGTAAAATATTCCTTTTGAACTACTCATGTTGATTTAAATTACCTAATTTGAACTGTTAGATATATGCTATGTGCTTGAATTTTCTACATGACTAATAGTTGTTTGAATACCTGTGTTTTGATGAAATGTTATGTTTATTCCCATGTGATTTGTTGAAACTTTTGTCAAAATGTCATTTGATCTATGAGTAGTCTTTAATCTTTCTTGTGTGTTTTGTATGGGTGTCTTTTCAATATGGACATTGGTTGGTTTTTGAAGGCTAGATTATTTTCAGTGCTTGTGATCTCTCAGACTATCACATCGTATCATATCAGATAGGAGAGTGATATCACTAGATTTTTCTGGGATTTTGCTGTGAAAGTTAGTTTGCTTCCGCTTGTTCTTTTAGAGGAGCGCTGAGTGTTTAGAAAAAGGTCATCATTTCGAAAGAATTTGTTGAGCCGCCTATTCACCCCCCTCTAGTCACCTGTTTCGGTCCTATAGTATGGGTATGCACTACCTGTACCCGCCAGACCCGATTGTTATCCCTAGTTCAGTTTCCATTTAAAAATTATGTTTATGTTTCCGCTCTAGGTTATTCTGTATCTGTTTCCGCATAATCATCTCCGTTTCTATTTTTTCGGAACAGACGAAAACTTTCCGCTCTGTTTTTATCCCCAATTAGACGTAATAGAATTGAAAAATCCACCTCTTACACATGCATGTTATTCCGTGCATTAGTGTAGTTTCTCAAATTTAGTTTGATTAATTTATGTAATTTTATGTTGGAGGCAATTGTAGAATTATATTATTATGAACCCACCTAAAAATAAATTTTGTTGGTATACTTTTCATATGGCTAGCTTTTACAATTTTATTATTCATTAACAGTGTGATTTGGGAAAATTTGTTCACAATAATAGCTCATAGTAGATGTATTTGTACATAAACGAGATTAAAATGGATGCACCAAGGTTTACAAGTGTGTAAAATTAAGGAAGAGCACATGGCACATGAAATAGACCTTATCAGTTATCATACTAGAGGAATCCAATATCTTAGTAATAATATTGATTGGTTTATTATGTGGCATTGAAGAGATGCCATCTTGATCACTCTAGGTACTGAGGTACTGCCCTTGTCATCATCTGATCCATTTTCAACATCAGCCATTGCAAGGTGAGGTTGTTGCATCCTCGATGCTAGAGGAACCACTTCCACCACCATTTGTGGAGGAGGATATGTGGATGATAAGGCTAATAAAGGAATCTTCTCCTCAAGTGTAGTTGGCGATGAGGGTGCCAATCATCATACTATTGGCTAAAGCAAAGTTGTTAGCACATCGACAACATATTTCATGCCTTCCTATAGTCTTTCAAAATTTTGAGAACGTGAAGGCTTTCCACTAGCATATGCACTCAAGGTCGGTCCATGGAAGATAAGGAGATTGCCCACTTGGTACATGGATGTCAACAAGAAATGATTGAACATGGTCTCTACAAAAGTGTAGAGTATCCCTTTTTGTAGTGGTCCCTCATTGGTCATGGTGGATTTTGCCAACCTACACGTATGATGAGGACATCACTTCACATGATACACACATGGAGCCTCCACCTACAATTCAACTACAAGGACCAATCACACGCGCCCGTGCCCGTCGCTTGAACCATGAGGTTAATTCGTTCCTTAGCAACTTTGATTATATTTGTTTGGATGGGATGCTACTGAATACTAGTGATATTTTGTTGCTTAGGAACATGGGAGATGGAATAGGAGAGTTGGAGTTGAAGACGGAGCCGCACGGATGATTTGAAGTCAAGAATTCGCTGGTTCGGACTACATCGACCACCATTCACCAAAATGGGCATAACTTCCTCATACGAAGTCCGATTGGCGCGTTCTTGGACTTTTTGGAAAGCTGAGGAGAAGACGGATCGTTTGCCGTTGGTTTCACCTCATTTGGAGTCTCGAGTCGTCCTGTGTATTTAAAACAGTACTGCGTGACAGAACTGGGCCATGTTGGTCATAATCTGAGTCTGTACATCTTCTAGCCCACAGCCCATGTCTGTTTACCTTCCCCCTGGCCACCGCCCTATATATTCTCACGCCAGCCACCTCTAGGGTTAGGTTTTGCTTTGTTGCATCTACACTGTTGTGTTTAGATCCCGCCTCTTGCGCCGGACCGATTGGCTGCCGCATTGGCGTTTGTGAAACCTCAACTTATCTTCGTTTGTCTGTGATTTGGCATTCGATTTGTATCCTTCCTGTTCTTGCTTGTGTTCTTGGGTTCGCTTGCAGGAATTAGCCTTCGTGGCGAGGTCAATCGCGTTCTGCGTGGTTGATAACCAACGGAGACAGTGGTGTAACGATTGCAAGGTTTTGATCCGCCGGACCGGAGCCTTGGATCGCCAACGTCGAGATTCTCCACCAACCCAAGTTTATCCCTTACCTAGCGGAAGATCGGGACCAATCCCCCATCAACGTATGTCCTATATCATCAAGCAAAATTTGACACCAATCTCGTGAGTGCCTGGTGCTATAGACATCTAGTCGTATTATTCTTATTCTTCAAACGTCTTCTCCTATTATTAATGACATACATTGCGTTCTATAGACTACAATTCATGGATATAGAGAAGATTCAAAAACTAATAATAATCGATCCAATGAGAATCCGCTAGCCGAACCACAACCTCATATTGGTACCAAATTCTACGACACTAAATGGCAAGGAACAAAAAGAACAAATAAAAATAGAAAAATAGAAAAATGCACAGAGAAAAATGGTGGACATGTTTGTGTATATAGAATGGATAATGCTCGAGATAAAGGATAGGGATTATATAATGGCTCCTTATAACTTGAAGTTGATTTGATCACTATTTTTTCTATTTATGATATTTTATTAATTATCAATAAATCATAAATTATATAACTATTCATGTACCAACCACTGGATCTACATTATGTTGAAGCTGACGAAAGGTAGAATTTTGATTATTGACTTGGCATATGTCCCTCAAAACAACTAAATGAGTTTATAATCATAGTACAAAAGTAAGTTGTTAGCATCCCTTTATTTATTTATGTATGAATGAAGCTAATACTAATCTATTAGTATTGTATAACATTGCATATAAGTTTTACATCTATAAAGATGGCTCATCACACGATACAACATGTCTAGGAAAGATGGATATTGTTACGGATACGAACATAGGTATCCCAAGATAGACTTTGTTGAATTGGACCAAAGGTGGGCCCAACTGCATGGTGGTCTAGTACAGCCCAAAAGGAGTTTGATAGTTATAAGAAATCTTAGTATCAGAATAACTAGTCGAATATAGATTTGGAATTAGAAATAAAATATGTACATATATCTTGTCTATATAATAGGAAATAATCTAGAGTTTGGTTGAAAATCCCTAGATTCTAGAAAACCAACTCAAGTTAGGTTCCATATATGTACACATCGTCCCTTGGACTATATAAAAGCGGTCGAGGGTCCCCCTCCAAAGGAATCAAAGCCGCTTAGATCTACTCTTGATATTGTTTTAGCTTACAAGCCTTAGATTGCTAATCACTTTTATACATACATCCAAGCACAAAACACATGACATAGGGCTATTATTCTCTAGGAGGCCTGAACCTATCGACATCTTGGCTCTGCTGTTTGAGTTGACAATTATGCTTATATTACAATACTTCACTATACTTTTATTATCATCACGGATTACCTCCGTAGGTTAACAACTCGGTAAAACTCTGATAAATGCCCATACAAACTTTTAGATAAAAAATAAATACAGTTCTTATGTAGATAGGTGCTTGATCTTCTGTTAGGTCCTATTTGTCGATGTGTCGACACTAACAATTTGAGGCATACGATCATCAAATCATCACCTCACAATCTTACACCCATGTGTATCATCATTGCCAACCACAATCTCACGTAGCCGACCTAACCACAAAGGTTATTGCTCTAGTAAACAACTGAATAAATTCATAAGAACAAGAAAGAACATATCTAAATTGTGGATGAATTCTTTAGCACACAAAGTTTAGGGTTTTACAAATCGTTCTAGTAGTGAAACTAAAGTTGCAGATTATTCTAAGAAAAATCGACCTCTAAATGGTGAAAGTACTAATATCAATTCAGACAAACTAGGGTTGGGGTGTAACCCTAAAGGGTGCACTCCTAATGGGATCAACCCACAACACTATTTGAGAAACCAAGTTGAGATATGCCTTAGTTTTGTCTCTGATGAGCGATTGACAAGTTTCTATAGATGAAGGGGTCTTCACCAAGGGTTCGCTTTTGTGCTGTGTTGAGAAGTGTATTCACTAAAGGGATTCGGTGAAGTACACTTCATAGGTTGTATCATAGGGTTCGATACTTTGGAGGTTTTCAATGGAGAGTACACAGAAGGGTGTAGGTTACACGAGTAGGCTTCGAGGTGTCGAGAAAACTTGGTTTCTTGTTGGATGGTGTGTAGGTGACTTGGAGGCGATGGGACGGTCAACAGACAGTGACCAAGATCGAGCGGGGAGTTTGATGTCGAAGGGTCAAGGAGGCTAGGTGAAGTCGAGGTCAGTCCTCAGGTCAAAGGTGCACTTAA